>CM068324.1:17934719-17967219 GCA_034766995.1 Acanthacorydalis orientalis | reverse complement strand
TCGTACGAGACCAATATCAACTAATCAGAGAACGAACAAAACGCGCACATAATGGCGGGACTATTTTTGATTTATATATATATATACAGAATTAAATATGTATATATTAAATTGCAGTTCTTGTAATACATTGTTTTGATAGTCTTAGTCCTTTTGGATCAGTAAGGTGCCTGTTAGTGAAATGTGTTTGATGTGTATTTCAATTTTATGTTTACATATTTAGTTACAAATTTTTAATTTTATGTGAAATTTTATAGATTTTATATAATTGTTGCCACATTGGCGATACTAAAATTATACTTGCATGTTTTTGTACCTGCGGATCTGTTAATACGTTGGTCTGCAGGTCTTCGTTCTTTTTTAAACCGGCTAAGTGGAGAACAGATAGTTAGTTGATTCAGAGACGAAGATCTATGGGACAACATATTTACAGGATCGCAGGTATACAAACATACAATTATAATTTTATAATACATTTATTTGGCATCAGAGGATTTCATTAAATATATATATATATATTTATTTATATCAACAATCTCACTTTGTATGAAAAAAAAGTATTTGATCAATGTATTCTACCAGTATTTACCTACAGCAACTAAGCATGGGTGCTTGACGCCAAAATCATTCAGTGACTGCAAACAACTCAGAGAAGTATGAAAAGATGGATGCAGGAATGACAGGAAGAGATAGGAAAAGAATAGAATGGATACGAAAACGTACAGAAGTCAGAAATGTAATAAGATAAGTAAAGAATCTGAAATAAAAATGGGCGAGGTGTTGTTGCAAGAAGAGAAACAACCGATGTTATTAACTGGTTGTCTTCTCTTCAGAAATTATTATATTCCTAGGATCCAAAGAATATAAAAAACCTAGAAAGAGACCAATGAACAAGTAGGATAAAGAAATTAATTTTTTTATTGGAACCCAGTGGATTGGAAGAGGCTGCTGATGATAATTAAATACATACATATATATATATATATATATATATATATATATATATATATATATATATGCAGTTATGTCAAAAAGTTTATATATTAATTTATTTTCTATTATATATTTTCGAACGAAACTAACATAAAAAACTAATATTAAATTCTGTTTTATTAAAATATATGATATAATATCAACAATTCTGTAACAATTTATAAGTTCATAATACTAATATACAATTTTATTTACTATAATATGAAGCTAGAACTAAAAAATACGAAAAACAATAATATCTATTGCAAATATTTTTTCTGACGATTATTGAAGATAAATATGGGAAATTAAAAAGTCTTAAAACTAATTTGATCGATACAATACTGTGATATCACAATTTATATGCCAATGTAAATACTGCGACTTAATTATCAGTTTTACATTACAAAATTTAATACAAAATATAAGTTTTATTAATATTTTATTAAGATTTTAACTTAGGCACATCAACATTTTGTACAATTTTAAAAAATTTGAAATAAAAGTATGTACTTTACATTCACTATTTTGTTCATGTTAGTGATTATGTTCAAGATGTTCGTTACATTGAAACAAATGAATAAACGCCATTGTTCAATTTTGGTTTATATAATATAAATATAAATATATATATATATATATATATATATATATATATATATATATATATATATATATTATATTTAACATAAACATACATACCTTCAAGCAAAGAAATAAAATCCATATTAATAATAGTGTTCCATTTATAATTCCATACACAATATAATAATGAAAAATTGAGAGAATATTCATTAAGAAATAAAATTGAGCATTATTAACAACATAAATATGCAGTCATAATATCAATTAAAACTTGTATTACTAATTATTTACTTTAGAAGACACATTGAGAGAAACATGAAGTTATTAAGAATATATAAACTGTTAAAAATGTCATCATTTACTTCGATAAAATACTTAAAATATATGAATTTTGTTCAATAAAATAAATAAATATGATTTCATCTTACATATATCCATTTTCAAGGGAGTTACATAAAAATAGAGGTGTGTCTGCGGAACCATCAAAAGTTGGTGTTTTCCCTTCTTTGACTATTCTTATTGCTTGCAGTATGCAAACTGTGTCTAATTCTTTTTGTGACGGCGTTTCATTATCGAGACATAAATCACAAGCCCGTGGTCCGAATTGTTCTAACACTTTAACACGATAATCAACAACAGTTGATACTGGATTTCCAGTCAAACGTAAATTTTCCAAGCAAGGTAAACGTCCTATGAATTCGATTTCATTCAGACTTGAAATTCGATTTGAACTAACATCAAGACTCTCGAGAGAATACAATTTTGAAAATCCTTCAAGCGATGAAATATAATTTTGTGACAGATCCAAATGTAAAAGATTTCCGAGTTTTGTATTTAGATTTTCACATTTTACAATGCGATTTGCTGAAACATTTAAAGTTGAAAGATTTGGTAACCGAGCAAGATAATTTATTTCTTGAATTTCATTTCTGTTTAGTGTTAACATCTGCGTGTTCGGTAACAACGCGATTGATTCATCGACGTCGGCCAACTGGTTGTCGGATAAATCAACTGTTGTTAGCTTTGACCAAATCTAAATACAGGTATAAATTTTTATAAGGAAGTAATTTTCAACTATTTTAAGGTATTACCTGCGATTGCGATGAATTTGGTACTTTATGTACAGAATCACATAATAAAATTGAACTCACATTTTTCATATTTGTATGTGTCACCACCAAGACATTAAGTGTTTCTCTTAGACATCCTAATCCTATAATATTTGCAACATTATAAGATTTTATAATAAGAGTATTTAACATCTGCAAAACCATGTAATATTTATTACAAATATACATTGAAACAACTAAATACAGGATAGATATACAAATAGTATACAAAAAGCAATTGTACTTAGAATTTAACTATGGTTCTAACTGGTTAGAAAAATTTTAAGAAGCAATTTCATTACGAAAGCGAAAATAAATCAATTTCTTAATATTTTAAACATATTTATTCGTTAGTATGTACTTTTTAAATATTTCTTTATGGATAACGGGAGGGTTCAAAGATATAATTTATTGAAAGAAATACATTCCATTGTATTTATGTATATAAAAGAACAACAAACAAGCAACAAAAATTATCGAATGAAAGCCATAAAACATAACAAGTCTATGAAGAGGTTTATCAATAAGCGTGAAGGTCATAAAATGCACCAGAAAAATATAATAGGAGAGGTGACTTATAATTGTAAAAATTTAAGACATTTGTTCACCAATAAACTATTTAAAATTGAAGGTGATGATGTATGTATAAATATGCATGTATGTTATCTGTGTGTATGTATATAAGTACATATTTTATATAAATTAACTTTGTAATTTTTGATATAATAAGCATTATAAACATAAAACAATGTCTAAAAGTATTTTACATTAAAAATACTACCTCTTTTATTTACAAAAAAAATAAATATTAAAGCAAAACATGCAATTATTCAATCATTTAGTATTTTTTCATAGCATCTCAACATTTGTTTCCAAACCTTAAAAGGCAAAAGATCAATTTTCAGTTCATTGAGTACAATATTACTTCTAATGTGATTTTCATTGCTTCCCTTTATGTTCAATGTATGTGCTTGTGAACAGACATCTAAAACATGACTGAAATCACGTCGTTTGTCACCATTACATACTTCAGGGCATGGTTGTTTTAAACGTTCAGTAACTGCATACAGCTAAAAATTATTATATATATATATATATATATGTATATATATATATATATATATATATATATATATATATATATATATATATATGTATATATATATATATATATTAATAACAGAAAGTTAAATACATTTCTGAAAAAAATACCTCTAATGGATTCAACATAACACCACGTTCACTTAATAACATAGCTTCTCCTTCTTGAAAGCATTTCAATGCTAGATCTTGTAATACAAAATATATATCATAGAGATGAAAATCAAGAAACAGTGCTAAAACTCTGGGCAAAGCACGTTGTAAATAATTGAGAATAGTTTTTAGATATATTTCCAATGCTTTTCTACGATTTTCAATGAATTGGAGACACTTTGTTCGAATGATCTTTTTTGGAGGAATAATGTCTTTTGACACTCCATGATCAGAGACTAGTCTAGTATTTAAATTATAAAAATCACTATATCGATGTGTTACAGACCAAGTGACTGTTCCAACTCGCACATTTATAACATATAATGTAATGTTATCAATTTCTTCAGTTCTTGGTATTGACACTTCAGAATCGTTATAATTCGTAAAAAAACATGCCATTTTTAATTGAATTGTATTATGACAAAAACTTTCGTATCGTTATTATAAAACATATTTGTACAGTTATTTAATATTAATTTCTAATTTGCATGTTCAAACAGAATATAATCTACATAACCAACAATGTAATCAAATGTCAAAATAATTTTTATTTTTACTGTTCTACTTGAAAATATATCTAGTGACATTAAAATTCTGGGAATTAATTTAATAAGAATTTACTATACAAATAAATAAAATATGAAACATACATATAAACTATGAAGGAAAATGTTGAAACTATTTTTGACATGACACACTTTCTGATTCACCATGCTGTACTACACTGACAGTTTGAGATAATACTATTTGTTGATGGCCACACTATGCTGTAAACCAGAAGTATCAAACATTTCTACGTACTAATCTAGATTTAAAATTCACTAATTGATATATTTTTCAAATGGAGTTATTTTTAGAAATAAAAAGTAGTTTAAATTAATTGTAAATTAACATTTTTTCATATGGGACTTTGGTCTTAAAAAGTATATATTTGTAATTTATTTACATACCTTCGTGTAACAGTAGTTTTATAATATAAAAATACAAACAAGCGTTGAAATAAAATTTAATTAATTCCTTTTTAATCACGGTACCACTATTCAAATGACAACGAAATATTTCGTGGTTTGATTAAAAAAATACTCCATAATGCTAAGTTTCACTTTCTAGATGTAACAATCGTTTCACTCTAAAACAATGCATGGAAAATATATTACTATTTTTAAATTGTTTATTAAATACTGAGTTAAGTGATTGAAGTATTTGTTGAATTAATTGCCTTGTATTTTGTATGTGTCACACCATTTTAATGCATTTATGTCATTCAAATGTTCAATCCATTAAATATTTTAATTGCAACAAAACCACCCCTAATAAGGATTAAAAAATAATTACATACATTTATTGACATTTATGTGTTTACATAATCAAATACAATATAAATTGATACATATATATAAAAAAAAAAAAAAAAAACAAAAAAAAAAAACAAAAAAAAACATTTATTTATTCTTTTATACATTTCGTTTGCCTAAAAGAATTTAATTCTCTAACTTAATATAGTAAGGCAGTCATGTCTGAACACGTTGAAGTATTGACTTGTTTATTGCACTTCACAGTCAAGTTACTTCTAATTAGTATTTCATTTACTATATATTTCGAAAAAACAAGGTTTTTTATAAAATAAAGTAATTGCACTGGCTACATAATTAAGCACACATTCAAATTTATTTCATTTTTTTGGGCACAGCGTACGTATATATTCGTGTGTATGTATGTATGTATAAAACACGTATGTACACGCAGGAGGGCCATCGAGTGCTCTGAGGTTGGAAGGGTATACATTTATTTAAAAAGTTGCTTTGGTAAAAACCAGAAAGATGCCTTCTTTTTAAAGACATACTTATCCATAAATAGTATTATAAGTTTAAATATAATTTTTAATTACTAGTTCTATTAAGTCTGCAATGATTTTTAAATGTCATTTATAAGTTTATTTGAGAATGATCAGGTAAATACATTCATATTAAATTCTCTTCAATTTATCAATTTATATAATTGAAGAAATTACTAATATATTGAATGTACATATCAATAAATATTAAAATACCAAAACAGCAAAATCAAAATTTTCGTCCATTTTTTGAGTAAAATATTAAGAATAAAATATTCCTTCAAGATATAAAAATAAAAAAAAATCAAACAAGCAGGTTTTCTTAATTAATTGTACTCAAATATTAAATTAATATATTACTTCGTAGATTATATTCACAAAACGGCATATTCGTAGATTCTCATCTTTTAAGAACATTTTTGAAATATATACATGTATAATAAAAATAATTGTATCGAAACAAGTCATATCCAAATTCGATTTAGATATGCATATATAAAATGAAATATACCTATTTTGATTTATGTACCTGCTATTGAACGTTCTTTTTTAATTTTGACTCATAAGAAAACTACTTTGGAAATACAACTCTAGGCTTTGAGTGTATTTTTTTGAAGTACACATGAAAAAAAATTACTTGAAGACATATATCTAAACTGATTAATGTGAATATGAATTTCAGTGGTATAATATATAAAATTTAAACTTGTAAAACAGATATTGTTTTTAAAAAATGAGAATTACATTATAAATAAAATTTGTACTCTTCTATATTTAGAATATTTATACAATCATGCTTTTTACGAATAACGAAACCATGTTTAAATATATATAATTAATAAAAACGAAAGTAAATGTTTATAAAAAAAAATAACGAAGAAAAAGCTACGACTGTGATCAATTGTACTGCTATGATAAATATTTTGTGGAAACATATGTACGAATATATTTGATTATCCACCAAATTTTAAAACTAATATACTTATTCTTATATTTTATTAGATTCTAACAGGACGTGAATAAAATGTGTTAATAGTCGAAAATCGGAAAATTTCAAATTAATTAAAGATGAACAAAATTTTTAAAAAATGAGATCTAATAAACAGAATTTGTACTCGTCCATATTTTCGAACATATAAACGACGAATTTTTCGGACACATCGCAACAAGCACTCTTGCTCTTAAAACTACTATTCGTTGAATAATATATATATATGCGATCACAGATTTCTTTGCTTTTTTACAAGGTACGTTTCATTTGGAATTTGTTTTTGCGATTTTCACTCCAGCTTCTGGATTGTGCACGGAACTGTCTGAACTGCAAATTATGTGCTGGATCATTCATAGGTAAATACGCGTTTGGTACGCAAAACTCGGCGAAACTTTCATAAAATTCTTTATAGCCACCGTGAAGTAGATAAATTTCTGGATAATGAAGTGCGGGGTAAACATCATTATTATATGAACGATCGATTTCCCGCAAACAACGAGATCTAAAAAAAGAATTACTCAATTGTTGAAACATTTTATTGATAAATATATTAGCTTGAAATACTAACAATCTGGGCCCTCGTTGAGATGAGAATTCACAGTGAAATATGATAATATCACGCTTGCTAGCATCTCGATTTTCAGACGAATTGGGTGTCGAAACTGGCGAAATTCCACATTTAGAATCGATTAATTCTTTCAAGATCATTTCTTTTGTATAATAATTTAAAGCACCAGCAATATGTCCTCCATCGTACTCATAAGGATAGCGACAATCTATTACTTTATACGAAGCCACTCTGTCACTAAAATCACCTTTAATAAGACGTGCAAGAGTGTTTGACGATATATACTTCATATCTTGATGCTGACCACGTATTAACGGCAGAACAAAACATTTACTGAAATCGCCGATTAAATTATCTGCTTCACTCGCTGAAAAGAAATAAGATATGAATACAGGAGAAAATACATTCGAATTACATTTATTAAACGTGCATTATTTTGTATTGGGAAGTGTAAAGTAATGGAAACTGATTTTAATGTACAATTTGTGAAATTAAACTAACATTGTGTATGTATGTCTAAATTTATATACGTTTGTACATATTATATATTAACTATAATATACTTACATTTTTAAAAAATACAGAAATTACATTACTTCAAAGTAATTAACAGACAAATAACCGAAATGTATAAAATAAAAAACAAATATAATTTTCAACAATATTAGAACATTGGTTATTAGGATGAAAACATTAATTGAAAATTATGACACTATAATTTTTAATTTTCTATATTACTTACATCGCTGGACTGCACTCATTATACTTTCCTCGTTAGCTGATATGCTTCTCTGCAAAACTGTAGGAGTTTTGTACTCGTGGGGCTCAGCGGAAATGCTTCTTTGAAACCGGCACATGTTTGTAACAGGATTTAACACATTCGAATTAGTAGTTAAATTTGGATTGGATATCTTACGATATTTGTATCTCTTGCACATAATTGGACTTTTATTTTGGAAAGATGGGTTTTGTCTCTTTCCAAGTACAGGACTTTGTTGCAACTGACTGATACTGATAGTAGGTGATAATACGTTTGTTACTGATCTTGGTGAAAGCATAGGAACGTTTTCATTAGATTCGGAATTTCTTTTTGATGTTGGACGTGGGTCAGACTTAAACAAGCTACTTCTTGCACGAGAACTATTTGGAGTCATTTGACGGCATATACTATGCTCACTCATTTGATAACTATAACTCGTTTGAGATTCATAATGATTTCTTGACATCGAATAACTACTTCCAGTATTTGCAATCGTACCAGAGATGAGGCCTCCTAAATTAATAGGCACTTCGGATGAAGCTGCATCATCATCCATGCTGCCAAATTCTAACAAATCTAGTTCGAGATCTTCAGTCGTAGATAAATTGCCCGAACGATGGTGACGCATTAATAACGGCGACCCTTTCGTTTGACATATATCAGATATTGACCTCGGTGCAGTGCTTGAAGGTTCCACAAACTTAAAGGTTTGGGATTCATCGATGGTTTTGTCTTGAAAACTGTTTCCATATCCGGAGTCTTGTGAGTTCAAATCACAATCTTCGAGGGGCATTCGAGTACTGTGACGACGTCCGCAAACAAACCTACCGGGTGATTTCGATGGAGATGGCGAGGAGGAACGTGAACTATTCGATCTGGGTGTTTCGTATAAAGAAATTTCCATTTCATTGGATTCTTCGGAATTATAACTTTTTACTTCGTTCATTTCCAATGATTCATCAACATGTTCGTCTTTTGTAGGTAACAGCCTGTAAAATTATTAAATTCCAATTATTTAGTTACATGTCTGTGTGTATGTATATATATATATATATATATATATATATATATATATATATGTGTGTATATATATATATATATATGTGTATATATATATATGTGTGTATATATATATATGTGTGTATATATATATGTGTGTATATATATAATATATATTTATATATATATATATATACACATAATCGAGATTAACTGACATGTATTTTAATAAAAAATAACATTACTCATTTTGTTAAAGTTTATACACATTAACCATTTCAAAGTTAATAAATTTATTTTTCGTTTATGGATAAATCTTTTGAGTTAAATTCTTCTATTTTAATTTCATACAGATAAATGTTTCTAGTTAATATTCGATGCCAGTGTTAGTTGTATTCAGTGTATCAATATAATTAATCTGCTTCATCACTCATTCAAAAATGTATTTTATATAACAGTTCAGTTAATTTAGTGAATTTAAGAAATGAATAATTGGATAACATAAAATATACAACCATTGACAAGAATACTGATTGTACTATAATGTTAATGTATATTTATTGAATTACCTCATACTTATATATCAATATATTTACTTTTAAATTGTTAAAATATTAGTATGCATGTTTGTGTGTATAAACTTATAACAACTTATTGACAATCGATTTATTAAGTAAAATTATAGCAAACAATTCGAAAAAGTTAGTGTTTTAAGACAACCGTACTACAATATTTAATCGATAAGTTACATTCGAAAACAAGAAAACATATCCGCAGACATTTTATTAAATAACATTTAATAAATTGGTGAAAATTTATAGTATTTCAATGCAAATATTACAAACGGTATATAATACTTTAATTTATGCATATAATAAATCTAACTGCATTCGAAATTATAACAATTATTTTTCATTATTTATTCGATGATAGAAGATATGATTTGGTACATCATTTACTATAAATATTTTAAAATGAATGCAATAAATAGTTTATAATTAATTTTTAACATCTGTATTAGAAATATCTAACATTACAATTGCGTAGGGAAATCAATATTGTTCTTGTAATAAGATCCAGTACATTGTACAAGTGTTTCATATTGCATACAATAATATAAATGAATGCCATTTACATGTTGTATACATTTTTATTGAACGCAACGGGTGAACAATTGGTTCATTAGAAAATGTCACAGACGAAACGGTGCAAAATTATGCTATTCAAACAAACATATGGCCCGGCTTGCATACTATCCAGACATGTGAAATGAATGAACCACTATATCTCTTGTGCTCCTCCATATATGTTGCTTATTTCTCTGTCCCACCATTAATTCAAAATATAACACATTCAACGTTCAGCCATAGGTACTATACTACTCCCAGAAACAAAAAGTGTCCATGAACGCAACTATATTGGAACGAATTAAAAAGTTATATATTCACTAGCTAGCACATTTTAAAACAAAATAGATGTTTTAATTTTATTTATTTTTGTATATTTTTTCTTTCCATTATTTAAAATACGTTCTAGTTTTCAAAATGTACTTTAAGTAAGAATTTAAAACAATAGTAATGTTATTAGATTTAAGAAACTATTATATAATCAATACGTTAATTAATTACTTGTAAAATTATATAAATATCGAAAAAAATATATATGTTTACAAACCGAGATGAGGTATTATGATTATACTAATAAAATTACTTTAAAATTATTTGAAAAAATTAGAGAAATTTAAATTAGATCAACTGACTATTTTAAATATAAATATATTTTATATATATTGAAAAAATAATAATTATTTACTTGATATAATTTACAGAAGACTCGATTAAAATAATAATTAGAAAAGACATAGAATAAAAAACAAGTACATTAAGTAATCTATGTTGATCAAATAATATAACGTAACAATAATAAAGAATATAATTAAATAATCAATAAAATAGTTGCAGATATTTTTAGATATTTACATATTAAAAATAAAATTTTAAATAAATTCATTTATATATATACTATAAAATGTATTGCCCTCATATATTGAATTTACTGAGTAAAAAAAATCGATTGACCAGTTATAGCTAGTGTTTATAAATAAATTAACGGTCTTTATTTAAAAAAAATTACGTACAAATATTTATTTTGAAGATTTATACCTTGATTATCATTTTAAACAGCGAAAATTATTCCATATCGGCAATTGTTTATTTTAAACGACTGACCATACAAATACATATAAAAACACGGTCAGTCTTGCAAAGATAATTTTTCAATTTGAAATCCATATCAGTACTAATTAATCCACAATTTGTACTGAGTTCCCGCTTATTTTCTTATCTTTTATTGAATGTTGTCACTGACGTTAATTTTTATCATTGATGATATTAAGTTTATCTACTAACGGTTCTTTTTAGAAAAATATTACACGAAAATGTTTTATTTTTATTATTTTTTAAAAAAATAACTATTTATTGCGGAAATTTAACAATGTGCAATCTAGCATATGGTTCAGTGAACTAATATATTGATAATACTATAAGTACATGATTTAGTAATAATAAAATTCACAAACGAATATGAGAAAATATATATTCATTCGTTTTACAAATAACTTTGAGGCAATCTATAATTTTGAAATGAAAATAAAAATATGCAATAAAAATTAATGTATACACACACATGCGCGTGTCTGTATGTATGTGTGTGTATGTGTATATATATATATATATATATATATGTATATATGTGTATATATATATATATACATATATACATACATACATATATATAAATATACACAATCACATAAATACACACAGCAGATATATATATATATATATATATATATATATATATATATATATATATATATAAGTACAGCAGCCAACGCCCTCGCGTATAAAATATGTTTTTAAATATCATTCAAATGCAGCCTCCAATCAGTGTGATTGGATGTTAAAATGTAACGGTTCAAATGAAAAGTTGATGAGTGTGCGATTTAAATCGTTTATTAGTAAACACTGGAACATCTATTTTTGTGAATCGTTAGAGGAAAAAAATATTAGAATATAAAAATAAACATTTCAATAAATAAATATTTCATACCACAAAATTGCATCTGTATATATTAGCGACGAATACAGTGCATTGAATTTTACTTAGTAAGTCGAAAAAGTGAAATAAATAATATGAAGAAATACAAAAAGTAGTAATGAAATAATATACTTTTTTTTATTAATTTGCACAAATCTGCACATTAAATACACTCAACCACTGTTCTACAGAAAATTAATCATTGTTAAAAATATTTGTTTACAAACAAGTGTATGTATGTAGATAACTTTCAATGACATTTTCGATGTATAAACAGTCTAAATATCGTTAAAAAATGAAATTTACAATAGTTAAATAATTCTTTACGTTCGATATATTTTACATTCCATAGATGTTTAACATATAATGGGTGTGTACTTGTGTAAATTTATATTTTTTAAATTAAATTTAATATTTTACTTATTTTTTTGCAAAATATTTAAAAGGAAATTTATAGAAAACATATTTACAGAAAAACCTAAAATTGTTCAGTTTTGGTGTAACAGGTAAAAAATGTTGTTAGGTACAAATTATATTACTTTTTAAGTTATATAGAGAAGAAACTATAATTTATTCAATTACCTGTTACATTTCCAAACTTCACGAGACGTATTACTAACAGATTCCCAGAACATTTTGAAGAATAAACTTTATATCAGTTGTTATCCGATACACTTCAATGAAATTAAATAAGGCACACACTTATTTAACAACCAAAAAACAATCACTGAAAATGTTAATGTAATGTACAAGTTGCTTGTCAGTTAAGTATTGAATTAAATACAAAAGATCGTAGTTTTATTATTGCCGATCAGGCGATTTTTTAAAAAATAACAGTTATTGAGATATAAAACAATCAATTAGTTTAATTTACATTATGTTTTTAATATTTGTACGTTTATATTTTTGTTCCGTATACATCAGTAATCACGTTTTTTTTTTGAATGGTGTTACTGTGAGTTTATTCTGTTCGGTATGTACTATTCTAGATGCATCCTGATCAAACTATTAACAAACTAACATCCTCACAGAACGAATACAACTGAACCCACATCTACTGAACAACTGTTTATAAAAGCAGGACATAATGTTAGCTTCCCCTCCCTTTCGTTCTCGTCACTTATGTAAATCTACATTTATGTTTTTAAAATAAACGTGTGTGTGTATATAATATATATATATATATATATATATATATATATATATGTATATATATATATATATATGTATGTATATATATATATATATATATAAATTATATATATATATATAAATTATATATATATAGATAGATATATATATATATATATATATATATATATATATATATATATATATATATATATATATATATATATATATATATATATATATATATATATATACAGGAGAAAGAAAATGATTTATTTAAAGAATTAATAAAATAGGTAACTAAAAAATACAATAATAATATTATTACAGAAATATATTATTTATGCAAGTATTTAACAATGACTTTTATTTTTGTTATATTAATTTTCGTGAAAAAGGTTTAAAAAATAAATTAGCATATTTTCAATTTTATTTTCTTGTTGAAGTTCATAAAAATTAATGAAAACATATATTATCAAGATTTAATAATCAAATAAAAATTCAAAAATTATTAAAAGAATATTAATTTAATTTTTTAATATTTTTTTTATAAAATATAATGTATATTTTGTTTTTATTTTTAAACGATATTTTTTCTAATAAAAAAATTGCATGAAGAAAAAGTTTCCTAATTAATTATAGATTATTAACAATATTGATTTTTAAAAAAATGTATCATTCAAAATTATCCAAAAGAAATTTCCATTAAATGTTTATCAAATTTATCATTATTTTTTTATTTTAAGTTGAAATTATTAAATGTTTTTCATTATAATGTAATTAATTTGTAAAGTATTAAACAGTATTAAAATATTATAATTTTCTTTATTTTCTAAAAAAATAAAAAATAATGTAATGAAAAAAATCGGAACCTTTGTTTTATTTGTTTTTATCCGTGCCATTAGAAAATAAGTATCTAATATTATATTTATTTTAAAAATTAAAGTAATTTGTTTTCTTTAAAAAATACTATCCCTTTACTCAATTATATTTCTTTTTACTATTTCACAGGATTCAACATTGTTAAAGCTAATAATCACGATATACATATGTATAGGCATTGTAACTTTACATTTCAAAAAAAAAAAATAATAAGTTATATTTACATACGCTTATTGTTCACTTTTTTTTCTTGTCGTATAATTATTATCTTTAAAAACGTACCTTATAAGGTATTTAGCATATTCATAATTCTTTTTTTTTTTTACAAACATTTTAACGGCACATTTGTATATCCACCACAGTTTATTCCATTATTTGCAAATTTAACTGAAATATTACTAAATTACTTGAGTATTACTATTTTTTTAGTAGCAATTTGATATACATGTATAAAGTTATTCATGTTTATTATTAATTTTTTCTTTGAGAAAACAAACAGAATCACTGGTGTATATATATTTTGATATTATGTTTTTTTACGTACACACGTTTGTACGACTATATAGAGCATATATTAGATTGTATTGAGTTAGTAACATTCAGGTTGTTTTTTTAATCTCCCTCAATTGGACCGTCCGTGTTTTTATAGCACATTTTTTTCATGTAAAAAGGCTCTACTATTATACTAGGTAGGTAGGAATGTAATTACAGTGACCGTTCTTTAAAAATCTCTACGACGACACACAAAATAGTAATAGCAGAATGTTTAAACAAAATATTAAATAATTAAAAATTGAAAGAAAATTATTACACATTAAATAAAATATATGATTTCCAAAGATAATATGTTCTCTGATTTAATAACATTAATAAATAAAAAAATGTTTTAATATATAGTTATTAAAAAAATATAAAAGCAAATAATATTAACATAAAAACATAATATTATCATAAAACTAAAGATAGATGCCTCATTTCCTTGTGGAATTACAAAAATAATTTTATTAAGTTTTAAAAATGGACATTTATCATATACACATATATATATATATATATATATATATATATATATATATATATATATACATTTATATACTCACAAAATGTTAATAAGGTAAATATTAAAATTAATATATAATACAGCTAAATCATGATTGAAACAAAATACAATCAGTTGCAATGAACATTTTACATAGCAGTTATTTTAACAAATAAAGACCGGCTGAAGAGAAAAATTCTTCAGTACAACTTGCATAATAAAGAACCGGATTATATATTTCATTTAAGAAAATTTAGTTAATATTCGTTGAACTAAAACACCATTAAACTTTTATATTGTAAAATTACTTAATTTAACTACATCATTTGTGTATTTAATTAAACTATATATATATATATATATATATATATATATATATATATATATATATATATATATATATATACATACACACACGCTTATTTGTATAAACTTTTATATTTGAAGTTAATACATCGAATTATATAAAAGAGAAAATATTTTTTCTAAAATTTCACGAAAAATAATATACATACTTATGTGTTTGTAGGTATATAAAATATATAAAAATGTATAATATAAATCAAGGTGTTTACAAATATAAAACAATTTTCTATCAATGAAAAATTTTGCCTGAATACGTTTATCTCGGGGAACCCATTTGTCTCAATGTTCCCATGAGGGTAATATGTGCATTCACCCTAATGCGGAAGACATTCATACAGTGCAATACTTCCGAATTCCTTACAAGGGATGAACAAGAGACAACAACTGGCAATTCCAGACAGCTGATACTAAATGAAGCAACGAATAACTGTTACACATTTTCACATTAAACATGATATACAAATAGCAGTAGCATTCGGTTCACAAATCTCGTAAGCTTTTATTGTGACAATCGAAGGCCATTTTAACTATCTCGATTTACTTTATATTTTCACTTTTCAATTTATATGTGCGCCAAAGAATACAACCTATATCTTTTATAAAAATTCTATCATCCCCTTTGCAATATTGCAACTATTTAATCCGAACGATACAGTGTACATCTAATTTCATATCTGCTAGAGCAATTTCTCATATACTTTCGTATGCATACATATTCATAGAATATCAAATATTATAGATTAATATGACTATCCAACGTTTAATAACTATAAGATGTTAATTAGAAGGTCTATGATACATGCGTTAATATTATGCTATGCATTAATACTATACATAAAAACGATTTATTTCTTCTATGGTAATTATATATCCATTGAACTGAAATTATGCGTTATCTTATTAAAAATCTTAAATCTGATATACCTGTACCATTTGTGTTTATCAAATTTAAAAATCAAAGCTAAAATACAAGGTAACTGTTATAAATTTATTTCATAAATAGTAATAACTTTTTCAATTACCAGTGTAATAAAATAGTAGATATTTATTTATATATAATAAAAATTTGTGAAAATCAAATCTTGCAGATAATTCCAAATTAATGAAGATATATATATATATATATATATATATATATATATATATATATATATATGTACATATATATATATACATATATTTATATATATATATATATATATATATATATATATATACATATATATATACATATATATATATATATATATATATATATATATATATATATATATTATATACTCACATACATATGTAAATTTATAATTTAGTGTATGTATGTATCTGAAAATCAAAAAACAATATGTACTCATTACGTAACGATATATTGCTGTCAAAATCTAAGACATTTGCAAAACAAGGGCGAAGAATTTCATAAAGCCAGCTGCAAATATACCGCATCCCTATATCCCTCAAAATCAAGACCGTGAATGGCGAGGGTCCTAGAAATATTTCTTTTATATAACTGGCTTCTTAGCATATGATGCTATATATATATATATATGAACATCCTTAATTACTAAATACTCTCACACACACATACACACACACACACACATATATATATAAGGAAAAAGAGAGATTATTTAAAATATCACTGTTTAAAATAAGTATTCATTTATATATTTCGCAACTTCAATCGTAGCAGTGTGAATAAGATTAAAACTAATACTTAATATGTTTAAAAATTAATGGAAAATTATTAAATACAATTTTCTGAAATTATAATTTTAAGAAAAACAATTAAATTAGTAAAACATATACGTATGCTGTAAATGATCAACCCATTACAAATCGTTACTAACAACAAGAATTTTTACCAAATCGCATATTTAAAAAAGACAAACAATTACTACATATATTGTTTAATATTACTAGCTACCCCAGTGTAATAATTATATTTACAAAAATTAACTATATATAAAGTGAACTAAATTTACAGGATTAATTATAACTGATTCAGTATGATAAAATGACTAAATAGTATTTCTAACAATAATTTAATAGTGTTTCAATATACCATTGTTTCTTCTCGTTTAGTAATTATGTTTAAGGGTTAAATATATCATACTTTTTAATTATATTAAAATACTAACTTTTTTAAATAATTTCAAACTATTTTATTATTATTTACATATATATCTGTGTGTGTGTATATGTATATGCATATTTATGCATTAAGATACAATATGTTATCGTCGATCCAGTTTTAAAACATACCCAATACAACTTATCAAATAAGACAACCCGGCGCCACAATGTGAACCGGTTAGTGGACCGTTCTTTCAATTATTTATATGATATATTCGTTCATTTATTAATTATCTTTTTTCAAATCAATACTGAAATTATTTAAACATTTATATTATTTTTATTCATAAATGTTAGGAGTAATAAGTACGTTTACAATATGTCAAATGCAATGAAATATTCAAAGTTTGTGATATAAATAAGTGAAAACTAATAATAATAATCATGAAATTAAATAAAAATTAATATTTTTAAATAAATAAGTAAGGTAATTACTATGTAACACTGAAATCTATATAAAAAATGGAAAGTATTCTTTCGTTGAATTATTATTAATCTGAGGAAATATAGAATAAAAATTAACGTTTATGCACCTCCAAAAATATTTAAAAATAATTCTACTTCAAATTCATAACTTTTCATGAATATAACTTTATTTTTGTTTAGTTCACCTATATTCGAATTTATTTAAAATGTACATTTTATGTAATTGGGTTTAATCGTCTTAATACTGATATCTAATTAATAAAATTTTCCTACAGTATGAGTAATTTTGATATTTATTTCTTCTAACAAAACATTTCTTGCAATTTGAAAATTGTCGTTGTATGAATATATATTTTTTTCATTTTTATTACCATACCTTTAATATTATTAAATAAGTAAATACATACTTCAATAAAAAATCTAAAAATAGTTAATAATTTTTTTATGAATATACTGAAAATGTTTTGAATGGTTATTTGTATTCATATATTTACAACATTGGTAATTCTATGTTTTTCTATAAATTCAAATTTCTGTCTAATAAAATTATATGTCTATAAAAAATCTGATTGTAAATCATTTTAGTAAGAATTTAAAAGACATATTTATACACACATTCTATGAAAAAGTTTTTTTATGCAAACTATTTAATTGGCTAAAAAGGTGATGATTCAGTATTTTAGTAAATCTGTAAAGATTAATTTAATGGATCAAACGTATTAAAAATGTTAACATGGGCCACAATGTGGGTGTTAACTGTGAAAGATTGATATTAAATGAATAACAAATTTATAAATATAATAATACAATTTAATATCGAAGCACTTTTTACTTTACTATTTTATATGACAATTCAATATAATCGCACTAATCGAATTACCATTATGAATAAATATACATATACATATATATATATATATATATATATATATATATAATGTGTGTGTGTAAGTGTGCGATAAATAATTAACAATCGGTGCCGTTATTCTAAGGTAACAAAAAATTACTCCGACAGACACCCATTCCTACGAATTGGCTGTTCGCTCTACAAATGGGGCGAAGAAGGAAAAAATAATGAAGGGTGACTGTACTGAGAAGTACTGGGGTTGATGGCACGTGCTATTCGCCGACAACAGGCCGTCATATTCGCCCTTATGTGTCATAAAATATATGGTTTGATCTGCTTGTTCTTGCGTATATACATACATATATAAACACACACATATACATATATATATATATATATATATATATATATATATATATATATATATATATATATATATGAGTATTTTGTTTGGATGCTCTTTCATTATTAATTTAATGAAAGAACATCAGTAGCACATGATAGCATGTAACAACAGTGCTTGCTTGCAAAATCGAGGTAAAAAAAATGTTTTTTGTTAAAAAAATCAGTACAATTTCTATTTGTTATTCTTTTTTGAAAATAGATCTAGTTTACTAATTAGGAGAGATTATTTATATATATATATATATATATATATATATATATATATATATATATATATAATCCATATAGCTCCGTACAAAAATATTTTCTCGTATAAGAAAGTATGAAGAACTATTATAAATATTTTAACAACGGTAACGAACAATCTTACGAAAACAGTTATAGATTTCATAAGGAGCTCGATTCCAGATGAAAAATAAGAAACAACCGGGCAGACGATGGCAGCTGGTTTATCGAGTGCGGTTGTTAAAGGGGCGGTAAGTCACGTCGCGACCCTTGTTTCATTAAGCTTGCACATCGTTTCTTATTCTACTGTGCAATAATAAATATACACATATATAAACATATATATATATATATATATATATATATATATATATATATATATACAATTTTTTGTAGATAAAATTTACCTACATGACTTTTTTATTAGTGTAAACTGTTATCAATATATAAAATAAAATTTAAATAAATATTCCACTTATCCAGTGACGCAAAAAAATATTTATAAATGATAAGTTCAAATTTTTTATATATAGGTATTTGTTTATATATTTTTATTAATATTTAATTATTAATCTGGCTAAGACGCAAATTTTAATAGTAAAAAATAAATAAAAAACTTCAAATATACACTTATCTATTTATAAAAAACTATTTTATTTAGTAATTTTTGCACGAGCAATAGTATACTGGACATGAAAATTTTATAGGTAGATACATTCATCTTAGACATTATATATTATAAGTATGATGTGTGTCTTTTGATAACAGAATGTATTGTTTTTTTATTGTTTTACCTATTTGAAGCAATAGATTTACTAGTATAGTTCAAAGTATTAACTACTAGAGGTTTTTATAAATTACGTATGAAGTGAACGATACCGTTTACAGAAAGTAGTTATTTATAATGAAGAGGGTTATTTTTGATAAATCCATCTGCTCAAGACGTCTACTTTACCCCTCGACAAACACATCTAAGTCGAGGGGCACATTTACCGTAGCACACGCGAAGAAATCACTGAACACCAACTGCCAGGGGTTCGAAAACAGCCGACAAAACAAGGTGTTGTTACACTCGACGTGCAAATAATTTTATAAATGCCTTTAGACATACATATGCTCCATTATATATGATAAACATATATAAAATATGTTTATTTTTTACATAGATTTGTACAAAGATGTATTCAAATATATTTTAAGAAATATCAATGATTATATTTATGTATGTACAACTAGTTGAAATTTTAAATCTCTCATATTCTTGTCAATTATTTTATAAACATTTTCATTAATTGTATGCAAAATAATTCCTATTTTTATATACACCCTGCTATTTTCAGTATTTGAATATCCAAATTTTTCTTGATATAACTTATATCATTTCAGATTTTGTATAAAAAAAGTGTAACATGGTAACTCATATACGAATAAATTACTAATTGGAGATAGATAAGTATGATTATTCAAATATTCTAATAAATATGCATTCATACAAATAAGTTCTTCTCATATTTATATAAAGGTATTATCATATTAATATAAACGTATATATTTGAAATGTTATGCCTCAATTAATAAATTAATAAGTATTTATATTTTTAACACGCTGTTTATTTATTTGTAGTTAAATAATAATTATTTGAAAGAAATTGTTTCCTTTGAATATTTAATTTTTCTACAAAGTTTGAAAGTGCTTGCATTATTTCTATGTATTTATTAATTAAAAAAAAACTTACGCCGTTGTTGAAATGTATCTGTACATTTGATAACAGGTAGAACTAGTTTTTTTCAATTGCGCATTAACGCTCCTGGATTTCATCTTTGAAAAGCTGAAAAGGACGAATATACACTGTACATATATACACACACACACACACACACACATATATATATATATATATAATTGAATCTATTAAATAAATTTTAAATATATGTAATTTATGGAACATATTGCAAGATTTTAAACAAATTCAATAAAATTACTTTGTATTTAAAAAAAATAGGTTGTGTAGAGAAATCAGAAAAGTATGGAAATAATGTTTTTCATAAAAGGTTAATATTTAACTATACAAGAAAATAAAATATCCTTTCGAGTTAGCTATTTGGGATTTAACGGCATGTCGACAATTAAAGTGATTTAGTGTCCGTGCCCTTTCGAAATTCACTCAAAAATGATGTGTCAGAGTTTTATTAATCTTAGAAACTAATATTAACTCATAGATAAACGTATTCAACATATTAAGCAGAATATATCGTATGTATTAATTGTTACAGTTTAATGAACATGCAGTTGTACGATATTATCGCTTGGTTGATTCTTAAACAGTTGCTTTCAAGCTGACCTCGTCTAGACACGCGTAAAATAATACTATGTCCGTCCACCCTACAGTTGCATATATATATATATATATATATATATATATATATATACATATAACTAAATATAAATTTGCTAGCCCACCTACCCCAATTAAACATTAGTTCCACTTAATATATACATATGCATACGCATTGTACATCAACGATCTAAAACTAAAATAGTTGCTGATTATTTTAAAATATCCACACACTATCTTGTTCAGTAGAATATGAAAAAATGAATCGAACAGATGAGCGTCATATTGTTAAACGGTTACAATTTAAGCAGTTAATTTTTTCTATTATTTTACTGTATCCATTCATACTACCTACATATGAATACATATATATATATATATATATATATATATATATATATGTATATGTATGTGTGTATGTATATACATATATATATATATATATATATATATATATATATATATATTGTAACTGAAAGTAAAAATCATGCAATAATGTGTTTATAAATGAAAGATAATTCATTTCACTTCTTTATATTATTAACAATCAATATAAAGAGAATATTGAAATAAATCCAGATAGGAGGTAATGTTCATAGATAATTACAGAAAATCATAAACCGGAGGGAGCTACAGATGCACTTAAAAGTCGCGTCTTATTAATGTATATGGAATATTTTATTATCACGCTACTAATAATACCATACATTTTATCTTATGTTGGAAAAAATCTGTTTTGCGGTGACAAAAACATATTTTCACTACCTATATTGCTATTAAGTAACGTTAACAGTAGAAATTATGTTTTATTTATTCTTTGAGAATCGTTTTTCATTCATATATTTTACATGCCAGTAATTAAACTTGTTTAAAGTATTTTTAATTTATAACTGTATTTTTATAATATTTTTTCAAATATCTAAATGTATTTATTATTAATAAAGATTGTGCATTATTAATAATATATTTAATAGAGCGAATGATGATAGCTTGAGGCAGATTTGATCCGTTGACGTATTGATAACTTTCCAACATTTGATCCCTTGCTAATTGTACAATCTCGTAAATACTATTAAATACAATATATCTCCATAATGAGTCGATATTAAATATTGGTTGTATCACTTTATTCTTATAGCACGACCGAACTTTATTGATTTTATATTCAATATCATATAAAAAATACTGGAGGAAAATGTAAAGACACATTAAGTGTTATTTGCTTACTAGGTGACAATCAGTAACTGATAATTACTGTATCAATTTTTAAAAAAATATTTAACTAATTTTAATTATCTACTCTGATGATTTTGATTTTTTAAGTTTACATATAAAAAATATTAAAATCCGATTATTTATATATTTTTTTCATTACAGTCATATTTTTTATGGATCAAATGCAAATTTTTAAATTGTCAGAGTTCTAAATATTATCTCATTAAAAGTCTTAAGTATCATATCTTATTAAGTATTTTTGTATAAGTATATAAAAATAATGGTTGGATCATTTAATGAAAATATATTTTTTATTATGATGTTCTAGCTGAAATTAGAGAAACAAAAGATGTATATAAAAACTGTTTCAATTTTGTGCTATAAATTTATGTCAATTGATGTCAGCAATTTTATAATTAAACTGTAGTTGAAACAGTACAGTGTGCAAAATAAAATATGCAACGTTTTTGTATATGTTTTAGAAATGTATATAGCACTCGTTTATTTACATCAAAAATAAGTATGATTGCACGTTGTTTAAATAAAGATTATAATTAAACGATATTAAGTTTATGCAATTATTCTTCCCAGACATTTATACGCATATCAGCGATACATAACATTTTTATTATAAAATTTATTTCATTTCATATTATTTATTCGTCTGGCAATTTTATAAATGATAGCGAATAATTATATTGATAAAACATTATATTCATATTTATTATAAAAAATAAATATTTTATCAACCACAATATGTGATAGTCATTCCGTATGAATCAATATAAAATATTTTATTTATATTTTTCCTATTAAATAAATATTTTCTATATTAAATAAGTATTTCATATATTTTCAATATTTTCAATAATAGTATGAACTTCAAAGACAATAAAGAATTAAATATAAATTTTGTTTTAAGAAACGGGTAACATTTATCATTATATATATATATATATATATATATATATATATATACACATGTCATTTTTTCGGACCAGTTATTATAGTACGGTAGATTTTTTTATCTTCGTAACGCACTATGAACACCACTGAAGACATTTAAGTACATACAAACAATTCATTTGCCGGAGTTGAAGTGTTTCCTTATGGGTATGTATATAAGGTACACAAATTCATTTATACATAAACACACATACATATTATATATATATATATATATATATATATATATATATATATATATATATATATATACACGTGTATGTGGAATATTCAATTTTGTCCATCGAGTCGTGTTCAATGCTAGCCCCGTGATCCTGTAGCGGAGTTCCGCTAAGCTGTTTCATATTTTACAACTGTATCCGCCGGATATAAACTAGGACTATCTCTCTGTGTGCATAAAGCGTAAGATTAGTGCGTATTTGTGTTTATTATGTTCAAATTTACTTAAATACTTAAATAAAATTAAGTATGAATGTATTTTTGTTGCAAAAATAATTTTTTTCTTGGTATCATTACAAGGTTTTGCAACGTTTTATGTTTTCAATTAACAAACTGTAGTTATTAATTTCTTAGCTTTTATAAAGTAAAAAATAAAAAAATCAAGTAAATAATTAATAAATTTATAATGTACGGTACTAAATTAATAAAAATTAATATGAAGGAGAGAACGAAAATATTAACAAGTATTGTATTATCAATATATCTCCAAGGGAAAAAGAATGTACAATATGTATCATTAATATTTTTTAAAATATTTAATTATACATACATTACAATTATTTTTGATTATATATATATATATATATAATGAATTACAATTCAATAAAATTTAAAGTACTCTTCAACATAGTTTCTACATGTATGTATAAAATATAATTGAATGGTAATTCAAAACCATAAACAAACATTTCTGCAGACATACAACAAAAACCAATATCATATATATTATTAGTATTACATCATGCGCTCAATATAATATACTGATGTCTCATAGTTTGCTGCGAGATTGCTGAGTGGCTTTGAGTGGGTTGAAACAAACACGCGGCCTCTGATAGGCGACTAAGAGATTAGCAAAGGACCCATGCAGTCATTGAGATTCGCGCCAAAATCACAGTGTCAAGGCCGTTAACCGTTTCTTAATAGACGAGGCTGTTGACCGATGTGGTGGTACTGAAGTAATCATTACTGTCACTATTTTTTACCAAATCAATAGGCTTTCGTTAAGTTGATTGTTTCAATTTATTGAATTTCTAATAAAAACGATTTGAATTTTTTTTTCGTATACTTCTCATACAATTTTAATATGAAACATTGTATACTTTTTCTTTAAGAAATGATCTCGAAATAATCTCTGGTGATAATTTTGGATGATAATTTTTATATAGTCGGGCGTTTTTTTAGTCCAAAAAATTAAAGACTGAAATATTAAACTTTTTAACCATAAATCGATTAATTAGTACTAGTGTAATCGATTTGCGTCCAAAATACCGTTTCTGTTTTGAAAATATTGATTTTATGAACGAGATACGTTTTTGAAGAATTTTTCTTCTCTCAAAGTATAAAAAGCTTAAAAAATGTTTAAATATGTGTTATAATCATCTGAAATATTTTTTTTCATGCACAATATATCTATTTTAAGTATAAATAACAATTTACAAAGCAATTGAGTTTGAATTTTTTGACATAGAAATTTTTTAATTGAAAATAATGAATTTAAGACGAAAATCGGAAAATTTTAAAGGAGTGCCTCTTTTACATAAATATCACTTCATAATCGCTAAAAATTGATTTTTCGTCAACAAAACGTCTTTCGTTACCATAAAATTACAATTTAGAGCCGAATGGACCGTTTTTGAAAAATCATGATTTTTCACCAAAAACTACTATTATTTATATTTGATGATTAGATATTAATTATATAAAAAAAATATTCTTTCCATATTTCAATCTTTTTTAAATTAAACCAATAGACTTTTTAGAATATATAACGAATTTTACAAAAAAATCTAAGAGTTACTTAAAACATTAAATAATAATGTATATTTACAATTAGACACAGAAGGGGCAAATTAGATATACATTTTATAAAAATTATTAAACTGTGTACATTTTTAAATTAATTATTTACAATTGATTTCCGTTGTAGTATGTTTCATATTTTTCATAATATATAAATTAAATTCACAAATAAACATTAATTATGCAGACTTATTTTTACTTATTTTTTCTTTATAAATATATAAAGTATTTACTCTACAATTTTGTTATTTAGTCAATAGTCATTTAAATAGTAAATTATTCAATTTTTTTAATTTTTGACAATATATACTGAGAACAATATTTTGAAATATATAGTTAATATTCATCAAAAAAAAGGATTAAATATTATAACTTATTTACAACAATTCTACATTTTTACGATAGTTGTTTGACTTCAATATTTCATCTCATTTCAAATATATATTTTTCAAACTATCATAGATTACCCTTTTTACCAATACATGCGAATTACATATACAATTATATTGTAGCAGTGAAAATTTATTATTAGGAAAACGATTGCTTCTGTGCATATACGTACACTGTTTTTACATAAACATATATTTGAGAATATATAAGAAGATATTCTTGATATAAACACATTTCATTTGTCTCTATTTTATTATGGTTATTACTGATATTTTTTTTATATTTTAACGACACATGTTATGATCATACTTTTAAAATTATATATATATATATATATAAAGATAAAGGATAGATTTATTTTATCGATGCCGTTAATACATTGACAAGATGCAACAAAACTTGGTAAACGTCAACAAAACTGGAAAATCAATACCACTGAAGTACATGAAATTATTAGAAGGAATGCACAACTGTAGGAACCGCTTTTTCTTACTGAGATGTAGAAGAGAACATGCACGACATTGCACACTTGTATGTACATGCTGATTAAAAAAATGGAAGTCGCTGTTGTCGTTACTGGTTGTGCGATTCAATGTGATCCAACGTAGTGCAATGCATTGCAATTCGTCGGAACGCAGTGTGATGCACGTTGCGTTGTGTTTCAAATGAGGAGTATGAAACGGGCAATAATCAGCTGTATGGGGCCATTAACAGCGAATTACTTCCAGTAGGAATGAACTTTCGTGTTTACTAACCATCGAACGAAACAACCATAAAAACATACATTTATCCGTATTCCCTAGGACAACTTATTGAATCTCGTTCTTTTGATTTCAATTATAGTGAAAGTTGTTTCGTATAGCATGAAGAACAGGTATGATCGACTGGATATACTCATATGCAATATATCTTTACGAATCGATTTCTTTGTCACATAACGGTATTTCGACTATATCAAACTACTTTTTTGGATCTTTGTACAAGTCCATTCGTTGCACATGTCTCAAATTCTAAATATTTATTTCGGACAGAAGCAACATATGCATTTTTGAAGAGTACATTGATCTCTTCTCGAATGGATGTTTTTAGATTGTTATTTTAGAACTGCATTAAAAACGAAATGATTGCATAATAAAATTAATTGTTATTTTAACAATTCGACGAAATACACTCCGAAATTTGATTGACACTTTATCCTGTTGGTCATTGACCTTTCATAAAAGCTAATTAGACATAAATTTAACATAAAATTGACATTTTGAATAAAAAAATTCTGAAAAAACATTACATAAAAATGGTGTCTTTTAAGAATAAGCATGTTTATTATAAAATGCTTGCTTAAAAATAGCACATATTATATTAAATTCATCTTTATTTAAATTATGATTTTAAACGAATATATTTAACTATATATATATATATATATATATATATATATATATATATATATATATATATATATATATATATATATATATATACATATATATTGGTATTATAGATAATAAATAAGGTAAAACGCAAAGCCTAAAATCAACTTTACTCCTGAATTTTGAAAATATATTCTATATTGGTGAATGTATGCCAAATACAACAAAGACAATATTTTATAATATAAAATAACTTGTACCCTGAAGAAACTTTGTTACCAATTTTGTTTTTCTAAACCATGTATGTTTGTTATGATTATATTATATAATAATTGAAACTATATACGAAAAATTTTGATACATATAATATTAAATTATAAATGATAGTTATATTTTTGAAAATATATTTTTTATTTTTCTTGTAAACACTCATAACACTCTTATCTTACATACATGCCGACTATTGAAAAATTATCCTTGGCATGATTATAAATCCATACATATGCTCGAAATTTCATTACAAAAATTAAGATTTTATTGCTATTAATTAGTTTTATGTGGATTATTGTAATGCAAAAAGCTATTAATTGTACTAGCACACTTCTGATTATAAAATTAGAAATATATATATATACACACAAATATAAACGTGTAAATGTATACAGAAGTATGGGAGCAAGGTAAAATTTCGCGCCAATTCTACAATGCCATTGGCCTTTAGATGTGCATCGGTTCAGCTGTGCACCGTCAACTGTATGTACACAATAAGAACAAATCAAGATGCGATTTAAATGGCTTGAATCTATTTTATTTCGCTCTTACTTTTCTAATACTGAAGACTATTTATTTCTAATCATTTATACAATGGTTTAAAATTATCAGTATCTACTTTTTATATTTCAATGTATACATACATATATATATATATATACACGTACATACATACATACAAACAAAATGTCAAATAATATAGTAATCAACAAAATTGAGACAATGAAAATACATAAATTATGTGAAATTTTAAAGTAACGATTACTAATTAAATATAAATTATTAATAAGGTTACGGATATGCTATAGAAATGTTGAAGTACGAAATACGTTTCTTGTTAATTGTATCATTTAGTATTCTGGCTGATTTTACTTGTATATACACTTGTGTTTAAATATGTGAAATGATCGGTATAATTATTTTTTTAATGAAATATGCCACAGAGTACTCGGATTCAAACTTAAAATCGACTAACGAACAGTAGATTTAGTCACCACATTCGTCTATTTGAAATCGAACAATTTCAGTAAAAAATTATTAAAATTTCAAGTAATAATTTTAAAGTTTCTTTAATTTATTATGTTATACACACACACACTTTAATTTATTATGTTATGTTACACATGCATTATTTTATAAAACCGAACCTAAATGTGCATAATTCACATGTCTTGTACTTTGAACAACTAATTTGAATAGTAGACATTATTCAATCAAATCGTCGAGACATCATATTAAAGAGTTTGAAATAATTCATGTCTCAATAAATGTTTTGTTGACGCGATTATTTACATTAAAATTAACTGTGTGTTAATTGTATTATAATTTAAAAATATCTTTAAGTTTTAAGAGTAAATTTATTAGTTAAATTTTGTTTTCTTAAAAGAAAACTTTAAATATATTTTATTGTATTTCTTTATGTTTGTTGTACTAGAATATCCTTTAGTTTAATAACCAAATATATACGACATATTTGTTTAGTTTATTAGAATCATGCAAATACGTTAATTAGTAATATTAATATATTCCTTAATCACCTGAATCACGTTGAATATGTGTTTGAATACAAACACTCAACTAATAATAATTAACGGCGTTAATCAATAAAATAACATATTATAGGGTGTTTATAAGATTTCAAATTTTATATTTATTTTTGATTTAGAGAGATGAGTGCAAGACGAGGATGTTTTTTAATGCAATTTAATAATGGATCGTGTATATTTATCATATATAACAGCGACTCGTTTAGATTTGTTATTTCTTGTTATTGTACAATTTATAAGCACTCTACCCTAAAACGGTCCAAACATTTAACTTTTACATACTGTACCATCTGATTCCCCAATGTCCGCCTAACGACAAATCGTATGAGGTGAATGACTTCACTAGCGACAAGAACTGGTGACCTGCGGTGATCAGGATGCCAATTGTAAAGCCATCCTTGGTATTATTGAGAGACGATCTGAGAGCAAATCGACGTACAAGTGTAGCGTGGATAGTTTGACCGGTCCGTGCGGTCGTTATGATCATCTCATCAAGTCCATGATCAACATCATTCTTCCGAGAAACAAGTGCAAACGGAAATAAACATAAATGTCTGTACGTGCGATGCATCTATCACATGCAATGCATGATTGCATGTTACACATAGATTTGGATACTAGTCTAATTTTAATATCGATTTCATTTACGTTTACAACTATTATATACGAACATCACATTAACATTACTATACATTAACTGTACAATAAATCTGTCTTCCTGTTTGTTTTCATACAGATTTTCAAGTATCGTTTCATCTTAAAAAGTCGCATTTTGAAAAAAATGATTCTTTGAATTAATTAAATGATACTCAATTACAACTCTTAGAAAACAGAGTATTAAATTATTTAAATTTTTCATTTAATGTATATTTAATTACATTAGAAGAATTTCGATAATTTATTCAATATTCAGATGAAAGATTTGTTTTTCTTTAAAAGAAGTAAAATATTATTTAAAAATGTGAAAATCTTCATGCGACAGTTAGAGACAAGTACATATGTGGTTACCATACGTACACAGTATAAATTCTGGGGAACTTGATACTTTTTAAAATCAGTCATTTGAAAAAGTCGTCAGTTTACGAATATTTTGTTACATATTTGTTTAATTTAATACTTTCACATAATATTGATCACAAAGTTGACTATTTAGTGACGTTGGGAAATTTTACTCCTCTGATTTATTCTTTATATATATTTTTTTAATTTTACTCATACTATTTATTAACAATTCATTAGTATCCTAAAAAGAATAAATTTTAAATTCATATTGATGAGCTAGGAAGTATACTTTATATCTGCGAAAAATAAAGTATCATTATAGACGTGTTTTACTTGTAAGAATAATCTTAATCACAAAAAAGCAACTAATTCACATTACCAAATGACTAAGACTGAAAATTAAAATAAATAAAATAAATATTCTTAGTAAATTGTGTCAGTGAATTTGGATTTAAATTACGATACGTGATTTTAAGTGAACGTAAGGTTTATTAATATATAAAAATATGCAGATAAATAATATAGGGCACGAACAAGTGGCGTGGTTGCAAGCTCTTGCTGCTATGTTAAGGACTCTATTGCCGAGTACGCTATGGTGTTGGCGAGGTCCTTTATCTATGGCATCAGTCATTATATATGATAACAACCATACCATTCGTCATTTGACTTTGTACACTATTTCGATTTTTTACATTAATACTCTTCACAAATTGAAACCAGAGTTAGAAAATAATAACAGTATTTATGTTTACAATATATAATTGGTAGAGATTTCGTGATGTAGCAATTAAAAAAAGAGATATAAAAATATAAAAATGATAAAGTATGAATCACTTCCTATAATTCCCTTTTTAACATTCAGAAGTCTATCGCGGTGAGTAAACAATACAAAAATCATCGGAAGCCGTACCTACGATATGGGAATAACAAATTTTCTAACTTAGACGTTTATATGAATACCAAATATAGGTTTATGCTTCTACGTATCTATCCTTTTGTACATCTGTTTCTTATAAAATATATTATTATAATCATCGAGCATTGATCTGTAGTTATGGTCGAAAGTTTCAAATTATTTTGTATAGTATTTTATTTATTTCCACAAAATTATTCAAGATTACATTAAACTGACATATGCTAAATATTATCGATTGACAATTTTATTGAGAAATACAAATTCTATATATTGTCATAAAAATATTCTCATCTTGGTACACTTTAACGGAAGGTATTTAAAAGTAGTCAAGTTTTATATTATAGATATTTTATTATATATTTATGTATTTATTTTTTCAGAATAAACGTGAAAATAAGAATAAAATCATTATTAAAAATCGTTTCATTGTGAATCAAATATATAATTAGTTATAAATATTTTTATTTATGTTTTGTACGGCAAATCTAACGAAAGGTTAAGAGGGTTTCTGATATATGTTAAACGTACAAGTGAGTAGTGTTAGATTCATTCTATACAGGCCGCTAGTCTTCACACACGCCTTAAAATTTAAAATAGCTAGAAAGCCAGTACGGAACAACGGACAAATGTACTCCATTGGTTTACTTTTTCAAAATGATAAAGATGCTCGACAATACATTAGTAAGTGGATACCCACACGTATTCAAATACGCACCGGGATAGTACACATGCATACGTTTTTTAAAAATTATTAATATTTATTATAACAAAAAATGTATTCAAGATTTTTAAATTTTAAATAAAATGTTTGTTTTAAAATTATCCAGTTGTCACTGAAATTGATTCA
>CM068324.1:17844719-17929719 GCA_034766995.1 Acanthacorydalis orientalis | reverse complement strand
ATTTGCGCTCAGCTGACGTGCCATGTTCTTTGCAAACTTCGAGAGTGGAATGCTATTTACTAAAATTTCATTCTATATTTATCTCTAACACCTCCAATACATATAAGATTCCCAATAGAATTCTTAAACAGAAATAAAATAAATATGTTGAACATTCTTTCATGAAGCAGAGATACACAATAGATGTTCCAACTGTTTACAATGCCACCCAGTCATGTTACTGACTTGGGAATTGGCGGGAAATATAGGCTTTTGTGTGAATCTCGTTTAAAGATATATAGATCCACAGGTGATTTTGAAGTTTCTCAGATAATTTGTTTACGCACCATTATATTTGGTGTCTTTTTTAGAGAGGTTAACTTTATCAGAGATAAATTTGTTTGTACATCCTTTCAGACATACATCCGTAAGGATATAGTGTTTTTTTTTAAATGTATAATAATAAAAAATATAGTTAGTAATCAAATGTGCTACCTACAATATTTTTTTTAAACCGTTCAGAAATATATTTTTTTATTTTAGCAATTCTAAATTAAAAAATGATAATTATTTATATATATATATATATATATATATATATATATATATATATATATATCATAACAATTATTGATATAATGAGTATATATGTTAATAGTTAATAGTTGAATTTTAATGCAAATATATTTTACATTTCTTATAAATATTTACTATTAAATGTAGACATTACTTTTTATATAAAACACTAAAATTGCTTAATACAACATATTTTTTTATATTTGTTCGTAACATAATTTTTAGTTAAAACTCTTTAGTCTAAAGACATGATTTAATCTGAAATGTTTTTATGTTTTCACATTTTTATTTGAAGTTTGTTCAGTCAAATTATTACAAACAATAATTAGTAATATTATATATATATATATATATATATATATATATATATATATATATATATATTAGTATATTTTTGTGTATTAGGTTCTTGGTATAAGATTTTTACAATTCGATTTTATATATATAACAAAAGAGCAATAAAAATAAAAGAACACGACAAATATTTCATTCTCATCTGGTTCATATCTAAAGAATATATATATAACAAAGAATGTTTTAACAGGTAGATGCATTTGTCGAACCGAAAAGAATCAAATCGCCTTAAGGATGTTCATATACATACATACAGGCATACACAGAAAAATATCCTTATATTTCCCGCCATTTCATACGGTGAACTCCTATTTCAGTCTCCATATAAAATAAATGAAATTATTGTTGCCTTCTTCTTATACAATACGTTATATATAATTCTCTTTTTTTATTTGTGCGTATTTACGTTTAAAGAAAATGATAAAGTGCAACATGTATAAAAATAAAAAAAATAAAACGAACGAAACGTACATGCCAATCCCAATAAAATGAAATGTTTCGATCAGCTGACCACGAATCTGTTCTCTCGGCCTTTTAAAAATGGCAGCAACATTCCACAGTACCTTGCACCGGTTGCACTTTAGTATAAGCATGCGGCAGTAGTCGCCACGTACAAATGCATTCACGACAATACACCGCAAATCAATTGTGTAGCTTGTGTGAGATTCCTCGAATTATTATAAAAATATCGATGACGATTCTGAAGGTGACCATACAAAAATATTTTACAAAGTTACAGACTAATCAATACCAAAATAATCATTCATATAATATACTTAATATATTAAAATAAAACTTATTTTCAATAAATAAGTAAATCTTATGATTCAATAAGAATACACTACTGAAATGTACTCCGATAAATTATAATATTTTAAAAGTATAGAAAAAAATAAAACAAATCCAGATAAAACAAGATTCCAGTATCCTGTTAAAATATTCCAAAACTTCAATTGAAGTTCATTTTAATTTAAAAATAATACATTGTTTTTTTAATAACCAGGAGGCTCCGCTCCCTGCTCGCTCAGTCCTAACAAATAACAGAAATTAACAAATTATACGCACAAATAATCTGTGTAAAATGTAAGTCATAACATTTTTATTGGAAAAGTTTATAAAAATTACAACAAAATATAATGTCAAAATGTGTAACAATTTTTTTACTCTAAAGCTTTAGTGAATACAATATTTTGAATAAATTTCTTATCAGTTTTATACTGAAATCGTATACCCTCTTTTGTTGTACACCGTGAGGTAGCTACATATATATATATATATATATATATATATATATATATATATATATATATATATATATATATATATATATATATATATATATATATATGACAATCAATCAGATCAGAGACCAAGCGATATCTAATCATTTATAATCGGTAATGGTTAATGTGCTACTTGTAGAGTTAAGCGGAGGGAACGATGTTGCGAAAAGGTGGTCTACATGAAAAAAATTTCCATAAACAAAATTAATTTTTCTTGTAGACCACTTCCTCGAAACACGATCCCCCCGCTCCCCCGCTACATTCAACAAGTAATACGTTAACCATTTCCGATCATCAATGATTGGATCTTAATGATGATTATCGCTTCATCTCTATTCTGATTGGTTGTCATATGTATGTAGCTCTCTCATGGTGTACGACAAAAAGGGGGTATACGATTTCAGTGCAAAACTGTAAAGAAATTTATTCAAAATATTGTATTTACTGAAGCTTTAAAGTAAAAAAAAAATTGTCACACATTGTAACATTCTATTTTGTTAATTTTTATAAATTTTCCCAATAAAAAATTTACGACTTACAATTGTACACAGATTATTTGTGCGTATAATTTGTTGATTTGTTATTTGTTAGGGGAGACCGAGCGTTAGTGATCGGGGGGTATTGCCCCCCCTAGGTGTCAGCAAGTGTAGCGAGTAGGGAGCAGGACCCCATGGTTCATACATGATAAATGTTATATATATATATATATATATTACGTATATATATATATATATATATATATATATTACGTATATATATATATATATATATATATATATATATATATATATATTACGTATATATATATATATATTACGTATATATATATATATATATATATATATATATATATATATATATATATATATATGTATATAATGTTTTCTTCATGGCATGGAAGACCATCTCGATAAGAAGTTCCCTCATACCATTTTTAATAATTAGAATTATAAAATACAGTAAATAAATAAATCGTGCATACAATTCCAGGTGCGTTTCTGTGAATTTAACGAAAGTGCCAGGCATAGAGTCTATATCTTACGACTCACAATTTGAATTTGAAATCATATATACATATGTATTGATATAATAATCAATGGTGAATGCGCAACGTTTCAGTAAGTCTGTCAATGTCAAAATGTGAACAGACAGCTTAAAAAATAGATAAACATTTGTTGTTTTTGTATGCGCCATTAGTTATTTTTTATTCAATTTCAAAACATTTTGTACGAATGTAAATATTCTATGAATTGGGTTAACATTTGCGAATGTATGTATATGGGTATGAGTGTATATGTGTGTGTATGTATGTACGTATATCCATATATATATATATATATACACACATATATGTATATACACACATACAGTTAAATATTCGGTACCAAAAGAACATTGTGAGAAAAAATACGCAAGGAGAGAACTACTTAAATCTGCCATGAAGGTGGGTCAAGCTGATTTAATATTTTGTTTCCTTTCGTTTTTTGTTCACTAAAACCTCAGATTTTTCCAAGCATTTGTAACATGTGTTTCAATAGTAGCATTATAGGTCAAATAAATAAATTATAAATAGACGTGAGTTTTTATACAAATATAGATGCACTATTAATATTAAATGTACATACACGTGTATTCGAGTAGACATTAGGTGTCAATTGACGAATATTTTAATGAATAGAACTATTATTAAACATTACTGAAGCTTAAATATGATTAATTAGTTAAAAAGATAGTCAACTTAACACCTCGTTACAAACATGAAAATCTTATTATAAGATTCGTTGGAAAACAAATAGTCAAATATTTATTAAATATATTTACTGCATATATATATATATATATATATATATATATATAATTTATGTTATTCAAACATTTTTATTTAAAGTTCTAAAAGATATTTTAGAAGTAAAAAAGCAAAAAATGACAATTTAATATAAGTTCATATTATCTGGCCGATAGTTATATATAAATTTATATACTTAAATGTATGTAGATATTTATGAAGGCTGTACTTTAATAAATCTTCTAACAAGTCGGCAAAAAATAATACATGATTAAATTTGATACATAAATAATTTTCATTTTAAATAAATAAAAAAGTTCCAAATTACAGATGAAATACTAAAACTCTCGAGATGATTTTACAAAAATGGTGTTATTAATTTGTATAAAATTGACTTTTTTTCTATTACATACCATGAAGTGAAATAAATAAAATAATGATTTAAAAAACTTGAAAAATATTAAGTACTTTAAGTTATGTATGTAATTATTTAAGATTATTAAACTTCATCAAATCACATTCCGAAATCATAAATAATAAATGTTCGAAGTACACATTTAATGGATTTTTGACGGCACCTGAATGATTATATATGAAATAATACAAATGTACTTTCAATTTCTTCTAAGTTCAGAAAGTAAATTTAACATTTTTTTATATATACTAGTTTAATTGTGATTTCAATGATATATTAAGTGAACGATTTTCTTTAAAGTGAGTTCTTAAATCATATACGTTAGTTGATATTGTTGAAAATTTCAATTTGTATATTTCATAAACATTTATCCGTTATTTATTCTTTTGAAATTAATATCAGTTATATAAAATTCTTGGTAATCTAAAACTGAAATTCAGCAAAGATAATATAATTCTAACAGAACCTAAAAAACAAACTAGTCTTTCTTAACCGATCTTAACAAAGACTTTATTATAAATTCACTGAAATGTTCAATTATATTTATTTTACAATGAAAATCAATTCACTTAAGATGATTATATTGAGTATTAACTATTATAAATACTAATTAATTCAATAACAAATATTAACAGAATATAACGTTTAATATGAAATAGAATAAATTTTAGTTTACTGTGTAATACGCAAACGATTTGAATTATAAATTAATATTTTTTTCAATTTTATATTTTAAACTAGGATTCATTAAAAAATATATTCAGCATTTAAGAAATTAATTTTATCAATATGCATGCTGACGTTCAAACATTTTCTAAAATGTAAATGAACAAAATTACATTTTCAGATAATTTATTAATTATATGTATGATTGATTTGTAAATATATAATTTTTATTAACATAATTATTTAATAAAAGCAAATTATGTTAAATACAAAAACATAAAATGTTACTTTAACCACCATATCCGTTTACAACGAAAACATTATTTTAAAATACAACCGATGTATACAGTACATCTTCAAATACCTAAGACTGTTGGTCCATTTACGCTACACTAGATTTAACCTTGATCGATACTTCAGTCAAGAATGATAAGTATCAGGAAGATAAATTGTTTACTATTCTAGCCCGAAGGGTCGGTTTTTTAATTGCATCTTGTCGATAATACAACTTGTACTAAATATGATAGGAGGGGCTAAAGGGCTATACATAATTCAGGCGGTTGTTTTTAAGTTGTACAAATAATCAGATATACATTTAAATATTATCTAATTGTGCATTTAATTATCAGAAAAACAAGAGATTGTTTTAAAAAAAAGTAATTTTGATTTATTTATTCATTTATTTGTATATTATTACGTGTAAAACTTTAATGAAATGTTAATAATATACAAATGAAACGTACAGATTTATATATGAATATATTTTTTCTGTAATTATATTTTTATAACTCTCCTATTTTACATTTTCTATTTTAGTATACACATAAAAATATATTACACGCATTTCCAATTAGAAAATTAAATTAACCTAAGTAGATAAATTAAAATTAAGAACGCATTTATACTATATGACTAAACGTTAAAAGAAATAACAAAAATAAAAATATGTATAAACATATTAAATTTAGCTTAGAGAAAAAATACAGTAGAGACTTTAAGATAATTAGTTCTGCATTCCAATGAATATGAGAAGGAATGTTGTTGGAAAAAGTCTTAAAACATATTTGAAGCAATAAACATCTGCTATAAATTCAAACGTTTCAATTAAAATTAAATATCTAATATTATTCGTTTAAAAAATACCAGAAAGTACAAATACATCTCTGTAAGTTCCGAAAAAAATGTGAAAAACCTATCTGTAAAATATTTTATTTATTTATGAATGAGAATATGTGAAGTATATGATAAACAAAACTGACGCTTGAATGAAATGTTCAAATACTAAAATTGGAAACTACTTAATATACACTACTATGTACAAAATTGATTGTATGAAATATTTTGTCGCGTAGGATGGGCAACTTTGTAAGGAAATATATGTATTGCATATACTGTATTCAGAAAAAAGAATTTCGCGTTGGAGGCGACGAACAGTGTAGAAAAGGTCTCGAAAATTATTTCAAACATATTAATGCCAAGATATAAGATTCAATGAACTAGAAGCACATCCTACACATTGATCTGCTGCATTGATCGTTTTATGACTGACGTTACTTTTCAAGATTTTGTTTGAATTTTTGTGTATTATAAACAATATTAGATCAAAAAATTAATTATATTTATATGCCTGTGTATGCATCTGTGTACGAAATATATAATATATGTAAAAACAAGTTACTCCGGAAATTTAAACTACGTATTTAAACTAATGTCATCAGTAGCTTCACGTAAACTGCCATAACAAGATATTTTCTCATAGCACTAACGTGCATAGGTTTGACCCGAGCAATGTCCTTGGAAACAAGTTATCCTACAACACACACGAATAAATAGCGTCTATGAATGTTTTGTTAGGAAAAGGTGAAACAAATTAATATGTAATTTCCCCATCTTTACACAAAACAGATAATAAAACTCTACATAACATGTGAACAATTTGAATCAATACCTCGTACTAACGTGCGTACACACACTCACACACACATATATATATATATATATATATATATATATATATATATATATATATATATATATATATATATATATGTATATATATATATATATATATTAGTTTATAAATCTTTTATACAATGATACATAAGATTTTTACAATCATTTTTTTGAAAATTATTCATAATCCTGTTGTAATTAATTTATATACAATTTTTACAATTTATGATCGACATTTAACGGTTAAAAAAATGGGAAATGCATTTCAAATATATGGAAATGGAGTTAAATATTAGTCGACATATTTAAATATTTTTCTTGAAGGTTTGCTGAATCATGCAAATTAAGTTAGAAAGAATTGTAGATACGAAAAAAATACGAGAACATATAATTAATAATATAAAAAAAAGAATTTAATAGAAGAAAGTAAACAGTTCTTTTATCTGCTTTTTTAATAATAAGAATAGTTTTAATTTTTATAATATAAGGAATCTACCATTGTTAAAACATATCAAGTGGTTTGTGTAATAAAACAAAGATTATATATATATATATATATATATATATATATATATATATTATTTGAAGATAAAATAAATAATAGGCTCTTGTTGAACGTGATGCAATTTTCTTTTTAACAATTTATGTGCTGATGATAAAGAAATTGAAATAAATAATACTACAGTGGATATAAATAGAAAAGTAACGAATTCGAGCCTATTTTTTACTTCAACTTACTTCAAGTTTTCTTTTCAAATGTTTAGAATACTCAAATTCATCTGATGTTATGTTTAACTCAGAAAGAAAAAAATAATGACTAGTTTCTTTTGTGAATGATATGATTTTAAATTTAGCGTAGAAATGGAAATGACATTAATAAAACATATATATATATATATATATATATATATATATATATATATATATATACACGAGTGTGTGTTAGTAATAAGGAGTAAATATGAAAATATTATAATATTGATTTTTCAAATCTATTTACATTTATTGAATCTGAAAAAATTGAAAAATTATTGGAAAAGAATGATTAACAATTATGCCCTTATAAACATTTCATTCTTTCTGTAAAAACTGATTCTCTCACTTAGCTATTTGCAAATTGTAGAACTAAAAAATCAGTATTAATATTGTTAGATAGACACAAATGTGCGTCGATGTGTGTTTATATTAATGTTTTCTAGTGTGTACACACAAGTATATAATAGAGGAAAAAAATAAAAAGTACAATAGTGAGTAGGTTAAATTGTTGGTGTTATGACGATATATAACGACCAATCTTGTTGGACCATGGTTCGTTACAAATGCAGCGACCACACCCTTCCTTCCCTCTTCGAGAGTCGATAGTCGTCACATTCCACAGCCTCTTCTTATTTTCACCGTCTCATCATTACGTAAAGCAACAGAACTGAGCCGATTGCGGCCCGCGACCAACTAACAATATATGTTCAATTTACGTACCCATGTGTATAATAAGAATTATAAATACACTTGTATGCACGCACGGACGTTTTATATGCATATATATATATATATATATATATATATATATATATATATATATATATGCAGAAAAGTTCATATCGACTTGTCTCATAATTTAAATGTATATTTATGTAACACAAAATATAAACAATAATACACTTAACCATTGACCTGGATATTTTTGTTTCTGCCAATTAATATTAGCGGTCATTTTAATATTAAGTCAATAGTTAATTGAAATACACGTCTGTCTCCCTCTCACTCTATATATACACACATACATAGCTATGTATATGTTTGTCTATTTATTTCACTCTTTTTCTTATATATATATATATATATATATATATATATATATATATATATATATGTTTGTGTGTGTGTGTAATTAAATAAGGTAATTAATAGTACAAATTGGATGCTAAGGAATTAAATCTTTCCCCATATGTTCACTAATTGTGAAGAACAGTACAGAACAAGATCTAATGTAATACCATGAACACAGCTCTTATCTGAGTACAAACATCACTCCAAGAGGATAGCCAACAAACATGCAAGGGACCTGGAGTACTACATGATTCTCACTTCAAATTTATGAAAATACGAATTAAAAAGCTTTTTAAAAACATTTTTTTGTATTACAAACTTATCGATTGCAGGAAGAGTACATGTGTTTAAAAACATTACGTGAACATAGTGCGTTGTTGTCAAATATTCTCGTGAACTTAAGACACTAGTTAATATTTAATTTAAAAAATATTAACTAAATATTAACTAATGACAAACTGACAAGTGTTTACAAGTGAAATAAAATATAATTTTGTCAGGAGATATCTATCTCTTAAAGGGCAAATAAGTTAACCAACACAACACTTAATTAACAATGAAGAAAAAATCGTTTTTCTGTCTAACAAACGTTATATTATATATCGATTCTAACATCAGATGAATTTGAATAAAAGATGAATTTTTACTTGTAAAATATTAACAAAGTATATTTTAGAATTTTGTTTTAAACCAAAAAAAATACATTCTAATGTATAAAGTTTCATCTACATTTATATGGTAAATATATATATATATATATATATATATATATATATATATATATATATATATACATAAATAGTAAAATATAATAAGTTGTAATATTTATATTTGTTTTTTGATTAATATTGCAATTTTAAAACAAAAATGTCAGTACACATTAAAAAAGTAATTATAACATATAATATGTGAAAAATCTATAAGATAAAAATATTATAATTAATCAAAAGTAATAGATTTTAATGATTTTTTTTGCAATATATATAAAAAAAGTTCAGACACATTTTTATTTATTAATAAATATTTTGAAGATGGTGATCTATCATACATTTCATTAAATTATTTAATAATTTGTATATTTTAAATAATAAAAGTAAATTAAAAATCATACGTTTTCGTAATTTAAATTTATTAGTTATATCATAGATGATCAATTAGATTTTATGACTAATTTTAGAACATTCACTTTTAAAAATATAAAGTAGGAGAATTACTTATTCAACATGCATAAACACATATTTAATTATTTTTTTTCTAAATTAAGATAGAACTGTTATTAACATATTTTTTTAAATGACTTGTAGAACAGGTAATAGATTAATAAAGTATTTGCAAGAATAAGTTAACGTAGGATTTAAAAAAAAATAATTCATTTAATTAAATGGATACATGTATAAGAATTTCAGTGCTAGATTCAAATAAACGAGACACGTTTTATTTTATAGGAATTTGCAACTGTGTAAATTATTTTATCAAGTTAAGGTATGCGTAGGAGATAAGCTGTCTATTGTAATAGGAAACGATATAACAAGGTCTTACTCCTACAGTCAAATTCGGTTGTTTAATTTATATTATTGTTTATAATAATATAAATTAAACAACCAACTAATATAAATTAAATAGCAAACTCCTAAGAAATAAAACCTCTCTCTCTCTCTCTATATATCTATCTATCTATCTATCTATCTATCTATCTATCTATCTATGTATTTATCTATTTATCTAATTATCTATATATATATATATATATAAATAAATATATATATATATATATATATATATATATATATATATATATATATATATATATATATATATATATATATAAAGAATTCATTTTAGTTTATAATTTCCTTTTAATATTTTAAAGTTAAAAGGCGAACAAGGTATATGCATTTATTATTATACCATAAAAATAAATATTAATTTGAAATATTTGATGACATTAATACAAAATTTAAACAGTCGACATGTGAAATGGAATATAAAATAATTTGATCTTTTTCGAAATTAAAATTAATTATATTATTTTCGGTTATTTAATTTCTAAATTTATCCTTATATACACACACATACATTATCTGTTCGTTATCTAACATTTCTAGAAAGATTTAAAAACCTCGACCAGTGTCAAATTGACACATAAAGCCAGCCAGTCATTCTTAACCATAAAACCACACGTTCAAAAAAAAAAAAAACAGAAACACCCATAGAGGGCCAGTGATTGAATACATGGAAGTATATCTGGTGTTTTAAATTTCAAACGGTCACTTGAAATACATATCATATATTCGAACTAAAACTTGAACATTGAAGGATAACCGATTCGTTATAAGATATATTTCTATGTATCTCTCTCAACAATCTGAAGAATGGATATATGTCTTAAAACTGGTAACGAAGATGCTATTTGCCTTGCGTCATCATTCAAACGAATGTAGTCTTTAACTCGGAAATTTATTCTAACGTCGCGTAAATACACGTGTGTATGTACTTTTTAAATATTTGTAACACGCATTTAATAACTGTTTATTAACCAAACCTTCTTTTCAATTTTTCAGATATATATATATATATATATATATATATATAAATATAATCATGATCGTCATCATCAGCCTGTGTCAATCCGCTGGTGATTAAAGGGCTCTTCCATGATATATATATATATATATATATATATATGAGTAAAAAATACGAAATAGAAACACAACATTTTATACTATAAATACAACACCAAATAATCCATTACACAGACTTCAAATATAAGTATTATAAAAAGTATACCTAAATTAGATTAGTTTTCGTATTTTCAATACTTCTAATCTAAACATTTCAATTTTAATACCACAACATGAACAAAATATCTTTAAATAAACATAGGTACTTCTAGTAAAGTAGTTATGTTTATTACAGTTAAAATTTCAAGTCATTAAATAATGTATTTAACAACATACCTGTAATGCACCCTACTTCTTAAAGATTTATGATTTTATTTTGTTAATAAGAATATTTAGAAATTTTCAAAAGAAATTCGTATAAGGCCTTCATTTTATTACCATTATTGATGTTTCTCACCAATAATTAAATAGTAAATAAACGCTAATTTTATTACAAAATACACTGAAAGCCGAATGATTTACAATTTTTAATTTATAGACTGGAATATTTACAATTATGTTTATCTGTTTTTATGTTTTGATTTTTTTATAAACTTTTATATAGCATGAAGAAGTATTTAGAAGTGTTGGTATTTATTTCATTATTAATTTACTTTTTTGTGAAAATAAAATCTACAAAAACTTCTTATACTAAAATTTACATCTAAACTAGCTTAACAAAAACAACTAAAATTTGTTTAATTTAATTTTTGTCGATTATAAATTTATATATAAAATCATTTTAATAAAGTAAGTTATAATATATATATATATATATATATATATATATATATATATATATATATATATAAATGTCCAAAAAAATGTATAAAAGTTTACGAACCCATAACTCAGTAACCATTTTTCTTTTTCAGTAAATTTGAATTCATGAAAATAAACAGAAGTTAACAATCAAAGGTGTGTATATATTTTTTTCGGAAACCGGTATATATATATATATATATATATATATGTATGTATATAGGATATTTTCAAAGTATGTAACTAATACATAATATAATTTATCAGCGTGGACTGATGTATGGATTTATCAATTTTGGACAGGCTTCGACATATGTACGATTGATTGTAAAGTTTTTAAATGGAAGTCACTTTAAAATACTTTTACACTTAATTGTATTGTAAATGACAGATTGAGCGATTTTAAAATGAAGATATAAAAAAAATATCCATTTCATATATATATATATATATATATATATATATATATATAAATAAAGAATATAAAACGGATATAAATCTACAAAGTATTAAAAATTGCATTTACAATTGAAGAAAATTCATGCTAACGACGTAGACGCCATTGACTGTACGAGATGTATCCATGCAGCAAAACCTACCACTGATAAATGCGTGATGCTGTATAGTGTACATAGAGTGGTGTATATGTGTGTACTTTCTTAACTTTTTTGATTCATTCACTGCTGGATGTATTTTAAATGTTCATTTCATGTACAAATAAATAATGGTGTACAGTTTAAAACTTTTAACATGAAACATTTTTTATAATATTGTAATTGAATGATACTTTTTGTTTATTTTCTTGTAATATAATCTCCAGTAATGTAAACATTTACGTTATATAATTTTATTGCGTTAAGAACTTTTTTACAAATTAGTTTAATGACATTATTTAAAGTATATACGAATTTACTCCTCTTTCCCTCTTTCTATATATATATATATATATTTAATTGTAATTATTAAATATCATTATACTATTTTAATATTTTCATTAGTATACGTCATTTTAATTTCCATTTATTAAAGAAGCAAATACGTTATTTTGAAAACTATTGGTTCCTGTGATAATTCTCACATCACAATAAATGTATTCAAATTAAAATATTAAATAAATATCTTTTAAATGTATACATTTGAAAAAATATGATTTTTATATTAAATTTGTTTGTTTAAAACACTTTTGAAACCATTGTCAATTGACATTTCAGTTTGAAAAGTTTCGAGATAAATGGAAAATGTATCGATTTTAATTGAAAATAACATAATAATGTGTATAATGTAATGTAATAATGTAATTTTTGTATTTTAACAAATAAATGATATATTTTTTTATTTTGTGTAGTTTATTAACTAAATTAAAATGAAGCATATTTATATTTTATGTACAGAATGTTGTAATAAATAGTATTGTACATAAATATATGAAAAAATTTAGAAAGTTAGCAGTTGCCCTCCTGATGTGTTAAGAAATGGGTTTATACACAAAACATTTTTTAAGTGATCAAAGGACTACAGCATAACAATATAGTATAGTTATAATATAATCTAATAAAACAATTTGTTTCTTTCAGATGTAAAAAACTGAAATAAATCAACAACGTTATTATTTATTAAAATATTTTTTGTTTTATAATTTCAATGGTTTCAACTTCTGAAATTATTTATAAGTAGTATATAATATATACGATGTAATTTTTTATCGAATTTATAAATAGTACATACTACAATATTAAAAAATTGTATATATATATATATATATATATATATATATATATATATATTTATATGACAAAATATAAGAGAATGACAATTCTAGACTGCAGTACGAAAATCAACAATAAAACATCCGTTCACCGAGAGATATGCTCCCACGGTATTCCGAAAGTAGAACGGCCGTTGAAACGATGAATTATGTACTGCAGGTGACCATGAAATGTTTGTAAAGCGACAAAAGGATCTGAGAATCTGGCATGTAGATAAAGCAAAACAAAATAAACAATAATAATGACCGGATGAAGGATCACGCGTTAAATGATGGAATATAAAAAAGCAATAGACGCCATATTTACATGCTCTGTTCCTAATGAATCAAATACCTGCCTACTTCAAATCAAAAATGTAAGACGTGAACGTATATTATTTTATCTCGTACATGATGAACATCTGCTTGCTGCTAGTGTGTGGCAACTTGAGATTCGCAATAATAATAATCTATGTGTATTATAAAAAATTGAAGCTGTTTCCTCTGTTGCGAATGCGTATCTTAACTTTAACTGACCGATGATAAACACTAACAGGTGATTTAGTGAGGAATTTACGTCAGTTATTACTGTATTGTTCATTCTCGCATTGTCCTGATGCTTTCATATATACTTTTTACTTATTTGATTATTTATATAGATTTTAACAAATGAATTATTTTTTCAAACCACAAAAAAATATAATCATAAACCTTTAATAAATGATTATTGATCAATTCTGATTATTGCTTATACGTTTTCGACGGTGATTCCATCATCCTCAGAGCGCAAAGGTACAGAACAAATTCATATACATGTAGAACCTAAGTATACGTTTAGGACTCTTAAAGTAATCTGCACATTTTATTTACGTTATAATAAAATTAAATTCGACGATGACAGTATTGACTACCTGCATACAACTATTACAAGTTAATAGTGCGAAATATTATATGTATAGAATTTATTATTTACTAATCTTTGTATTTAGTTTTAATTATTGTAACATAATAACACTGACTGATGTTTTCAAATATTTTCAGAATTTATATTTTGTACACTTTTTCTTTACAAATATATATATATATATATATATATATATATATATATGTAGATATGAGTAGGATTTTGGTGCTAAAGCGAAGCAGATGTGGGATGATTTGTTTTTAGGAATTCACTAAAGATTTCATATGACGCATTGATCCCATTCACATCATTATACATGATTCTTGTCTGGATAGTATCTACCCTTATATTATGACATCTCGTATACATAACTTATTACATATTTTCAATACCTTGGTGCTTTGAATATGATGGCATCATTATCGAAATGCGTATAAGCAACAATTAAATGTGATCAATAATAATTGTTACAGCAATAATAACAAAAGTAAAAGAACAAAATTTTGGCATAAGTTCCGTAGTGTACGCATTCATCAAAGTCTTATTTACTCTTATATATTTTACGGGAAATATTTGATTTAAACTAACAAACGAACAAGACAAACACAATGAGTTCATACATTTACATAGTACATATTTACACAAATATAGTTGAATGATTGTTGTACTATAAAAAGGGGAGATAAGGTCAGAAAAATGGTGTTAGTTAGTGTGATCAAAAGTTTTTTTTTGCAAAATTATCAACGAATTTCATTAACTACAAGAAAAAACTCACGTTTCTGATACAATACTTAACAACATATATAATGCTTTAATTTAACCGAAAGTACATGTTCACGATCTATCAAATCAGTTAATTTAATATTTTATTTTTGTTTATTTGTCCTCTGAACTTGAATGTTTTAAGAACCTCCAAAATAATAATTTTATAGACGTACATTTATTCAGTACATCAAATAACTTTGTCGTTTTTTAGTAATAAGAATTTGTATGAGTCCATTTAATATTTTTAGTATTTATTTAAAAATATAACACTTCTTATTTTTACACTAAACAGATATTTTTTGCGGTTTGTCAGGTAAACATTTAATTCATTTGTAAAAAATATAAAATGTTGAGAGAGTGAATCTAACTACAATACTAGAACATTATATTTATCATCTTTATAGCCATGTAAACTTAATATATTGTTTACCTATTTTGTTATTATACAATACTAAAATTAATGAAATACACTGTATATATATATATATATCTAAATATATATATATATATATATATATATATATATATATATATATATATCTGTATGAAAATAAAATGTCTATATCAATTTTTAGTATAATAATCTATAAATGTAATGAACATTAAGAACATTATTTTGTTCTTATATATTTTTAAACAAGATATTGAATTCGTAATAAAAAATAAAATATTTCATTCATAATAAATAATATGCAAGCTATTGTTTACAAAACATATAATATCTTTAAAAAAATGATGTAAAATATTCATTTCGGAATTTGATGACCCAATATTTAACGGTTTATAAATAATTATTAGATATTGATATGTAAAAATAAAAACAATAAATTTATATATATATATATATATATATATATGTGTATATATATATATATATATATATATATATTTATATATATATATATATATATATATATAAATCAATTTAATGTGATTATAAAACATTTTAATTACTCTTTATTGATAGTTATATTAATTCATATGTAATTTAGAAAAAGATATTATATTATTCTTAAAAATTATCAATCAAATATTTTTTTTTACATTACAGATACTGGGAAGAATGAGAGAAAGCCTAGAAGAAAATATGAAGAATTTAAACATTCTACAACATGAATCACTGGATTTGTGATTTAATCAATTTGCAAAGTAGTAGCCTTAATTACTTATTAATTGAAATTACTAATAGTATAAAATTAATGTTTTATATGTTACATAATATGTATTAAATTAATATTTTATATTTGATAGTATAAAATTAATATTTATTTTGTTGTTTAAAATGCCGATAGAAAGTAAATTTGAACTTGTTTTTATGGTCAAAATATTTTCTAATTAAAGAAAAATGTACAAAAAAATTACACATCCAAATCTCACATAGAGCATTAAAGTAAAATCAAATAAATCAATGTACGTTTATTAATCATTTAACAAAAAAAATAAAGAATTTGCAATCAATACTTATTGTAATCAATATTTTTGATATTATATATATATATATATACATATATATATATATATATATATATATATATATATATATATATATATATACATATACTGTGGGAAAAACATGCTACAAAATATTCTTATTCATTCTTCAGCATTTTTTTAAATAGATTTAATAACGATATTTGTAAGGATGTGAACTCGAAAAACATGTTTTTTATTTAACAATCTGTCGGAGATTATTTTAATATTCTTAGAAACGATTTTTTTTAGTTTTAAAAGTAAATTAGTAAATATACACATATTTTTAGTTAAATAATTTAATGTTCAGTATATATATATATATATATATATATATATATATATATATATATATATGTATATATGTATGTATTATAAAATGTGAAAATAACTTATAACTGTTTTGATTAGAATTTCCGTTTAATAATTTATTTTTAACATATCCGTTATGACAATTTACTGATAACAAACTATAATAAAAAAAGATAACCAATTACATATCGTTTGTACATGTATGAAATTAATTTGTCTGAAATTCAATATTTATACAAGGTGGAATTTGTGATAAATTTGTACAACATTACACATGGATGTTGTAAATTGATTTGTATATTTCTATTGAGAATAATGCCAAATTTGATCAAATGTTGGATAAATAGTAAACAATAAATAATAATTCAAAATGTTGTTTTAGAGTTTATAACTACTAGAAATATTTTAAAACGATACATTATTATATTATATTAATTATTTGTTAAAAATTAAACGCAGTTAACAGACCATGTCGATCTTTTCTATAATATAAAACAATAATTGTACTTATAATTAATTATGAAGTTTTATATGTAGAAACAATGCTTGGAATAAAAATATGTTTAACGAATAAATATAAGATACAAATAAAAGTCAAATAAATGATGGAATACACGTATTTAATAATATGAATTTACTATGAAAATGTAATTCAGAGATGTATTGTATTATTAATAAAGATTTTTAAAGTGCAAACATCGCATTTATATTCTAACTAAATTTTTTTACCCAATCACAAACCTCGTTCTATCAACAGCATTCTAAACCAAAAATTTATTATATTGTTATTTAAAATAAAATTTTATATTAATAAAAATAATAATATATATATATATATATATATATATATATATATATATTCGAAATGCATTAAATATAATATATACATTTGTTTATTATACACCAACATAATATTGAACTCATGAAATCAAAATATTATTCAAATCCTCTTCAATGTCTAGATATTTGTTGCATTAAAGAATATTAATTATTTTATATGGAAGTGTATATACAAGAAGGAATGGGAAATTTTAGATTATTCAAATTAAATGAAGTATTCAATTTGTCTACAGTTAAATGACTAGAACACTGCGAAAGTTGTAAAAAGCACACACAAACTTTCTTGTACTAGTTATTGTGGGAATTTAAACAGAAAAATGTTATCAGCATAGATAAAAATTGATGCCAAGGTTAAATTTAATGATTTTGATAAAAATATATTTATGACGAAAAAATAGTTCAACTCTTCGGAAGATCGTTGTGTAAGAGAATACAGATGACAATAATATTAATAGCAAAATGAATAACTTGTAAAAGATGTTAATACTCATTACAGTTTACAAGTTAGCAACAAAGTTTAAACGTGACAGATACAAAACTTAGCTATTTTAGTACATTTTAATTTAAATTAACTTATTATACTTTACTATATTTGCATATTTATTTATTTCTTACATTCTATTCTTGAATTATATTTTAATTTCCAATATTCATTATATAGTGTTAATAATATACATTTAATGTTATTTTGTTTTTTTTTCCTGTTTTCATTATTAATAATAATTGTTTTTCGGGTAATTATTACTATGTATTTTTGTACGATATATATATATATATATATATATATATATATATATATATATATATATATATGTGTGTGTGTGTGTGTGTGTAAATAGTATAAAATACATTTATAAGATATAAGAGAAAGAAAATACAGTGGTCAGGTACAAACACTCTACCAGTAGTATTTTTTTAAAAAGAAAATAAATATTCATATGAATAATCTTCCATTGGTGATAGTAGTAGTATACTATGCGATTTAACGTCCATTGGTTTTTATATTACAAGTACAAGTTAACGAAATTGCTTTTATCGAAAATCATTAGAAACTCAAATAGAAGTGAACGAAGACCAGAATCCTGCTATACGGTAATTAGAGAAAGATATAGTCTATTTTAATTAAATAACTAATAATCATTCTTATCACTTATTTGCTTGATTATTTATTATGATTATAATATGGCACTATAAAAAGAATTAAACACGTAAAATTAATAATACATATGAATTGTTAGTTATGATGAATATCTCTCGTTGCCACTGGGTGGATAATATCTGAAACATAGACGACAACTACGCTAACAAAATTTTCTGTTGTTTCGGTACGTTAAGCCGATTCATGTATATACATAAATAAAAACTAATACGGTCTTTCTCCAACTACCAAGTATCTGATCTATAATCTTTGTTCTCTTGTATTTAAAATACAATTGATATTGTCGATATAACGTGCACATGACATCCGTCACTACTCTAACATTATTTGCAACTATGTATATCGTTTAGCGAATGTATGTGTGGCAAAAGACATAATAAGTTTGTGCTTATACATATAACAATGAGTAAAAAAATATCGATAATTTACCTATGATATACGAAGGAATGAATTAATATAATAAACAGCAAAACTAGGTAATACATATACTACTATCAGAACGGTTTCAGACGCCAGAGTCAAATGTTAACCATACAATATATATCTACAAGCCTAGTGGAAATGTGAATCGACGTCGATTTCTCGGACGCACACACAGGGCTGAAGCAAATGGTACTATGACTGGAAGAAATAAAAATATCACAAGCTGTCAATCTTAAACTGGTGGTCGTGTCAGCCAGTGCACTACATGAATCATCTACACGATCGTAGTGTTGTAGATGTTTCTATTTAATTTATAAAAGTCTATCACATTACTATTGATGTTTAATATATGCAATACTTATATGATAACAATATTTTTATTAAAAAAGCCGTCTAGGATAAAAATGAAACAAAATAGTAATTTATAAATAAATATAAAAAAAACTCGTTAAATCAAAAGACTCCATAAAAATTCCAACAAACCTCGTTTTATCAATAAAATAGATTGGTCAACTAGAAAGAATAATATAAATAATTTTATTGATTTGAAATAAAATAACAAAATTCAACATTTTTTCAATAAGAAGTTATAGAAAAATCAAATTTTCAAATATAATGTAAAACTTTAAAATAAATGTTTCAATTAAAATAATAAAAATATAATGAAAAGGGGGGATTACTACCGAATAAGTTAGCATGTTAATGCTATAATTTGAAATGATTTAATTTTTGGTCTTCAAACACAATTTAGATCTACAAAATGTATATCTCAAATAACATGCGTCTGCACTCTTTCCAAAAACGATGAATCCAATAAAATTCTTTACAACCATTTTGATCATTTTTGAAGAAATATAAGAGTATACACAAAAACCTAAGAATGTATTTAATATTTGTTATTTTTTGGCCAAACAATGACGAAGTAATGAGTGTAAAGATTATAAGTAATGTAATATTTTACTATTATAAGTTTATTATTACTTATGGAATCATAAACAAACTCAAATACAAATTTGATATTAATTCGAATAATTTTATTAGTATAATTGTACTACTTGTTGTGGTTATGATGAATATTTATTTTGGATAGATGTTTAAGTTTTAGGTAAAAAAACGTAAGTATTAATTTAATTTTTAATTGAACGTCGTGTGAGGATGAAAATTGAGTTATGTAAAAAATGTTTCAAACTGGCTCCGCTTGCAGCGATTCTCACACTCCTATCTATTTATAGTATACATTAAGAATAAAAGAAATAAATACATACATATAACATACATACATACATACATGCATACATATATATATATATATATATATATATATATACAAAAAAATCTGTATGAATAGTATGAAGAGTAAATAGTACTATATATACTAAATAAATGTTAATATTTTTAACAAATATATTTTTTTAATAATTTTTTTTCAAATTTGAATTTTAACTAATTCGTGCAGAAGTTAGTAATCAAAATTAGTTATAGTTTCCCTCAGACATATATCATTTAAAGTATATATATATATAACATATATGAAGTATATATATAGTATATATATATATATATATATATATATATATATATATATATATATATTCATAGAGTATTGCAAGGAGGTGTCATACAACTTGACTTTTTTTAATATAGGTCTCTTGTCGTTTTGTAACAATTCTATGTGAGTATAATTTGCATTTTTCTGTGGATTCTAGTCAGGTGTTTCCAGAAGATTTAATTTTATGATACTGGTAGACATTAGTTACCCACAACAAAAATAAAATATACATGCAATACAACATTGTATTTTTTATTTTGAATATTTATTGTTTCAAAAGATCTAAATGTATTGTGATCATATTTACTTATATTTAATTGAAATAAAAGAGTAAATTTTAGTTGCAATATAGATCAATAAGTAAAATTACCTCGAGACAGAAGTTATATGTAAAGAATCTCTTTTACATACACATTAATACACTATATATATATATATATATATATATATATATATATATATATATATATATATATATACATTAACTATTTAATTTATCGGAAATAATAGCTCGATGACAAAAAATTAGTCAGCAAATTCAACGTAAGTTTTTTTTACCAACAAACGAAAAGCCTACTTCAATTAATTTATAACAGAAAAACGAAATTCTTATTTTCATTTATATAAAGTATGCCACTGTAAGAAAATTGAATTTCATAACCGAATCAGGTTGATGTTGATTAACGATTTAACAAATATTAATTGTATATTTAAAATAATCTATAATATATAGTTACTAAATGCTTTAAGAAAAATAGTGCAACATTTTATAACTTCAAATTTTATTTACAAACAAATTAAATAAAAGAAATTATATATATATATATATATATATATATATATATATATACATACAATAGATAAAAATATAAAAACAAATTGTTAACATTAAATGCAGGACAAGAAATCAAAATAGACTATAAATGAAAATATGTAAGTAATTAATACATATTTGGAATAAAAGCGTTTTGATTTCATGCTTAAAACACAAATAAAAAGAGAAAGATACGTTGTTGAAACACAAACATGAGTCAATATATACATACATACATATATATATATATATATATATATATATATATATATATATATGTTAATAAATAGATTGTGGAATTGATATAATACAAAGGAGTACATCATCGAGGATAAAATCACTGCAATTTATACATTGTACACTAAAATACACAAACAGACAGGAAACAAACTTTGAACCTCGATGGCGTATGCGACAAGAAAAGACGAATAATTAAAAAAGACAACAATAAAAAAACGGTGTAATACTGGTGCTAGGATGTGCGGGTACGCAAACCAGCTGTCTTCTCATAGTTAAATATTGCGACCCACATCGTGTTACATTGGCGAAAATATGATATGTGATCGATGTTCCCTACATGCATTTCATATTCAGTAACACATTGGACGGTATGTTATACGAGATGAAACAGTTTATAAAAACATGTCTGATGTTGAAATCGACTTGTATTTTCCCTTTCATACTTGTAAATGATTAGCTCATAATTCGATAAATTCGATTTACGCACACGTCTTTATGAAGATATGAAGTACTAATTCGTGATCAAAATATTTTTGATACAAAAAGCGAATACTTATATTATTGTCATTTAAATTTACCCCAAAACTTTTATTATAAGAATATCAGTGAATAAAGGCAAGAATGTATTAAACACAAGGACACATGTTTGTGCGAACAAATCAAAATAATTAATTGCAGCTACCTCCAACTGTCATTTCAAATTTACATATCATAAAATAGATTCTAATGGAAATAAGTATTATAATACACACATATATATATATATATATATATATATATATATATATATATATATATATATACATATGGTCTAATTTAATTTATTCATATCATCAAAAATATATACATACTGCGTCTGATTATACCATCATTGTTTATTGTTTTTATTAATCCATCTATAATTTATACATCTGTTTCGTATTATATCAAAATCAATGATCGAACTAAATAACAAGGACATTCAATAAAAACATTAGTAATAATACGTTATTTAATTTATTTCACGAAATTTGATTTCTTTTATTTTTTAAGTACACATATTTCGGTCCTGTAGATCTACATAACAAAAATCATTTTAGAAATTATATATATATATATATATATATATATACGAGTATATATAGTTTTCTTTATCGTGGGAAGAACACACAGTAATATTGTAAAGAAAGATCATAAAAATTGAAACAAGAATTGAGAGTTAAAGTGAAAAAAAAAACGCTTATTTGACACTAGTAAGATCATTATTTAAACAAACTAGGAGTGTTTTAAAATTATATTGCATTACAAAAACGCGTTATATCGAATGAAATAAAAAAAAACAGATGCTTCGATATAAACATGTATTTCAGACTGGACACTTCGAGTGAAATGATTAAAGAATCGGGATGGGAAAATTTGATGAAACAAAGAAAACTCAAATTTGCTTAATATTAAATCATTTGTTTAGCACAATCAACATTTAATTCTAGAATGCCTCATTTTTCTTGTTATGAAAATACTGGCCACATCTTTATATTAGACATTTATAAAAAAGAGATGGGATAATGTTCAATTTTTCATAGTTGGTCCCATATCTGGAATAAATTATAATTTCGGAATGAATCCATTGCAAAATTATCGAGGAATACAATATAGTTTTTGGAAATATATTGCATAAATCTGATATAATTCGCAATATATATATATATATATATATATATATATATATATATATATATATATATATATATATATGTACGTATGTGTTTGTGTGTGTGCCTGAGTGTAGGCGTGCGTAATAATATCAGGTAAGCCACATTAAGTGAATTAATACTAAAAATTCTTTAAGTGCATCGCCACTATCACAAAAATTAATAAATATATGTAAAGTTTAGAGTAAAGCAATATAAGCAGAAATGCGAATTACAACTAAAGTAAGTAGAGTGATATTAAGTAAGAATACATCGTATTGTTTTATCTTCAGATAATAATATTATTGATGATATTTGGGCCACATAGGCCACAACTATATCACACCGGCTTAACACAATCAATAAGCATTTAGTGACGTGATTTTGAAGTAAACGCACACAAATGAATACACACACGTGGATATATATATATATATATATATATATATATATATATATATATATATACATAACCCCACATGGTAGGAAATCGGGATCATCTAAGGTCATAAGCACTCAGCCAGACATACTTTCTGTGATTCACTTTGCACATATATTAAAATACACAGTTGTTCATACGCAATTTTGTAACACACATACATACATACATACATCCATATATATATATATATATATATATATATATATATATATATATATATATATAATAAATAAAATCATAATAAACACAAAACTATATTGTGTGTGCGAGTACAAACATTGTGCTCATATATGTATAAGTTTTATATATTAGAGTTCAACAGGAACCAAAAATATCAGTATATTTTTCTAGCTGTTTTTGGAATTATTTGATATGAAAATTGTCTAAATATTATTTAAATTGGTATGAAAGATAGAGCTTAATTTTAAGTGTCTTAATATTTTACTACAAGTATTTTTTGGTGAATTATTATTCATTAGAATAAATGACTGTATTATATTATTATTGAAATAAAATTGTAGACAACTGATCAATATCTATGTATTAACTATACACACAAATTGTATTGTATCAATTCAGAACGTTATAAAAAAATCTTTCTCAATATTTACACTACTTTTATTAACCAATATCTATATGTAATAAAATTTAAACGTATTTTCAATATATTAAATTAAGAACATTAAAATTATGTCTGATTATTTTTTTATCGAAATTGTTTTAATAGGCTTAAATCGAATATAATTTAGGTTTTATGATATTAAATGGAAATATTACATAATAGCTTTATTATTATTTTTTGTCTTTATCTATCTTTTTATTAAGAGATATTCAAGTTTTCCTCTGTGACTTGCATTGAATTCTAAATTAATTATAAAGTATAATGTCTCAAACGAAGTAAGTTTTAAAATGCAGGGATGTATTTTTTAAAATGAAATGTTTATGGATATAAAATATATTATGTTACATTACTTTCATTGAAAATAGAATAAAATAAAATATAAACATTATAAAGTGTTCAACATTTTTCTACGATTATGTTAATGATAGGAAAATATAAATGTACAGTGAATGAATGATGATTGAATATTAAGTAAGAACGTTTTGAGATTATTTTAATCATTAAAATTCATAATTGTATTATCATTAGTGAATCAGTCTATATTATATTATAAAAAATAAATAGATAAAATTTAAGTTAATTTTAAACATGATCATATTAAATCTTTATTTATATCATTATTATTTATATTTTCATGAATGTATACAAAACATATTTCTGTATATAAACAAATTAATGTCAACTGTATTAATGAAAAAAATAAATATCTAAATATTACATATGAATTAATTTCGTTATCTGAACCCAAGATATGTTGTTTTGCAAACGGATCTGGCCTTGACGTTGCATGAACTCTGCCTGCATTAACGAAACATTTGTTAATTTCAACAGGCCACCAGATAAACTTTGACACGCTCAAAATATTTGTATAGAAGCTATTTTATGGTAGCAATTGTAAAATATATTATTAATTTCTAAAATTTGTCAAGTATTTTTATTAAATGCTAGTACATTTTAATCGATCATATTATATACAAATAGTTCAATAGTATAAAAATAAGAAGAATATTAATATGAGTTTGCGTTCAGATAAATGGTCGACAGATAATAAATTTGAATATTGAAATAAATATCAGTATAAACGTTATAAAAAAGTATTTATCCTGAACTGTACATACGAAAAAATATCGATCGATTGGACACCACTATATTATATTATACAGGTTGAGGGAGGGTTATATGCACTATGGTTGTAACGTTCGTAATATTGAATGGGGGGTGAATGAAGTTCATTATTACGGTCGCGTGTATTCGGCACGTGCACTCACAGAACAATATTCTAGTACTCATACAGCATGTGCAAATGTACAGCTGGTGGTAGATTCGTATACAAATAAAATACTATTCCACCTCACCCCTTGTGTTATAATTCCCTGTTTGGTTTTCAATCACATAGATACTGATATTTACAGACTCGTTTTATTATAATGTACAGATTTCTGTGTTTCTGTACACTTCGTTATCGGATATTGTATTCAGCACAAATGTGGAGAAATGAATGAAATTTTAAATATTAGAAAAAAACTGTTTCCCAGTAAATATTCAGAAAATATTTACATATATTGCACTAAAAGCACAAGAACAGTGATTTATTTGAAACATTTATCAACAAATCTAATTATTCGACGTATTTTTTTACAATGATGAATTAATGTTATACAAGTTATTGTTGAATGATTAACAACAATTTAAAAAAAATGTTAGAAAAAAATCGTAAATATCATTCATATAATTACCATTTTAAATACATAATTACATATGTGTATATGTATGTATATATATATATATATATATATATATATTATAACATTATTTATAAATTTCTTATAATTATTGACAATTATTTAAAGTTTATATACGACTGATACATAGAAAACTGTTGAGAATTTTTTTAAACAAAATATTGTTTATTTTAACTACATCTTTATTTATTGCGGTGCTGTATTTAATATTAAACGAAACTTTATTCGAAGAACAATATTATTAATAAACAATACGTTGTTCCATACAAATCGAAAATAAAAAATGATGGCAGCACAAACCATATGAACTTTGCACATCTGAAGTGAACGTGGGTACACATCTCGATTAACGCAAGGATAATTTGGTTGCATTCTCTGCTAAATCAATAACGATGTCTACCAGGATAAAACCAAAAGCTGTTCAGGGGAGTTCTGACGTCACTAACGGTACACAAACAGGGATAATCGACACGAAAAACGTACATGTTAGACAGGGTAAAACATATCACAAAGATTTATTTAAAAATATGTACGCGATGGTTAATACGCATCGAAAGGTGGTGTATTTGTATCGGTCGTTCTGTTGCAATCATTAGAAAATATAACGACGATCATGTTGATTATTAAACGGAATTTAAAATATATCTATCGACGAATAAATTGTTGTTTGAAATAACTACTATCATAACATTTATCGTGTATAATTTTCCGAGTGTTAAGAGGAAGTGTACTGTTGTTAATTTGTAAGGCTTGCCCGCCTTGCGGTGTATTCGATTGATTTGATCAAAGAGTGGACATACAGTTGATATAAAAATGTTGTGGCAGCCCCAAGAAGAAGGTTTAAAGCATATTATTGCTTTACTAAAAGATTCACAGTCTCCCGATACAAACATACAACGTATGGTTCAACACGTATCCTTATACTTTTATTGTGTATATTATATATTAAATATTTTATCAAAATCGCTGTAAGTAACAGACTAGAAATTACCAGCTTCATAGACATTATATTTGTTGAATTTTATTTTCATTTCGAGGGAACCAGTAATACAATTGAATTAAACGTTTCGAATTAGTGTTTACTATTTATACATACATGCAAATATATATATATATATATATATATATATATATATATATATATATATATAAAGTATATATTCTTGATAAAATACAAATTATATTATCTAGTAACAACTCCTTAATAAATAAAATCAGAAATTAGAAGAACTGAATAAATTCAGTGATTTTAATAATTATTTAGTGTTTATTCTGACAAGAATGTCTCGCGAAGATGATCCTACTCGTTCCTTAAGTGGCTTAATATTAAAAAATAACATAAGAGTACGTTACGACGAATTTTCGTCAGAAAGTCGAGACTTCATCAAGCAAGAATGTTTGGATTCGATCGGAAATTCATCGCCAATGATAAGAGCAACCGTCGGCATTCTTGTGACAACAATCGCAAACAAAAGTGAATTTTTTCCATGGCCCGAACTGTTACCGACACTTGCGAGTACCCTTGATTCAGACGATTATGATGCCTGCGAAGGTGCTCTCGGTGCACTGCATAAAATTTGCGAAGATTGTGCTGAATCACTCATAGACGATCATCCTCTCGTCGGACTTGTTCCGAAGTTTCTAGATTTCTTTGATCATTGGAGTCCGCGAGTAAGATCACACGCTGTCGCTTGTATCAATCAATTCATAATAGGCCGAACACAAGTTTTAATGCAATATACAGACATATTTTTGGAGGCGAGTATTTTTATGAAATTATTATTAGTTTATTTCGATATATTTGAACGAATTCTCTTTCCTTTTTCTTTTTAGAAATTATTCGTGTTATCAGATGACGAAGAAGCAGAAGTACGGCGTGGTGTATGTCGTGCACTCGTGTTACTCGTCGAAGTTCGCATGGATAGACTTTTACCACGTGTGCATACTGTAGTCGAACATGTCTTACGAAGAACATGCGATCCAGACGAAGTCGTTGCTCTCGAAGCATGCGAATTTTGGTTATCTCTTGCTGAACAGCCAGTATGTCGTGCTGTACTCGAACCACATCTTCCACGTCTTGTACCTACACTCGTCGCCGGTATGAAATATTCAGAAATAGACGTTATATTGCTTCGAGGAGATGTCGAAGACGATGCCGCTGCCCCAGATCGTATAGAAGATGTAAGACCACGGTTTCATCGACAAAAAACACGTCCAGGAGAAGTGGATCATGACGTAGAAGTTGATGATGATGACGATTCAGACGACGATGCATTATCAGATTGGAATCTGCGTAAATGTAGTGCAGCAGCACTTGATGCTCTCGCGAACGCTTTCGGTGATGGACTTTTGCCAGCCTTAATTCCAGCCCTCGATGACACTCTTTCTCGTACAGATTGGGACGTTCGTGAATCAGGTATCCTTGCTCTTGGCGCTGTCGCTGATGGATGTGCTATCGGCATGGCACGTCACTTACCTGACGTTGTACCATATCTAATAGCGCGACTCGGCGACGAACGTGCTCTCGTGCGTGCAATAGCATGTTGGACTCTCGGTCGTTACGCACGGTGGGTGGCTGCGCGACCACACGATGAGTATTTAAGACCACTCCTTAGTGCATTATTGCGCCGTATTTTGGACCGAAATAAAAGAGTTCAAGAAGCTGCTTGCTCTGCATTTGCCACACTTGAAGAAGAAGCACGTGCTGATCTTGCACCTTACCTTGGAAGAATTTTAGAGACACTTGCACGTGCATTCGCCGAATATCGGCGCAAAAACCTTCCAATTTTATATGATGCGGTCGGCACGTTAGCTGACTCTGTCGGACGACATCTTAATCGACCCGAATACGTGGGTGCACTTATGCCCCCTTTGATCGAGAAATGGAATACGTTGGCCGACGACGATCGAGATCTATTCCCGTTGCTAGAGTGTTTATGTTGTGTAGCGACAGCATTAGGCGATGGTTTCGCACCATACTGCGATGCCGTTTTCGAACGGTGTGTGTCACTTGTCGGTCAGACTCTAGCAAAACGTGAACGCCACGCAGATGCACCCGAACGATTCGAACCTCCCGATGAAGATTTCGTCATCGTTGCACTTGACTTATTGTCTGCACTCGTCGCTGTTGCTGGTCTTGGTTCTCGAGTGGATCGTCTCGTTGGCCGCAGTGATATTGTCGGTATGCTTGCACCTTGTATGCGTGATCCATTACCTGCCGTTCGTCAGTCATCATTCGCACTACTCGGTGATCTCGCTCGAGTCTGTTTTCGCGACGTACGTCCACATGTACCCTGTTTTATGCCATTGCTTGCTCAGAATCTCGATCCAGATTACATATCAGTATGCAACAATGCAATTTGGGCAATAGGTGAAATCGGTATAAAACTAGGTAAATATACATTGTTTTCTTGTATGGTCGATCGGATTTTCAATTGTGTTTCTTATTTTATAGGTGAAGAAACGAGAAGATATTTATTACCGATGTTGCGTGATCTTATAGAAATCATAGGACGGCCGAATACTCCAAAGACATTGCTCGAAAATGCTGGTAAGTCGGCTGAATTTACGACATCCCTTATACCATCACCACGGTGCTGGTGTATTAGAACGCCTGTATCCGTGTCGGTCGCCCTCGAACCGTTTCCTTATCCTCAAGTTGCAAATCGCTTCTGAGGCAACGTCACCCATTCTTCCATTGCGTCAACGCAAATATTTCATTTTCAACGACGCTCTGATGCTCTCGATCCATTCGACGTCAAGTTTATATATTTTTTTACATTTATTTTTCTCAGGGTGGTGAAAAGCGGTATGATTTGTTGTTCTTATTATTATCGTTCTTATTATTATTATTGTCATTTTATTATTATTATCTTTATTATTATTATTATCATATTTATTGTTTAATTTATTGATTACTGAAGTGACCTGTGAATGAATGTTTTTGAATTGTCTTTGTTGTTTTTTGCAGGTATTTTATTTACAGTAGTCTCCGTTAAGACCATGCAGTACGAACATGTTATTGAATCTATAATTCGCGAAAGGTTTGATAAAAAGTTAATAACCCTGAAAATAATTTAATTCCAGATTTTTGACGATAGAAATATCTAATATATGTATTTCTTCGCTGATAATTAGTATTTTTTTAAAGATTTGAAAAATAGATTCACCTGGACGAATTTACTACGCGATTCGAATACTCACATAGCCGTTGCATATCAATTAGAGATGGGAATAATCCTAGAATAAATATATATTAAATGAAAACTATGAGTATTTATCAATATGCATAGGAATTAATAGAAAAAAAAACAGCTCCATTCTTAAACACACTTCAAATAGATGTACTTCATCAGATAAGTCGTCGATACATATTTGTCCCATCTTTGATACCCAACTTTTAACGGTAGTGAACAATTCGAACTAATCAGAAAATCTGATATTCGAGTAAAAACAAAGTTAACTAGAGATAAACGATATTGTGGTTTTTTTGGTTCAAGATTCACGTGACCGTACGTGCATTGTTTTTATTATTCCCGAGTTAAACGTTTTGTTGCTGATCCATCGACCTTATTAATTTAATCGATTGTATTTATTGTTTGTAACGTTTCTGAGTTGGGTTTGTTTTTTTCTGTTTTTGTTCTCGGTGCTCACGTCACTGTCACTGTGTAGCCATTACTATCGGTCGCCTAGGTTTTGTGTGCCCCTATGAAGTCGCACCAATGTTACAGCAGTTTTTTCGTCAGTGGTGTGTACTCAATCCTTTTATTATTATCTTATTTATCGATTTGTTTACAATTATTGCTGATCACCCTGTTCACAAATATATACGTTCGGCACGATTCGCTCAGACAGCATTTTATTTTGTGAATTTCCTTAACAGTAATTCGTGTTCGTCGTTATTTGTGAACTACGGTCGATCGGTTTATTTTATTTATTACGTAGTATGAATATGTTTAACGCTTGTGTATCATACTTCTGTTTAATTTACTTTGATATTTTGTTGAAGTGTTTTTACTTCATATCTGTTTCGTTCGATGTTAACGAGAGTTTGTCGAGACAAAAAAGAATTGTATATATGAGATGAGTTCATGACCCTCGAATCCTTGGCGTTCGACACGTTCGTTTTGCATATATTTTTCGAATAACCGGCGCGACACAAGCATTGCACTATCCAATAATTGGCGACATTCTCAAAAATACTATAAGAAAATTCTAACAATGATTGTGTGTGCGCTATGGGAAAAGTTGACATCAAATTGAGATTCAGTGTCAACAAGATTTATTTTCGAAGAATATTTTTTTAACCAGTACACATACATACATCTACCTATACACACATGCAATTTGGCAGAAACTGTTCGGATGCACTTAATACCAGTATTGTTAATATACTGTGTGTTTCGATAAGAATATCATTCGTTAATACAAATTTTGTTATACGGGATAAATCGAATCGTTTATAACAAAATTACTTTTCTAGTGATCCGCAATTTTCTGCCATTTACAAATCTTTCGATCGAGCCATGAAATGCTACAAACAAAACGATTACAGGTGCAGTTCACTGCGAAATATTCGTGACAACGAAGAGAAGGATAGTGCGTTCCGTGGGATGTGCAGGATGATCGTCGTAAATCCAGCGGGTGCAGCTGGTGATTTTATTTTTTTCTGTGACGCTGTCGCGTCATGGTCAACGCCAAAGGACGATTTAAAAATGATGTTCATGCAGGTTCGATTTTTGCAGTGATCAAAAAACTATTTGGATTATATTATCAATTCTATGTAAACATTTAACATGTTTATGTTTTTAGATACTACACGGATTCAAAGAACAAGTCGGCGAAGAAAGTTGGAGAAGTTTTACAGAACAATTTCCACCACAGTTGAGCGAACGTTTAGTTATATACGGAGTTTGAACGAAAAGTTAACTCTATATGGTAAGTAATAGAAAAAAACGCATCTATTAGTTTCTTTAAAAATCTATTTTTTACATATCGTTTTATAATTTATTTCAGACAAAATCTGTTATCACATTGCTGCAGACGCAAAATCCAGCATTCAACGATATCTCTAATGATCGTCAATAGACATTTAATACATCTTCAGTATTGTACATCTGCATTTTTCAGCTCTACTGTACTGTGATTCTTAAAAAAATATTTTACAAAGCGACAACTACGTAATAAATTTATATAAACAATACATTTGTTTTTAAACAGATGTCTGTATATATACTACCCACATACATATATACAGATATCACAAGGATACAAATATTACATTTTTGCATAAATATTTTTAACATTAACAAAATATTATTTGAGAAATTAAGAGATTCTCCAAAAAGTTTCGAACATAAATGTCAACAGCAAACAGTTTGGCAAAAAGCTGAGTAAATGAAAATAAGACTGTATATGATTTTAAATTAAAATACTTTAAGCGTACAATTTACATGTATTTTCACTCAAATTTATATACATACAAATTTTCTTCTTCATATAAAAATGTGCATATATATATATATATATATATATATATATATATATGTGTGTGTGTGTGTGTGTGTGTGTGCGTGTGTGTGTGAATATAAGCGATTTGTGTACATACATATTTGAATAATTTGTAAAATTATCCGTACGTTATTCTCTTTAAAAAAATAGAGACCACGATCTTTAAATGACATGTCATCAAAATGAGTGCTGATTTATGTAAAAGAAACAAAATCGATCTCTCTTTTCTTATCCAATATAAATACAAAGAAACTAAATAAATAATAGAACATTATTAGCTTCGCACCATAAAATAAACGACGATCCCTAAAGAGATACATAATAAAAAGAATGGTCGAAAAATAAATGATCAAGAAATTAGAGATCGTTATAACATGTCAACGTATATTTACCTGACTCGCTACTAAACATCAGTACAAGTATTTTTATGTAGTGGTACATACTAATACGCTGTCTCGACAAGAGCAATGTATATAATAAGAGTAGTTATTGAAATTATGTCGAATTAGTCAAAAAAAAATGCACACAAATTATAATTTATGTTCTGTGATCTCATTCATTTGTGATATTCTAGATTATTTATTTGTATTTGAATATTAACGGGGAGTTGCGATCAATCTCGCCTTTAATGTATGTAATATATAGGTTGTTCTATTTATTTTAACGGTCTGTTTACTGTCAGAGAGAACTGAACGCAACTTCCATATTTTAGCTACGGTTTTACCCTTCTGTAAGCTAAAATCGAAAAATAAATTTTAAATTATTACTGTTGATGTATATTTAATTATTAAATTTCATTCCTCATTAAAATATCAATGTGTATTGTTTCTTATGTGCGAATATATATATATATATATATATATATATATATATATATATATACATAATAAAGAACCCCATATACTTATTTTTCACGACAGTTTTATCCTTGCGGTTTTAAACGACACGGGAAAATATGAGACTATATGAGTAAAAACTGATCATAAATACTAGAACGAATAAAATTAACTCGAGTTTGATTTTAGATAGGTAAAAACGTGTAAATGCATTCGTATTTCACGTAAGCAAGTGAAAAACAAGAGTACATTGGTTCATAATAGTAAAATTCGCTAAAACTGAGAAACTATGAGGCCCTTAACAGTTAATTTTTATATTTTTTTTTGCATTTCTAGCATAAAAAGTACAAAAATGAACTAAGATAGATCTTAAATGTATACATATATGTATATATATATATATATATATATATATAGATAGATTTTAATTAAATCATTGAAATGTTAATTTAATTAATATAATTTTTTATTGAATTTGTAATGTATAATTATTTTTGTTTTATAAAAAATATTAGTTGTATAAATTCTATTTTTTTGAAAAAAATAGTGTATTATTGTCTTATTTTAAAAATGAAACGTCTTTCTTATTTACTTGTTTTCAGTTATTGGTACATTATAGTAATTTTTTCAGAATTAAGAGATATTTCAAAAAAGACAAAGAATGCATACAAACAAGGACACATTAAAGCATGTACAAAACGCTAAGTAACTATCAGAACATATATTGCCATCTACTACATAAAATTGCAAAGTGAAAAAAGTTCAACACTTCATGTATAAAACTAATATTTTCTATTATTTCAGCGCTTCTCAATTTAATTATATATATATATATATATATATTATACATGCAATTAAATTGAGAAGCACTGGAATAATAGAAAATATTTAAAAAATGTTTAAAATACTGACAATTAGCAATTATTTAGTATTTTCTTTCGTATAAATTAAGAATAAATATCACGTATATATCGCATATTAACAAACTGAAACTCATAATTCAATTAATAAATACAAAACACTATGCTTATTAGTATTTGGTCGCAGTTATTGCAGATCTGGTGTGAAATGAGAACATATTTTATAACGTACATTAAAAATTGTTTGGCTGTTATGAGCATTTACTGCTCAATAGCCAAAATTTCAAGCTTCTGCAAAAAATCCTATTTTGAATCCATTCTGTGCAATAGTGACGTATATATTAAAAAAATATTTTTTTTAAAAATAAGAATTCTTTTTTAAATATATTTATATGAATTTTATATAAAGTTACTTAATAGTTCAGAAACGTATTAAAAAATTTAATATTTGTTTTACTAAAAAGTTAATCTAATTTATAAACATTTAAAGTACAAAGTTCAAAAATACGCCATGACGATTGTGTATGTACGTATTATAACTAAATTCAATATTTTTATTCAAATTCGTTTTTATTATTACAAAGTAATTTATTCGATAATTAGCGAAAATTTAGTCAAATAACTAATATAGTAACTACAATATTTATTTCAAACTGAAAAATGTTACTTTAAAAATTAAATGTCATAGAGACAAAAAGTAACAAACATTTAATAAAATGACATTTGACCAGTCACTTATACCTTGTCTGTATGTTTTTATCTCGTTTATATGCACACAACAATTATAAATTGAAAATACAGTACTAGTTGTAACAGTACTTCTATGATAACAAGTTGTGGGCTCTGAGAAATCGAATGAGTTTCTTCCCTTCTGTATGTATATATATATATATATATATATATATATATATATATATATATATATATATTTCTGTGTGTAAAATAATAGTTTGTCTACCACTGATACTGAGATGTATACATAGTAAGTTCCAGGCAGGTGTTCGCAGTATTCACCGGTGACACGCCTTATCTCGCGAAGAAGTAAATGGCAGGGTATTACAATGATATTGAATATTAGAAGTATATATTCATTTAAAATCACGTGTACTGGTATATTATGTCTAAATATTGTATTAATAGCGATATTATTTTTAATAAATTGTCATATTTATTGATTTAAAAAAAAATTGCAATTTAAAGTCTTTTTGTTGTTACAATCGTAAAAAAATCTTCGTGTTTAAAGTAACCGTTTTGTGATTATTTAAATCGTTTTTCGGTCTCAAACATTTACTAAATAATAATAATAATAGTAATACACTTGTGTGTCAATTTTATTAATAAATGATATTATAAATATAAAGTATTCGAAATGTTTGTTCAATTAATGATTTATACAGTGTTGATGTTTGGGTGGTGTAATGCCGAAGCGGGTAAATATTTAGGATGTTTTCGAGATGTGACAAGAAATACAAATACATCGCAAGATTATACAGATCCGAGAACCTTACAAACGGTTTCTGCCTGCATCTCAGAATGTGAAGTATTATTTTACAGGTATGTTGTCAGTATAAACCATTGTAAACAATAATAACAGATCGTTATTATTTTTTCTTCAAGGATATTGTAATTACATCGTTCGTCGAGAATTATAATAAACTCGAAATATAATCTTGAATATGAATTATTAACAATAAAAGTATTTATTTAAAATATATATTCTCGTGCCGAATTGTTATAAAATATTAAAACCGCAGGTGGTTTTTAATTAGTTATTTTGTAAATACTTAATTTAAAAAAATAAATAAGCGATTAAACGAATTAATAAATAAAAAAAGAACCAAAATTAATTCATATTCTAAAATAAATGTCATTTGTAATTGATGAGTTGTTTAATAACGCGAAAAATATTAAATTCCTGTTGTGAAAATGTTACAAGTCTAATGAAAAATTATTTTTTAGATATGCTAATGTAAAAAAGGACCAAATATGTATATGTAGTAATATTATAGAAACTATGGAAGTACATTCCGAACAATGTGATATTGATTGTTCTGGAGAAAAATGTGGTAGTTCTGATAACACTTTAAGTAGCGTTTACGATACAGGAATTAAAGGTATTAAAAAAAGTCACTGTTTATTATAACGATGACTATTTATAAACAAAATAAATATTTTAAATAGTACCAGGACCAGTTCGAAAAATTGGTATTCGAAATATAACAGAAACAACTTTAAGAATTGAATGGATGCCACCAGACTGGCCTCCACATGATATTGTCAGTTATTTGGTAGAAGCAGAAGCAATTCGCACGTATTCCCATCGTCGTTTATCGACCTTAAGTTGGACATTATCGCCGACTGCACGACACAATCATATTTACAATTTACAGCCAGGATCGACGTATCGAATATCAGTCAGAGTTATTACAAAACGCGAATCTGGACCCGCTGCGTCCATAGAAGCAACAACATTAATCGGAGGTAAGATTTAATGTTAAGTACTTAAATAAAGTTTAAAGTGCTTAAATGAAAATTATTTCAAAAAATTGAGAAATAACAAAATCGAATTAATTGTTTGAAACAATATTATAATCGAGTTAATTGAATAATTCACTCAAATTGTTAAAATAGATAAAATAAAAATAAAATTTCGTTTATCAATTAGTCGTTTCAGACATCTTTAAATAGCATTAAAAAATATAACTGGATGAAATAAATAATTGACCAGTTTTATGACAATTTATATAAAGAAAGCTATCAAACAAAATCATAATATTTTTTATGCTTATTTCTAATTTGTATAATAAAATAAAAACTATTTATTATATTGACATAAACTGACATATTTCCTTTTGTGAACAGAACCAGATCCGTCTCCTGATTTACCAGTAATTATCGAACGACGATCTCGAGAAATAATTGTTCAATTAGAACCTGCTGTTAATGAAAATGGGCCGATTTCAAAATATCGCATTGTTGTCGTTGATGAAGATTCGACAATGGGTTATGAACTGGAATATCTCAAATCATATCGAGATGCCGAAAAAGAAGGATTAACTTTTTATATTACTGCTGAAATTGAACCGTTTGTAAGTATAAAAAAATCTTGTATTTTTTAATATACATTAGGAGATATGTTTGATTATCATATTGATAAAACTATTTGAAGTAAAATAAACATACGATGATAATAAAATTATTTAAGAATAAATTCTTAAAAATTGTAAAATATTAAATGTGTTAAATTTTAAAAATAATAATAAAGACCACAACTTCATGATTATAAAAAAAATATGCAGATAATATAAATAAACGTACACCCAGACTCCATTTTACGCCGGAAATGTGTTCTTACACAAACTGAAACGACGATTATCGAAATTTAATTTTCCCAATAAACTATTTAAATATACAAAATATGTAACCGGCACTACTCTTTTTTCAATAAAAGAATAAAACAAAAAAAGAATAAAAAAATTATAAATGCGCTTTTCATTTTACCTTTTCAATAATGACGTAAAAAAACATAATTGAAATGAACATAAGAAAATTTGATATAATTGTCAATTATACATAATAAAACGAATTACACGACATAAATTATAATTTATAAAAAGCTATTATACTTTGTTCAGATTCTGAGTAAGTTTTTAACATTAATATAACTTCTTGATCTCTTTAAAATATTTATCTAAAATCCGCTGAATAGCTTTCTTTCTTGTATCCATGTAAATTTCTTTATAACAACTGATATTTGTTCAATCCTCGTATTTCTTTCTCTATCTGGATTGTAGTTTAAAAATTCTCAATTACTTCATTAATCAATCGCAAGATATCGGCAAGTCGTTTAGAATGTTGCTTGTGAATTTAGTTAATGTTGGATTTTTCATTACTTATTTGCAAATAAATTTGAATTAGTTCTTCATTACTTATTTATTGATTATGCAAGGTTAACAATTCGTCTGTCCATGCTACTGTCGTTCATTCTCTCAATGTAAAAAAATCTTTAGCTAAGTTAATTATTTCTAGATGAACAATTGGTAGATCTTTAACTTCTGTGAGAACTTTATCATTTCTTCTTTTTTTAATAAGTCAGTAAGGTGAACTGGATGACCAACAGCACTACCTAATATGATTAAAGTCTTAAATCCAAATATTCTAGAACAGTAATCTTTCATTTCGGGAATAACATAAGTCAAAATCTAGTCTTTAAATAAAATTGCTGTGTAATCAAAGCTATTTTTAATAGCTTGCCGGTGTAATCCTTTAATTAAACTCATCTTGTTACCATCCAGAAGACGTGCAAGTCTATCTTTGCTGACTTTAAATCGTGTTAAAATTTTCTCAGATTTGGAAATAAGTTTTTTTGTCCACGTTAAATATTTGTTTTACAGAGTAATTACCCTCATTCATTACATTTTTCACCTCGTCGCAGATACGTTTTGTCCTAACAATATCCATATTAATTGTTTCACTGATCGTTCGAACTCGGCGGACCACCGGCGACTTGAACGTTTTCGTCCGGCCCAAGCCGTGCGGCATGCACCGATCTATCGGACTCGGCGGATCACCGAGAACTTGTACTTTCTCATCTGGCCTGAGCCGTGCGACATGCACCGATCCATCGGACTCGGTGGACCTCGCTTTTTATTTAAACCCATGTAGATTCGCGTGAAGTTTAAATCGCTTGTACCAAATTCGACTAGCTTTAACATTTTTTCTTAATCATTATCACTACTAATTGCATTGCCATAACTTGTTTACTTATTTTCAAGTTTATCAAATAAATCCTCGGCCTCCACTTGTATTGTCACTTGTTTAAAGGTATTCTAAGTGTAACTCGATTTTCTATTCTAATAATAAGACTTCATGTTCACGTACTTAAAGTACTTCTCACGCAAATCATTAGCAGCATCTTTGATTTTATTTCCATCATAATCTTATGGTTGTTGGAGCAAAACTAAGAGCTTTTGCTATTTCTATTTTTTTGTCTACAACGCCGAATCGGCGTAAAATATCTCATTTTGTCTGTAAAGTAATCAATTTTTTAAACGTTTTGGCAATGCTAATAAAATATTTGTGTCTACCATCTATTAATATGAGCTAAAAACAAATTAAAATTTTAGACTGAAAATAGTGCACTTATATAAATAAAAGAATTATACGTACCTTTCTCAAAGGGATAGAACACTAAGTTGTACACAAATTTATACATGTAACTATTAAATTCAAAATGCACAGAGTAACACGTTAAAAATATGAATAGATAAGAAATCAAACGATAAAAAATATATAGATAGCACGCTTAGTATGTATAGTAACATCGGACGCGGTAACTGAATTAAGTAATACAAGTAAAAAACTGTTTCCTGCTGTGGAGCTAGATTTTGTGATCTTATAAACGGTCGTCTGAAACTTGGAATTTTACGACTGAAAGAGTAGTGCTGTCTTGTTTTACAACGCAACTTCAGAAATGTATGTCTGGGTGTAATTGCAATATATGTTTAAAATTTCCATACTGAATATTTTTTTTGTAAATTTTGTTTAAATTTATTGTTTTATTTAAAAATTATCATAACATGAAATTTTCTAAGTATTCACATTACATTGTTTCCTTAATACGTTACACTTTTTAGAGAAAAACTCTAAAATAAATTAGAAATGTCGTAGTTAATGAATAGAAATGTTTTATTTTTAAATTTTACAAAATGAAAAATATTTTGTATTGTAGAATACCAGTAAAAAATTTATCGTTGGAGATGGTCGAATCTATGGGGGATATACAAATGTTCCCTTACCTGTTCAAAAAGATGTACATATTCTGCTCGGTGTTGTTAGTACAGAAAACGGCCTAACAAAATACCGGTACTCTCCTTCAAGTCACTCTCAACATTCTAATGGGGTTATTGTACTCGATGTGGACACGTATGATGAGAAAAGTGATCCTGCTGTCATTAAAGCACTATCAATCGCTATTGGTTTGCTTGGTTCACTCCTAATTTTGTCAGTAGTAGCACTTTTCGTCCTGAAATATAAAATTCATCGTAGACGTAGGCGTACACCAGATTGTCAAGAATTATCACTACAAGGACCTATTTTAGAAGTGGTAAATAACTTTTTTTGTTTTATATAAACTATAACTTATATCAATTTTTCATTTATAGAAAAAAGAAACAGTTCAAAATTGTATGTAGCTATTTCAATACTTTAAATCGTAATTTCATATTTTATTATTTTAATTTTCTTCAAATTTTTCTTACTAAAATATTTAATTGTTTGTGGTTTTATTTGCAATGTTTTTTTCTTTTATTTCCATAACATAATAGGTAATTAATGACCTTTTTATGTTTATTGTTTATTTTTATTTTCATAAGTGTGTTTTACTATCATAATACAAAAAAAAGTGTAGCATACAACTTTTAAATATGGTGATTTCATTAGAGTACATCACAGTTTAGTTTTTACCTATTATGTTTATATGTATCATTGCATACTTAATAACTAATCTGAAATCAATTGTCAAAAAATACGTAAAAACTGTTTTATAAAAATCTCGCATTAGAAAAAAATTTGAAATCTACTTAAGATTATTTCTTAATCGAAAATGTATTCTAATAAATCTACACTATATTTATCACTTTGTTCATGTAGAAATGAAAAAAGCTGGAACAAGAAGAGGGAAAAAAATAGAATTAACTATCAAATGAAAATGTTTTGGTTATATTACTTTACATACAGTTTATAGTTATTAAAAACTAAATTTTGAATATTAATTTCTATTTTTTAAGTAATTTTAAATAGAATTTTTGAAAAGGTACCTTTATATGACTATCAGATAGAAAACAGATAAAACTATTTACGTATCTATACTGATGAAACGTTTTAAGAAAAAAATGATGTTTATGTAAACTATATATCTGAAATCTGATCACAGGTACTAGAACTTAAAACCAGAATCTATTCATGGGAACAAATTAAGACTTTTGTATTATAATGCCCCAACAATAATGTAATTTTAATATTTTATTCCCTTTATCTTAATACTGATTTATTTGGTGTTCTACTGAATCATGATTAAAAATAGTTATAGTTTCTTTTCAATAAATAAATTTTAGTATTCAATGAAAGAATACATTTAATTAATTTTCATTTTCAATGTTTATTATTTTGCAATCTAAAAATATTATTTTTTTTAGGATGACAATTAAGATGAAACCAAAAAGTTACTCAGAAGTTATATACCTGAGGAATTATTTAAAAAAACGTATATATACATATATACATATATATATATATATATTATATATATATATATATATATATATATATATATATATATATATATTGTACTACATCTAGGACACTACAATAGTAAATATGGCCTTATTTGTAACAACTTATTTATAATTGCCTTTTGATATTGTTGATCAACAAAATATTTTATAAAATAATAAACTGCACTAAGTTATGCTATTTGAATATGAGCATATAAGGCTGTGAACAATATGTATTTATGAATTTGATATTTTATTTATATAAATTATTTATGAAATATAATCTTTTATATTGTATATCGAATATATAAATTTGTTTACGATCAATCATGAATATTTTATTATTCTATATTTGTAAATGTAACAATGTTTTACTAACAATTTAATTAAGTATACTAAACATCATTTAATTTAGATTTATTTAAATTGCAAACTCAACAGAAAGACATTGCACATAATGTCAATTGTGGTGTTTGTTAAAAATCTTAATATTTTTCATAAGAACTAAAATTCATATACCACACTTTAAGAACTAATCCATACAATGTTTTTATAAGTATCTTAAATACACGTATATTTAGAATTATCTAACTTCACAGATTTAAATAAATCAAAAGTTGTCTGATTATGTTCTCATAGCACCAATAAAACTATAATTATATGTAAAGAAATATGCATCATTATTAAATCTTTAGATTTGATAACAATGTTAGTGAAAACGTCTTACTACAGTTTTTGAATTGAAAAAACATTTTTATTATAGTTTCTAAAAACTTTGAATTGATTATTATCTGCTTAGAGATTTCTGTGCACAAACTGTACATGAATCGTTATCTTAACTTCTTTAAATAAATCTTGTTGTAATAGGAAAATAATGGATTTGTACCCGACGAAGAATTGGAATGTGTTAGTCATTATGAGAATCTCAAAAGACGAGTATGGAGTATACCGAAAAATTTTTTAGAATTCCACAACGATGTTGTACTTGGTAAAGGTGAATTTGGAACGATAACAGCTGGCACAGTTCAAAGAGAAGGGATCAAAGATGACGTCGAAATATACACTATACCGGGTACGTGAATTCGATCGATGCTAGCTTAGTGAATCGAATCGATATTTTACCGTAGATACTGAGATGAAACCGAATGATGAAAAAGTAATGCTTCGATTTTTAAATGACCTGGTGATTGCTGGAAAACACAATGGACTTATATCTTTAATCGGTTTACAAGAAAACGCCGAGACTCTCTTTGTTGTCTTAGAAACACGAACAAAAAATTTAAAAACAACTCTCCTAGAAAGTCGAAATCAGACCTGTGAATATGCAACGAACATTTCAGAATCCGATGCGCTTCGAATAATAATTCAAGTTGCATCGGCTATGGTGTACTTATCACAAAAAAAGGTATTTAATATAAAATAATTTGAAATACCAATATAATGTTTATTTTAAATGTAGATTCTTCATAAAAAACTGTGCGCCCGTAATGTTGTTATCGATGATCGTTTACAAGTTAAAGTAGCAGGTCATGGTCTTTCCGATTATTACAATGGACTAAAGCCAGATTATACACGTTGGACTGCTCATGAGATTTTTAGATCAAAACCTCATACTACCAAAGCTGACATATGGTCGTTTGGTTGTCTAATGTGGGAGATTGCTAGTATTGGTATGCGTATTTATTTATTTTTATTGTACATTGTGTCAAAATTGAACCATTTAAATACAACACTTTATTTGAAGGTGCAACACCATATAACACAATTACAAATGATTGTGTACCGAATGAAGTAAAAAAAGGAATTAAACTACCCTGTTTATCGAGCATAGGCCACGATTTATATCAATTGATGCTTTTTTGCTGGCAGTCAGATCTATCGGATAGACCTACTTTCGAAGTTAGTGCAACATTATTAGTAACTCAAATTAACAAGTAATTTCGTAAATAAATATATGGAATATATATATGCATATTTTTTTAGGAAATTTCACAAACACTGGGAAATCTTTCATCTGACACATCTATAGTTAAATTTAATTTTGAAAAAGTCAATGGATTTACATTTGAAACGTATAGATCTGATATGGAATTTTTTGCGGAAATCAAATCTCATTAAAAATAATAATTATATATATATATATATATTTATATATATATATATATATATATATATATATATATATATATATATATATAAATATATATATATATATAAATAAATATATATATATATATATATATATATATATATATATATATATATGTTTATATATATATATATATATATCTTTATAAACGGTTCATTATATAATTGTATTAAATTCCATGTATGTTTTAAATAAATTTTTTTCTATTTTCTTAATTATTATTTTTTTTAAAAAAAAGAAATATATGATTTACTGCAATTAAAACAAATTCTGAAACTGAAAAAATGTATAGTTAGCGTACGTAGAAAGACGTACGTTAATAATAACACAAAAGAAAATATTTCAAATGAGTTTAAACAACGTGAATTTAGATTAAGATACAATTGTTTAATAATCTACGCTACAAAGTAAAAGTTGACTTTATTGATATGTAATTAGTTGCATTCATACAATATATGAAGTGTGTGTTGTTGGGTGTTGTGTTCGATGCTTTAAATTAGTGTAGGTTCGATTTTGGTCGTGGCGTGTAAAGTTGTGTTTAAGCGTTATGTTTTTGTGGAGTGTGTTGTTGCCCGGAAATTTTCAAAACCAGCCATACCAAAATGCGTTTATATTTATCATTGTTTTATGCCGATTCAGTTGTTTGGCGATGACCACAGCATATGTGGTGCGATACAGCTGCCGGCGCTGATCTTATATGCACGCCGGCGATGATCTTACGTATATTTTGCTGATATAGCTTTTGGGTAATCATGTATGAACCCGGAAATACGCTATATATATATATATATATATATATATATATATATATATATATACACTTTTAAAATGTGATCATATATAATTATGTCTTATAATAAATAAAACAAGTACAAAATAGACATAACTGCTTTGAATCTAATTTAATAAATTAAAGAAAAAAATTAAATGTTTTATAGTCTGTACCGTCTTCTTCCAATATTAGGTCCAAATATTCTAAATATTTTCTAGACACTATAGGTGATAAATGGTTTATGGACACAACCATGTTAGTCTGTAATTTTCAATATTTTCGTAAGATAAATTATCTAATAAAAGAAGTTCCGCTTTATTTATTACTGAACTGTCGATATTCTTCATCTGAGATGGAAAACCTGAGCAACGATCAATTCACAAAATTGATTTACTTTCTACGTCCAACTTTATTTGGTAGTATGTTCACTATATTTAAATTGATTTGAGCAGGTGTTGGAATGTATTAAGATTTCTTTGATATCAGACAGATATAGCGGTTTACATCTTAATGGTTGAACACACGTTGAATATTCCTGATTTAGTATTAAATTTGGAAAATCTTGTAGGGCTTGTAGAATCTGGAGAGTTTAAGGAAGATTGGGAAACTGATCTACAAACAAGATAAAGATCTGCATGTTACACACGAGTCTGATAGTGACCAGTAACACTGATGAACATGTAGTGTACTTGATTTAGGTGTTGAAACAGATATTGTGTTAGAATTCAAACTTAGCATATCAGGTGCTGAACTAAAGGTGATGTTAAATTATTGGAACAGTCACTTTTAATAATATCTAATCCAATTGTTTTAGATGGTAACTGAGATAATTGATTCAACGGTAGAGGATCCTTTTCATATCAGTATTCGATAAGTTTTGGATTTACTAAATGAAAATTAAATTCATGTGAAAAGGTTCCATTCAGACTTCGCTATATGGTGGTGTAATTATATCTTCTGAATTTGATATATAAAATTGAATAGGATTTTCTATATGTAGTAAAGATGATGGGTCTTGGATCGAAGTTTTTTGGGTTGAAGATGATTGATACTGAAATGAGTTAGATGAATCATAGTCTGGATTTACAACACATTGCATATTACTTAAAATTTATTGCTTCAGGGGCGAAGAGTGTTTAATGGGAGATAATTGAAAACACGTTGAATGTCAGTTGGAAGATTTTAGTTTACAGGCGAAGGGTGTTTAAGAGGACTTGTTGATAGGAAATATAACGAGAAGAATTCAGAGGAATAAGTATTAATAGCAGATGTTTGAGCAGTGAAAGGATCGACTTGCTTAATAGGAGATAGGTTGGAAGGTGTTGTTTTCGCACACTGTGCATTCCACGCACACATATAGATTAATGTGTGTGTACGTATTTGTTCATAATTTAATACTTACTATTTTGATTATATGTACTGATTTTTATGCGATATTTTCAAAATATTATAAAGTAAAATTAAGCTGTGACTTGCTTTTAGAAAAACTCGAATACTTAAATGATGTTCGCGTCTATTTCAGTTTAAGGTATACGAACTGCAGAATATATATATATATATATATATATATATATATATATATATATATATATATATATATATACATACATGTACATACATTATACACACAAATATGTTTAGGAAAATAAACAAAAATGTTTTATACGTTTAATACTTTAAACACGAAAAATATGTTTATATTTCTCCAATAAAATAATTTTACTTTTTAATAGGTAAATTTATTTAATTTTTTATCATTTGTAAGTTGTAATCAGTGAATGTTGTACTGAATATACGCGCAATTGCAAATCATTTACTAATTGAGCTTAAAGGAAGTAGGACATATTACGTAATATATTAATTTCCAAAATGTCTCATACTGAGTCTAATGATTATAAGGACTTATTTATAATTATCTTTTGTGATAATACTATTAAACTGAATCAGAAATTTTCTTTTTATTTAATATTATATGTGCATATATATATATATATATATATATATATATATATATATATATATATATGTATATATTTGTATATATTTATGTAGGATAAGTCCTTTTTAAATTACAGAAGTTGTAACAATCATAAGTGGTATTATTATGAATAATCCATATAGCAACAAATCAGCTGGAGCATGGAAAAAAAATGTTTATTAAACACACAAAAAAGAAAATGAACAATTTGCAATACCCCTACTACAAATATATAAGTAAAAAATTGTTCTTTGTTCAACTTTCTTTTTACTGATATTTTCATATATTTTTTATGTTCAGTCAGTTGACATGTTATTAATGTGAAAACTGTACAAACAGCTGATTATATATGCATTAGATATTGGAATAAACCTGATGTAGTTATCAACATTCATTGATCTTTCAGTCAGATTACACAATATAGATACTCAAACTTATTTTGTTAAGCATATTTATTTTAAAATATGTATAAATTGTATATATATTTATTTGTATTTCAGATATTCCTCATTTTGGGCCATAAAAAATTTCATTGGATATGTATAACTGTACTGTCTTTCTGGTACAATTTTTATGTTTGTTAAATTGTATATATATATTTGAAATGTTTAATATTGTAACTATTTTTAAATAAATTTTTATGAAGTTAACACAGTTGATTTACTGTATTATAACATGATTCATTTTTCCTTGTTTCATTTTATCAATGAGTAAAAAAATTGAAACAATAAACAAAATTTCAGAAAGCTTTTTCTTGAATAAATTTTAAATAAATGAAAATATATATATATATATATATATAAATCAAATATAGTAGCAGAATTGGAGAATTGAGTGCAATGAAAAGTTCATTGCCTGATAAATTATTTAGACAAAGACTAAAAATTTATAAGTAATAAATAACAAATTACTTACCTTATTTAAATGCAAAATTGAAGTAATACATATTCATATAGTATCCACACCATAATTTCAGTCTTCAATGAAACATTGAACTGAAAAAAAAATGAAAAGGTGATTTACAGTTTGAAACACTACAAATTATTCACACATAATTTACTGATAAAAATAATATAGGAATTAAATATAGAAAAATATTAAAAAAAAGAAATACAATTTTGTAGGTGAAAATAGTCTTAAGCTAATGTTTTTATTGAAATTATTTGTGGCTCATATGTGTTAACTGAGTTTTAATAGCATTCATAAGTTCAAAAAGCCTATCAAAGTTCACACTGAATTCATTTTGTCTCTTCATTAATCATTGCTAATATTAAAAATTGATTACACGAGATCATGTGTGGCTCAGGCACGCAAACATTTTTTTTTGTATATAGATTTCATTTGACAATATTTACCAAAAATTATTCAACAACAATAATGAAAAGTGTATTTTAAAGCCACACTAACAATAGATTCCAAATTGTTTACTTAAATTTGTAGAATAAAATACATGAACAATATATATTACTTTCATAGATATCTGCCACATATTTTATTATTTTTGTGAGGTTTTAGTCAACTTTTATCAAATAGATAAAAGTGATCAATAAAGAAACTAAATAAAGCTCGACTATATATGAAAAAGATTTACAAGAAGAGACGTTACATGCTTCGAAAAATGTAGATATTTTATATTTGAATAATTATCACGGATAACACAGAATGTACGATTTTATTTTCAATTTATCTTCACCATTAAGAACGTTTAATTAAACTAGAGCAGATTTCATCTACGAAGATGTTTTTATTTTGGCTCAAGAATAGAGTTACAAGGAGCCAATTAGCTCACTTCACTTTAAAGTTTCTGTATCTGTTTAAGTTCGTTTAGACAAGTAAATTGAAATAAATATAAATAAAAGTTCCTTTCTTAATTATATTAGAATGTGTCTTGGTAAAAACTTTTCTTGTAAAAAACTCAATTTTTAAAATAACTTTTAATGTTTATATTAAAATTATCTCGAGGGGCACACTACGTGCATTTAATATGTAGATAAATACTTTACCTAAAAAAACGTAAGATAAGGAACAAAACGAAAAGGGAACATTTTATTTCGAATATTTTTTTAATTTTTATTATTTTAAGATCGAAAGACAATCTTATTACAATTGTCCCGAATATTATTACATAGGTACATAATATCAACTTGCAGAGTATTCAATTCAAAAAGACCTTCAGCAATTTTTAATCATCGATAAAAGAAGAACGGAGTCGCGCCGGCGTACCGTCCGAGCGCGGGACGGATCGGCCGCCGGCCGCCGAAAAAACGAGAAAATACAAAACGACGTGAGTACAGTACAGTAAAGCGTGCACCTCGAGCGGCACCCGGAGACACTGAACATCGTTACACGTATTATGTTACATCGACAGCTATATCACGACGGCGAGATACGATGACGATTCATCCATTTAGTTTACATCGTTTTATTTTATTATTATTTATTTTTATTATTATTATTTGACATCGAATGCACACATCATGAGCAAATTGATTTTTTTAGGATTAGAAACATCGAGTTACTTGTTGTGAATTTTATTTTTTACTTTTATTTTTATTTTATTTACGCATGAAAAACGACACCGACAGAACTATCGTAGACGGCGTCCGGCGCGCGCCGCTATCGGCGACCGGCATCCGGCGCGACGTCGGGGGGCGCGCGCCCGGCGCGACATCACGGGTTCGCCTCGGCCGCCATGATGTTGTGCACCTGCTCTAACTTGTAGGCGAGCCGCTGCTTTTGTGAAAACTCATCCTCTTCGAGAGTCACCATTAGCTGCTCGTTGTACTTCATCGCGTACGTGTACAGCTCTTGCAATGCACAGTTCGTATTGAACTCTGTTGTGTGTAACTGTAAAATAATAAAAATTAAATATCTGCAGTGGACTGTTTTATAAACTAACATTAAAAAATAGCACTAGACAAATGTCTGAATTTAACCTACAACACACTTTATGATAACACTCTATAAAAACAAACCAACAGTTTAAAATTATAATGCATTCAATAAAATAACATTTTTCAATTACCCTCGATTCCTCAGCGAGCATTGCATTCATGTCCTGATCAGATATTGCAGGCATCATTTTAATATCAGAATAATATCTTTCCACCCACTCCTTATAGCATGGAATGTCTTTAGCATACAACAATTTTGAGCTAGGTGAATCTTTTCCTGTTATAAAAAAAAGAACAAATAAATGTAAATTATTGTTTTTACTTTTTTTAAAAAAAACATCTTAAAATTTTATTCGTGTATTTTTTTTTTTAAAAAAACATACCTAATCTATGATCGGACGTAGAACAAGAGTCCATAAAAGTTTGTGCAACGACCGAAAGACAAGAATCGACAATATTAGATTTATGTATATCAAAAACAAAATTAGGGTTTTTGATTAAATTGACCCAAAAGCGTAGTGGCAATGAATTGCTTTTCCATGTATGTACTACTTCAGGATCTGATATACCATGTTGTAACGCTTGATCATCCAGAAAATCAAACATATACTTGATGGCAAGTGGTAATGCTGACCCTCTATGGGCAGTGCTAAATATAGTTTCGAATAGATCATCAACAAATTTTTGCAAGGTGCCTTTTGTTGCAAGAAGTCTTGTTAAATAAATTTCTGACACCATCTTATTGCCTCTTTCACCTTCTTTTTGAGCATCACTATCATGATGTTTAACAAGATGCCATACTTTAAGCCCTTGATCATGATCATGATTCAATGGACTTGTTGCACGACTTAACGGTGGACTGGCTGAACTAAATTTGCTTAAATTGAGTGTTTCATATCTAAAAAAAATGATTGTTTAATATCAATAAATAAAAAAATCTGCAAAAGATACATTGTCTAAGGTTCAGTACATAAGTTAAATATAATTTTTACATATATACTCACTTATGTGATTTGTCATTTTTTTCAGATAAAATACTTAAGTTGTATATGGAGCTCTGTTTAGAAACAAGATTAAGACATCCTCCATCCGGGACGCGATAATGATTGAGCGTATTTCGTTTTTTCCATTCACCTTCAGTCTTCGTTGTACTGTCTTCATCATATAAAATCAGTCTGCCCGATGTTCCCGTTCTCCATTCTTAAGGAATAAAATATAATTATAATAGTATCTATAATACTATCACAGCTGTTCTACAAAGATACATTTTTCGACAGTACCTAAATCTAAGTCGTCTTTGCGAGGACGCTGGGAATACGGAGTGGCACGGTAGATTTGATCGAGGGCTTTTTCCTTTACTTGACTTATCGTATCACAGTCTAACACTTTGACAGGAACATTTTCAGTGTCTATACCAGGTACAGATACTGTCTGTTGCGAGATTGATACATAGACAGTCTAAAAAAATTATTCAATGAATATTGATATATATATATAAAATTAAATACACATTTTTATAGTTTTACATACCATTGGTTTGAAATCAATTGATTGTCTGATAAGTTTCTCCTCGCTTAGAGAATACCTTGCTTCTGATGTAATAGCATCAACAGGTCCTTTATCTACTTGTTGTTTCATAGCACGGAACAACATGTATAATGGTTCTCCTGCACATTCTCGTAAAAATTTGTACAACAGGAAAGTAAACCATGCACTAAGCATTTTTTCAGCCACACTTTCAGTTCTTCGTAGTAACAATTTTGGATGACTTTTTCCTTCCATACATTTTTCAATAAGCTCTGCTAAAAGTGTTTTTAATATATCCGTACAATATTCCATTTTACTTTGTAGTGTCACCATTATCAATGATGCTACATTCACTCTAAAAATAATATATATTAGTAGGTAAATTTAGAGGATTTAAAATTCAAACCTTACCTGTCTCTCATTGAAAAGTATCTATTACTTTCTAAGGTTCGAATAAACAACAAAAGGAATGTTTTGTTCATGACAAGGGAGCCAAATAAGCGTAAACCTTTTTCTTTACGTAATAATTCTGGTTTTTCCCATTGTAATACAACATGGTCATCCATATTGGGGAAAAGAATTTTCATGGCGTATGTACGGTAATCTAAGAAAGGAATTCCTCCAGACGTGAGGTCTCCTGTTAAATCTGTCATTTCTGTCTGTAATTCTGCGAATGCTGTAAAAAACCTCATAATGTAATTACAACAAAATATATTATATTCAGAAAACAATGAAATTAAATCTTACCTTCTTTACATTCAGCAGCTACCCGTAATTCAAGAATATCCATTTGCTCTTGCATGTTTTTAAGAACACGATTACTCTCCGTTGACTTACGTCTATATGCAATTAAAAATGCAATAACTATAAATAACAAAATGACAATACCAGCTATTACACCAAAAAGTGCAGGTTTAGAAAGGGCGCCATTTAGACCCATTGGAGATGCATAAGACAATTTTCCTATTTTATATTTAAGATTTCCTCCAACTGTTACAATTACATCTGGTAATTCTTGATCATTCAATTCTCCATTTTCATCGATGGCAGGAGGCTGAGTTTCTGGAGGTCGACAAGTTAACTGTTGTCTAGATAATGAAGTTACATTACAAGTACTACTTCCAATTTGGACATTCACATCAGATTCTTGACATGCACGATCCAAATGCTGACCCTATGGAAAACAATACTTAATGAAACACTATTTGAATTTTTAAATAGTTCTAAGTTATTAAAAAGAACTGAAAACATTTTAAGTTAACTATATCAAAAATACATTTATTACTTACATTTATTGTTAAATAGTCTGACTTATAATATTTAATGTCTTCATCAAACTTATCATATATGGGATTTGGATACAATAAAAAGGAGTTATATCCTGCACGCACTGATAAATTTTGAACTCCAACAACATTATCCATTCTAAATCCATACTCCAGTTCAAGAGGCTTTTCTGCATCTAACTTTGTATCATCAGCTTCAATCATCGGTGAATCACAAACCATATTTGTATTACTTAATTTGGTACATTGCTACATAATTAATTACATACATTATTATATTGACAAAACATACAAAAATAATATATATATATATATACATATAATTCACTCAAATAATATTTATACTTACACTAAGAAACATTTTTTGTTCATAATAAACATACATTTGTGGATTTTGTATAAATGCTAAATTTCTTCCAGTCACTGATATTTTAATGCCGCCTGCTGGTATTCCTTTGGGTATTTTAATTTGACCAGCAACTCCTGATTCTGCAGATTCAATAGTAGGATCTTCGACATACTCAAATAATTCTTTATCAAAATATCTATCTCCTTTATCGAATGTCATTTTTAATTTTCCCTCGTGTTGTCTTTCAGATGCACTTGTTAAACAAACAGCTTCATGTTTATCGGTACTGAAACAAATATTTTAATACTTTTCAAAACAACATAATTTGAAAATAATTCGTTTATTTATTGATAATTAAGAAGTACTCAAATAAAATAACAATAATATTTACGTGACAATTTTGCAAGGTAAGTCATCGATAAACGCTTGAATATTGCTTCCCGCATTCATGTATTTCCCCATTATTTTTAACATGGTTCCACCAGATTTCGGTCCGTATTTAGGATCAATTCCTTCAATTGACGGATCAACAAAATGAAAATGTTGTTTGGATTCACCTCGATAATCTTCAACTCTTACAACAACAGGACCTCCACGAATTTCATTCAATCCTGGACCATCCACTTTACATACTATTTCTTTAGTTCTTACATATAATTCTCTATAAGGCTCACAATTAATTCCTGCAATACTGACGCCATTGTATATATCATCAAAAGTTTTTCCAAGATTTATTCCTTTTATTGTAATATTAGTGCCTCCTTCCCATGGCCCAAGCTGTGGACTAAATGATAACACTTCTGGATTTGGACAAGTTTCATTTCTGTTTAACCAAATTGCTGATATTCTTTCACATTGTTCTTTCACTTCACAACGGTCTGAGCTTTGACACCAACCACAGCCATATTTTTCCGCCAATGCAAGGCACATGCCACAATTATCAGCCATATCGCGACATCTATAGATAACCACTGAAACAGGAAAATATATTTTTAAAACACGAGCGGGAATTTTTTTAAAATAATCTGCTTGTTACCATGTATATTATCTGGATTGTCTAATGGTTTTGAACCACCCCATATAACTGCAAATGTTGCTGTAATATTTGGAGCTTTTGATGTATAAGAGAATTCCATTTGTTCACAATATATTGTATCACCGAGTAATTGTGCATTAACACTTGTAACACGTCCTTCGATATTGAATTGACATACAAAACGCGTTTGTACAATAAATTGTCCAATTATATGTACTTTTACACGGATTGATTTTTTAACACCAGACGGGACTAGAATTTCTGGTGATCTTCCAACTGTTGCATTGATTGTGGGACAAAACGCTGGGCCGGAACGATAACTAGGACCGATTCTCTGTAAAAACAAAATTAATACGTTTTATTCCTACACAAATTCGGCATATACAACTAATAACGTGAATCCACGTACACTAACTCCGGTAACAAGAATATCGTTTCGACAATTTTCAGCCGTATCGTGAGTACATCGGTGTCCATCAACGCACCAATCGCATGGAAACGATGAAGAAACACACCGAGTACAGGAACTGTACGTATTACAATCGAAGAACGTGAAATTTGTAGCTACAAAATCTGGTCCCGATGTCATTCGCACAGACAGTTTTGCCGTGAAATGGTCTAAAAAGGCGTAAAAGTATATATTAAACGTAAAAAAAACAACAGAGAAACAAATGCACTGTTCCATCAATTAATCAAAAACTTACGTTGTCCTTGTGGTATGGAAGGTAAAAGATCTGTACGAGGTGTCGTACAGTTAACTCCATATGTCTTTCGAGTCGCGTTCGTAATTAAAGTCTTATCGAGGGCAGAAAAGGCGCATAAAAATTGACCAGATAGTGAAGGAAGATTTTCGATTACAAGTTCCAGCTAAAAATTATCGAGAAAATTAAGATAAAATACTATAACATATATTCATATAAAGCTATTCAACTATGTGAATAATAAAACTATATTAAAATGGATTGTAAAAATAATATCATACCGTAAATAAATGAAAGGAATAACACATTAGAAAAATACTTGCAAATATTGCAACGATTAGAAGTTAGAACGAAATAATTACTATATTTTTTATGAAATATTCTCATCGATTGAAAAACATATCTATATAAATATTCATACTTCAGGCAATACATTTATGCAGAATTTCTACATTTACTTTTATTAATATTACGAGAAGTGGAAATATGATTTCAATATATGCATCGAAAATTCATCATTTTCAAATTAACTGTTGTAATAAAAAGCTATTAGATGTATTTTTGAGATATTATGAGTATTTTTCAAAATATGTTTGAAATTCACTGTACAGCAAAAATACAATATCTTTATTAATTCTCATTTCCTTTAATCGCTTACTGCAGACATACACCATACATATTACATTGTATACTGGGCGAAAATTATTTTAAAATAAACACACATACTTTATATTATGGTAGTTAAAGTTTTAAATGATACTTATCATTAAATAAAATATATAGAAAATAATACCGTTCTAGCAGTAGTTCTTTGCAGTTGATTTGGTGTTACAGTTGTAATCGTCGTGCATCGTCCACTTTTATAACTGATCCAATAAAGTGGATCTTTAGCTGCATCTTGACAATCTGAACGTAAGCTGCACCTGTAATTATACAATTATATATATATATATATATATATATATATATATATATATATATAATATGAAAACTTTTTCAAGGCAAGAAAAAATATGAATATTTAAAGTATATTTGATTATTTTAGTCCGTTATTGATTGATTTTTATATAGGAACACATAACAAGAAAGTTTAAAAAAGATAAATTACTTTTATGTAATGTAAATTGACAAATAATTAATATAATAGTTTACATTAACTTAGACTAAAGAAGTTGAAATTATAGTATATCATTTTTATTACGTACTTAATATTATTTATTTTAAAGTTATCTTTTGAAACATAAGTAATATATCTGAATATAATCTGAATATAAATCAAACTTTAAACTAGATAAATAGTTAAAACCATTTACAAGTTTATAGTTAAATTTTGAGTTGTATGGCTCTAAAAATATAAATAAATAGCATGGAAAAAATGTAAAAATCGAATGAAAAAAAACTCTATATCATTGATTAAGTCAACAGATGTGAAATGTTCCTGAAGGCCACGGCAGTACTATAGAGATGCAGTGTTGGTGGTCGAATTTGCCCTCAAGCTAGCATTGCTTTTCCACTGTCATTGATTTTAGTCCCGTGTGTTGACTGACGACTCCCTTTCTGGTTTGAGTATGTATGAATTTTATTCTTTATACAGAGATGGATAAACGATGTTAATAAAACATTTCTGAATGGTACAAACTTATTTATTATTTTTATCACAGAGAAAAAGAATTTTATTAAATTTAAAATTAAATTATTACGAAAATTTACTATAAACTAATTCTACAAAAAATATATAACGATCTACATTAACTAATGAGTGATCTTACTAATATAAATAAAACATTCTTTTATGTAGATTAAAAACAAATATAATTATTTCGAAGGAAACGAATAAGTTTAGTCAATTAGTTAATATATTCTAAAAATTATTTTTTTATTCCAGAAAATGATTTTCAACAACATATATAATAGTATGGCAGTTTCGATGTGGTTCGTAATCTAGCTGAAGTTTTCCTGTCAGACAGTTAAAAGCTATCACATTTTATTATGACAAAAGTGTAACTCTGGCTGATTCGCGCACACAAAATGCATGAAAACACTTCGCTAAGACTTTCGAGTTAGTTCGTCGTAATTCTCGCTTATCAGATCATTTTCCGTATAATTTAGTTCACCGAAAGTTGACTATTTATCTTCAAAACATTGGCGTCGTTATAGGGGCTATAAGTAAAACATCATTGTTCCAAAATGTTCTTGTTTATTAAAACGAAACGTACTGTTGTCGGATGAAAACAAAGAAAAAATATATTGCTGTAATTGACTGCTTTTAAAAGACAACCAAAATATAATGTTTTTATTGTGTGAAGATACTGTTTTAATTACATTAAAAATATGTACGGTTTTTTATAAATTATTAACCTTGTTGAAATAAATTTTGTTTATGAATTAACATTTAAAAAATAACAGCAACATTAAATAATATTATTTTATCCAAAATACCACGGACGATGTACCCTTATGAATATTACATTATTAATAACTCAACAAAAATGTACTGTAACTACATTTTTTATCGTTTTTTATGTGGATTAATTAAACAGCTGTTATATAGTATCGGCAAATGAAAATGGATTTTTAATACTTATTGGAGTGGTTTATTTATTTTGGTTTTCTTTTTAATTGCCATTTAGTTTAATTATAAAAAAGAACGATTATATATCATCAAATAAGTACACGAAAGAAAAACAAATTATTTATCCATCTTGAATAGACTCTGCTTCATAGAATATTTCTTGAAGAACGATCAATCTATGTTAATAAGTAAAGTAGATAAAAAGTAATTTGAATGTAATATATTAATGTTTTAGAATTAATTTGTTTTGTTGATTTTTAAATTATACTTTATAGCATTATAATATGAAAAATTAATAAAAAATAAAGACTCGTAAAATGTAATACATTTAATTATTAACATGCTACAAAATAAATAACTGGAGACAAAATAAAGCTTTCTGTTCTACTAAACACCATAAAACAATGAGATTTTTTAAATTCGATATTTGAAATATGTTAAAATCATTGATTTCCTATTTATAAAAACTGTGAAAAGTATAAAGTATATTCTCTATTCTTTTCTACACATGCAAAAATAAAATACTCATCTGTCATTGACATAAATAGTATTAAAATTCCTATTATAAACATTACAAGTAATTTAATTATTCGCCACCAAAAATATTTTTTATGTAAAAAAACAATAATTTCTGCTTGTTCAAGGTTTTAATTGTAAAAACCGATTAATTTATTAAAAACAGAATTATATTTTTCTTTTTTAATATATAAACACTAAATCTGTAAGAGTGGACTAACAAAGTTGGAAATATGAGTGTCGAAGATTTAAATTTGAATGCACTTGAATTTTACTTAGCGTTTGATTGAGGATGATTTAAAGGAGAACTGCAAAATAGGGTACTCAATTTTCATTTTTGTTTTGATGTTAGTAACCTAAAGTGCTGGTGCAATACAAATCTTCATACAATCAATCAATCGAATGAATTACACATTTTCATCTTGAAAGTGTAATAAATTAAATATACTTAAAAATATAATAGTTGATTAGATTTTTATAAAAATATACGTTTCATATATATATATATCACTGAGTGAAAAGCACTCGTTGCTTATCCCGTTCGTTGCGTTACTAAAACCAGGAGGTCTTCATCCTTCCTTCCTTACCAGTCTGCTTCTATCGTACGGTTTTCGTGCTCACTTACTTCGTTTATATTAGTTATCAGACGTTTTGATCGCAACAGCGAATTGGATTTGAACCCACAATGTGTGAGCAGCAGGATGACACTCGTTATATGACTGTTCCAACTCTTTGATGACCAGCGTGATTAGTTTTTATTATGAATCGAATTGAAGTTACATTGATGATATAATCTCATATTTATAAAGGCATCTTTATTCTCGATGTCTATACTGACAAAACTAAATACATTATTTATAATTTATGTAAATAATATTCAAATTTGCAACTAAAATATTTAATACATTAAATTATTAAATATTTAATTAAATATTTTTTTACATTTAATAATTAAGTATGTTCAAAATATTGTTCACATTGCACTGACACATTTTGTAAACACATTCTTTTCGTAATAAATTGCTACAGATTATTTCAATATTCCAAATTTCAACATTCAACAATATAATTTTTATACATTAATGTGTTGTGTTGTAGTACTTTACAAACCCATATTATAAAAACAAACAAACACACACACACACATACATACATACATACATACATACATACATACATATATATATATATATATATATATATATATATATATATATATATATATAGGGTTACAAATATAGTAATATTTTACAATAAAATGTTATCCTATTGATAATGAATTCACATTAGATAGAAAATATAATATATTTATTTTTAATTAAACTCATTCTAAAAAAGTCGTTTTTTTATTAATTACATTCCAAAAGTCTATACAATTAAAAACATAATGTAGTTGCATTTTTTGTGATATAAAGAATGTAAATATTGATAAGGAAAAAAATAAGTAATGAGTAATATATTCATAGTCAGAGAATTGTATTATCATTTCAATAATAACAATAATTTTATATATATATATATATATATATATATATATATATATATATAGATATATATTATAAAAATAATACACAATAATGATGAGTTTACGCAAACACATTTTTACATTTGATTGTTAACATGACACAAATGCATTTTAAATCATATCGAACTAATATATATATATATATATATACAGATTATATTAATATTTTTTAAGACACACCTGTGCAAAAATAATTTGATTAAAGAATATAGAATGCCATATTAGTAATTATTTAGGCTGTTTATTTTGTGCATGCATCTGAATCTAACACTAAGCATATTCTTTGTTTATGAATAGAACAATTGATACTACAAGTAGCAATGTTTATAAAAGTACAATTAGTATAGTATATATGAATATAAAATGTATCACTCAAAGTTGTGTTTAGAATGATGTGACGATACTTCTCGTTTATTTTAGTGCTTGATTTTGTGGAGAACAGTCGTTCTGCTTATTGGAAGCCAACAAATCGATTCCATTTCAACTTAAGCATTACATATATATATATATATATATATATATATATATATATATATATATATATATATATATATATAATATTGGATATATATTAAATACTGATCGGAAAACAGAATGGAATGTAAGTATTTTGATTTTACTATTCAGTTAATATTTTATTTATAAAAAATAATTCTTTTTCTAATACAATAAGGTTTTGTAAAATATACAGCTATATATATATATATATATATATATATATATATATATATATATATAATTTTGTTGTAATGATGAAGTTACTAAATATTATTGTTATTTTCTTATTAATTACTCTTTGTGTATTTGACTGATTATTAATATTGTTTTATATATTTTGATTTTATACATACGTACACAACTATAGACTATATATATACACACACTCATTCACGCACATTAATTAATTATTAAAGATTCAAAAACTTCAACATCTATAAAATAACTTTTGTTTTGAAACTGAAATTAATTTATAACTTTTCCTTATTCAAAATTATATTTGATATTTTCGATCAAAAGTGACAGTTCTTTCGATGTAACTCATATACATTGTGTACATGAAAATGAATTAATTAACAACAGAAACAGAATAAATTATGTTTAAATTTACAAATAATTTTTTATTTTTTTTTTAATAATTTTAATTCTGTTTATATATTAAACATTATCGTTGAAATAATTCAAATAAAAAAATTTTTCACAATTATTATTGTACAAAAGCAATAATGTCACTAAATAGATAATTCTATTTTATAATTGTTCTAGCAACATATAGTCCAAAAACACCGAAAGCTATTGTAATTACATCAGTATTGGGATCTCATGAAAATATAAAGTTATTCGCCGACATCGTGCTCGCATTAAAAAGTATGCGTTTTGATGTAACATGTCTTACTACGCAAGTAAACGAGGATGATCATTTCCATAGTACTCATCAAAATGTCTACCCAATAATAACTGTGGGACATTGGATTCCTAAAGCTATCTTTGGATACTTAGTAATGTTTCTTTTCATACTAAAAATGTTTTGTGTCGCATTCTATGCGATCTTTTTCGTAATACCGAAAAATAAATTAACGTTGATATTTTGCGACACGGTTTTTATCATACCAATTTTGAAATTAAGATCAAATGTTAAAGTATTTTATTATTACAAATTTGAAAGAAAGCCTTTGTTGGACAAATCTGACGGGCGACTAAGTAAACATTTTCGATTCAAAATTGAAAAACTTCGTTCCACTTTAATGAATAAGGCTGATAAAGTTATTGTAACGAGTAAATATATGAGACAGATTTATATTGACATTCATATAAACCGTACAACGAATCCATCTGTAGTATTTCCAATAATAAATAAAGTGTATTATGATAAATACATCTCATACGACACTTGCAATGCTATTCATTTATGGTCTAAAAATAAATTTATGTTTGTTTCGATAAATCCAATGGAAGAAGAATCTGACCATAATCTCGCTTTGTATGCGTTTGCTATACTAAAAGATACAATAGCAAAAAAGATTTGGAATAAATGTTTGCTTGTCATTTGTGGAACTCTTAATTATAATAAACGTGAAAACGTTAAATATTTTCACCGGCTTATACAGTATTCTGACATTCTTGGTATATCATCAAAAACTGTCTTTATAAATAAATGTTCGTACCCAATACGCATGTCATTATTAAAAAACTGTTTCGCTGTACTGAATACTCCTGCGGATGATTTAGGTGTAGGTATAATAGCATTCGAAGCGGCATATTTTTCAAAACCATTGATATCTACTACTCTGGGAGGTTTAAATGAAACTGTACTGGCAAATATAACTGGTTTTAATTTAACACCAGTTCCTCATCAGTTTGCTTTATGCATGCACCATTTATTACTACACACAGAAAAAGCTAAACACATGGCTCGCTGTGCTAGACTTCAATATCTAAATAAATATGATTTTTTCCACTTCGTACAAAATCTTTATGGCACTATTCAAGAACTATTAAAAGAAATTCTAAATGAAATGAAAGAAAACTGTCAACTTATACATAACTAATTTATATAAATATTTAATTTAGTAATTTAAAAAACCATATCAATTAAGTAAACAAATTTTAAGAAATAGTGATTTACTTATGGTTAATATTTTTTATATTATTATTAAATTGATTGTTAATCTTGGAACTAGTATGTAACTAATGTTAAATTATTTGGAATATATATATATATATATATATATATATATATATATATATATATATATATATATACACACACTTATATTTGATCTTTTGTAAACATATATAGATATATAAGGAAAACTTAATTTAATTATTACAAAAATAAATAATGTTCAATAAAAAAAAGTTTATTTTATTTAAAACACTCAAATATCTAGTTTATATTTCAGACATTTGAAAATGAGTTGAACTTAAACTTTACCCGATAAAAGATTAATAGGGCCATAATTTACACGAATAAAACAACCGTAGCGGAACAATAGAATTGGAATTTTTGTTTCATTAACAGTAACGCCGTTTATAAATATAGAGCTGACACTCGTCGGCAGCGCTTACTCTTTTTTTCTGTAGAATGTTAAATCATGAAAGGCATGTAGATAATATGGAGGTTTGCTTCGATACGAACTGAACTTAAGACTTACAAATAGCAAGTAGTACGCACACATTGGGTTGCGAATGTGCGCGAGAGTAATTTGAACAATATATAAATGAATCACGAATCTGCTTTGGTATTCAGTAAATTAAGGAAATATTTCGTGAAGTTAGAATCTTTTTATGGAAGTTTAATTTTGGAAATTCTTAATATTTGTAACAATATAAACACAACTGCGGACTAGATATTTTTTTAAATTAATATGGAAAATGGAACATGTTTAAATTAAAAATATTTTCAAAAAAACACCAAATTAAATAAAAAATATTTCATTTTAAAGTACATTATTCATCACAAGTCCTAAAATATTTATTTAGAAACATCTTATTTTATGTAAATACTACATTATTGTAACATGGTAAGTACAACAGGATTGATTTTAAGTAATTATAAGATTCACTTAAATAGATTATTCATATATTTCACATACACACATATATAAATCACAACTTAGAAAATAATTAGTAGAAAATTTTTTGAATGAAGTTCCATTCTATAAATATAGAAATAAAACGTAATGCCTATAAAGAATTTGAAAAAAATTACGATACACATTCCAAGGTGGATATATACACGATGTAGAAAGTAACGAAATGAAACCAAGAATTGAATGTGTATCAAAGGTATGAATGCATATTATAGATAAATAGATAGATAGATACATACATAGATAGATAGATAAATAGATAGATACGTAGACAGATAGATACATAAACATGAATGACTAACGAAAAAAACAGTAGCCGACAGTAAAAAAGCGGCTATGTAAGCATTCGTTCGATTTGTCGTATTCATTTATAACAACGGAGAGCTTATGCCACTCAGTATCAACGTTAAGTCCCCTCTAACCCCTAACTTACATGAAATCACCCTGGCGCCACACCTCACTTGCCCCGCACACGAGTTGCGTGTCCAACGAGCAGCTATAGCCCAATCAATTCGACGTTAGCGCGTCACGCCGTTACACATTTTATATATATATATATATTTATAAGACAGATTTTTTTTTAATACTAAATTCTTTGACATTTATCTACAGAAACACAGAAGAGTAAAAACTTGTCAAGTTTGTCAACAAATAGAAACGAAATTAAAAAATTGCAAACTATATTTTGAATTCATATTTCATGTTTCTGTGGTTACTCATATTTGCGTATTTATTTCTTATTGTACATATACATACATACAAACATATACACACCATATATAAATATATATATATATATATATATATAACGTGCACAAATACAGGACATACTTATTTTCTTCTTTTGTTTGATCCTAATAAATAATTATAATCATTTAAAAGAAACATATTTGTATAAAAATATTTCACTTCAATAATAATTTTATTAGAAATTGATTGAGTTACTTTAGTTAATAAATGTAAAAAAAAAACAGATTTTCAACATGAACATAAAAATAATTAAATAATACCTACTAATCTATATTTAATGAATAAAAAGAAACATTTGAAAAAGAATAATAATTAAAATACTATTATTCATACTAATATAGATAAGAATAGAAACGAACTGAACTACAAAACGACTTTTATTATTTGATTTTTTTTTAAAAAAAAACAAATTGTAACAATATTTATTTAGAATAAAATTTCTTGCTTCGAAAATACTTTCAATCAATATAAATGTATGTATATATATATATATATATATATATATATATATATATATATATATATATATATATATATATATATATATATATATATAAACATAAGTATGTATGCATGTACTTATTTAAAATATGTAAAGATGAAAACACGTTTACCAATATTTTTGTATTTTGGATTCAACCTCTATTTAATCAGGAACAAATATATATACAAGGTCTTAAAGTTCCTACATATTTAAAAAGAGACGAGGAATATAAATGAGTAATTGTAGCAAAATCAATCTTCCATTTTTATGCGTATATTTTTATCTGACCGCCGATGGTACCGAAGGTAAGAAATAAAAGTAGTGGTTTCCGAATGGAATTCCCAGAGACGTACTTTTTTATTTGTATTTAACGCGATGCATTTCTATACAACAATCTCTATATGGAATTAAAATGAAAAAATAAACTTAGAACATACATTTTTAACGTATACGGCTTATATATTTCAATAAATGATGTAAACAAAAAGCACCTGAAATAACATTTTCAATTTTCTACGAGAAAAATAATAAATATTACATTATACAAAACTAGATTTATTGATGAATAATTGACCAATAATTAATGATTTATTTATATCTTTTTTATAGAATATTTGTTACTCTATTTTCGTTAATATCAATTCATATGTATTGACAGAACCGTTTTTTCTTTTCTGTTTCCTTTATTTACACTTATCAAATGATCTTGTTCAAGAAAGTTTCTTGTATTCAAAAGAAGTTTCTCTATGTTTCCAATAAACCACGTTTTTGTTTTCCAGTTGTTTACAGCTTACTAAGTTCATCGGAATTCATTTATTACTACTGACTAAACTTATATAACTAATAACTAATTCATCTGAATCTCGGTATTGTGATAAAATATATTAAGTTTCATTAGAAACATCTTTACTTCTTAATTCGAATACTAAAATGAAATCTCTTTTTGTCATTATTATCTCTTTATGTTTCAGTGAATGATTATCTACTAAATACTGTGAACATTATTTAAATAATTAAATATATATATACATATATATATATATATATATATATATATATATATATATATATATATATACATTTCTTAAAAAAATTTTATGTGATATATAATGACCGTGTTAATACAGTTTAAAAATCGTTCATATTAAACTATATGTGAACTATATGTTTTTAGCAACGTATTAAATAAATCAGTGTATTAAAAAAGTGTAAAAAAACATCGTTTAAAACTTTAATTTATATTATATAATTAATCAATTAAACCAGTTCTCACTCAAGATTAAATATATTAAATTATAAATTGAAAATTTGTAAAATAAAAACTAATATTGGCGTACTTTCTAATTGTTTTCGTTATACATAAATAATCTTCCTTATAATGAAATCCTCCTTAAAGGAATTATTAACGAATGGGTATACGAACTTCGTTACAAAGCTATACAGAATAGTTTTTGCTATATATTGTATTTTAGTTTTTTTATGTATTCTCTCAACAGACAACACACTTAGGTGACAATCTTACTTGTTAAAAATAGGTTTCACTATCTATCTACATATCTATCTATCTAAATATATATATATATATATATATATATATATATATATATATATATATATATATATATATATGTATCATATTAATTACTTTTATTTTTCTTGAACATTTATTGAATTATCATAATTATTGTCCAATTATTACTATTACACACGTTAAACAAACAAATATAAACGACTTCATCAGAGTTAAGTGATCATTAATAAGTAAAATGTTATTTCTTGTACATACGATGTAAAAATATATGAATACGGCAGTAACTGTAAACCATCGAAAAAATAGTGTACCGCATTCCGTGCTTCATACATTTATCAAATCCGCATGAAATATTACCACGTTTTTTTCATTTGTAGATAATTCACCGTTTTCCATACATGTTTACCGTGCAATTTATTATAATGAATGAAATATAATACGGCACTATTGTTGAAGGAGACGCCACTGGTCTATATCTGCTTTTCGTTTCTGTAATATTTATAATTCTTTTTTTTATTTTCGTCAAGGGCGGTATTCAACAGCGCGGATTTTTCGTTTCTAATTATGATTAATATGTGCGAGGTTTAATCGCGGTATTATTAAATTATTTCATACTAGTTACGTGTTTACGTGATATCTGAGAAGGAAATGGGGTAGATTTTCAAATACAAGGGTGCATTATATATCCATATAAACACGTTTAAATTATATATATATATATATATATATATATATATATATATGTGTGTGTGTGTGTGTGTATGAGAAGAATTTAATATATTTGGATTTCAAAATTAATTTCATCTTTTGTTTAAAATGGGTTCCACAAAATAAACAAGTATTTATCTTTTTAACTATACGAAATTATAATTTATTAATATATTTCATTAAATTTCAATTGATATTTGCAATCAAACATCTTAATAAAACATTTCTTATTTTTTATAGGAAGCATTTAAAAACACAAAGAAGTGAATATGAGAATAATGAAATTATTTTTTTTGGTGAATATTTTAATAATACAAAAACAGTGAATAATAATTTACTGAACTAAAAATATGCATTGAAAAATTGTAACCTTTCTGAAAAGTTTATATATATATATATATATATATATATATATATATATATAAATTTGTGTTTATTTGAAACAACAACAAATCTTTTTTATTATGCTATTACAAATAAAATACCTTCGTGGATCCCACTGGGATTAAAAATATATAAAATATAATAAAAACATAGAAAAAAAAAAAATGTTTTCCCCAATGATGTACGTCCAGGAAATAGAACGAATATTTAATTTCCCTGTTTATAAAATCGATACTTCCAATATAATTTTCACAATAGGTATGTACATACCTATGTGAACAGCAAAGGTATTCGTTATATTATCTAGTTCCCGTTTGTTTTTTCCAAACACGTTTACACAATGGGATTTTTTGTCTTTTTAATGAAATCATTAATTTCATCAGTCTGACAACTAATCTATCAGTTTTATGAAATATATGAATTTTGAGTGAAGGTTTCTCAGGCAATAATACAGAATAAATAACTAAGTTTTATACTTTCTTTGTTTTTTTTTTTATTTCAATTAAACTTTTTTTTTTCTATGTAACATATTTTGTTATATGAATTATTTTTATAAATAATATAAAACCCAGAAATTGTACAAAAAAGATCAATAAAATCTATTCAAGACAGTGTTATACACTATATATGAAAAGAAGAATACAAAGAGATTATATTACATTGATAAAAAAATATTATAAATGTTCTAATATTAAAAACAAAGATGTACTAATGTAATATTAAAATTAAGCATAGTTTAAAGACCACCTTATATTATTTTTGTACTGGTATAGTGCACAAAAGTGTGTGAAAGTAGTGAAAAATATGTAGAAAACCAAATCTATGTTTTCAAAAAAAGTGATATAGAAATTAACTTATTAGCGGGTTAGAAAAGACAGGTTGTTTCATTCCGTATTTCTGAAAAAGTAACCAAACAGTCAAGCTTATTTTCCGTATCTAGAACGAAAATTAGTATTATATGGTTATTAAAGGAAAAGAACGTTTATATAAGGATGCTATTTTCATATTTTTATCAGCGTCTTAAAAGAGAGAAAAGTTAACTCTTTTTTTTTAAAGATTAAACGGGTCTAGTAAAAAGTTTAAGTGATAAATCATATAAAAATGTTGTTGTTTTACACAATGAGGATAAATGAGAAAGTTTTGTTGCAAGAAATGAAAATATTCAAGAATAAATGTTCCATAATACGATAGAACATTTACAATGAACAGAAGAAACACGAAGAAAGATCGAGAATTGTAAGACTTGCGTCAGTTCGCTTTTTATTATCTACCCATGTTCGTTTTTACTCGTTATAATTAACTGTACTTTAACCTGCCATAACATCTGCAAAAAAAAACTTTATAAATTAAAATTATCACGATTTATCATACGTTTATAAAATATAAAGTACAAATTAAATTAAGAAAAAAAAATTCAGTATCAATATTCAATTAAAATATTTTTATAAACATAAGAAAACAAACAATTAACAATTAACTCCTGATTTTTCGTTCACACAATATTGATTTTGTATCTGTTTGTTTTCATGTTAATTAAGAAAATACTACACAAAATAAAAGTTTAATCATGTTGAAAGTGACGAACAAAATGTTTCGATAAATAACAAATAGTTGTATAATATTTCATGTAAAGGAAGAAAATATATAAGAGCTATGAAACTAACAAATAACTGTGAAACTAGATACAGGAGGTACACTGATATATTAGTTTAAAACCTGCGAATCGCTGACAATATTATTACAGTCGTTTATTCAGTTGTAAATGTGAGAAGTACTTCGAGTTTTAAACTAATCACACTTTATTGACACATACAAGGATATACGAAATAGTTTTCTTCAACCGTAGTAAAAACCAATGATTGTGTAAAAACTGGAATTTCTATTTTCAGAATAACTCACAGTGCTTCTTAAACTATTAAATATATATATATATATATACATATATATATATATATATATATATATATATATATATATATATATATATATATATATATATACAATTTTATTTAAAATAATGCTTAAATATAAATAACTTTTGTGCACAGAATACTTATTGTTTAAATAAATAAAAGTTGATAGAATAATATAAATTGTGTATAGATTAAAGAGGACGCAAAGTAAACTTTTTATTCATTTCTATTATATAAATTATTGGAATTTTAGAACAAGAATGGTATTTTAAGCATCTACTGTAAACTTATTTAAATATTTGCTTTTTTTAAATTAATAATTTTGTTTGAAAGCAAATTAACAAATGTTATTTAAACTTAAATTAAAGCTGATCATTCCATTATTTCCATCTGAGAGCAGAGAAAAATAGATTTCATTTTACATTGCTAAGTATGTACTCATATGTATGTTTATATATATATATATATATATATATATATATATACATATACACACACACAGATATATACATAGATACATTGATAGAAGTAAATGTTAGTGAAAATAATTTTCACATTTAAATTAATCATTCTGTTTGCGACACTTATCATTCATCTTATTTATATTACTAATCTACAATTTTCTAGTTCAAGTTACAGAATGCATATTTTATATTTTATTTAATAATGTATATGCTTTACATAGCAAATACACACACATTATATATATATATATATAATTAATATTGATTATATATTCAATGTACGTGTGCGAAATTGGAAAAGCTCTTAGCGAATCTAATGTAACTTCCGAGTTTTGAGTGACAGTTTGGTGTACTCAAAACTAGTGAACTGTATGTTAGTTTTCTAACTCGGCATGTCAATTATTGAAAAGCGCAGTTTGTTGAAAATAAAAGAACAGTAAATAATTTCAGACGTAAACTCGGCAAACATCGACTAAAAATAAACGAGTGGGAAAACAGGAAAAACAAACAGACAGAGAAAATTTCATCTGGACGAAAAAACACTGAATATATATATATATATATATATATATATATATATATATATATATATATATGTAGGTATGTATGTATAAAGTATTTCTCAACAATTTTCTACAAACCTCAGCCATTCATCATATAATTTCCATCGCGACTAACTAGCAAAGAATATTTTTGCCATTCAAACACAGAAACCACATTAGGTGCCAATTGAAGAAACATTTCATTTCTCTTTCTCCTTGTATTTTCTCGTAAGTCTCAGCACTTGCGCATTTATCTTATTCGTACCGGTACGATGCTTGTTCGAGTCTTTATCGAGCCTGTGTCTGTGAAACTGTCTCTGTTTTATTCAAGTTTTATATATATATAAGGAAATAAGGAAACAACTTTGCCACTGCGTTTTACTTGATTTTAAGTAAAAAGCTACTAACGAAATTCTAGATGTCTACGGTCAAACGGAACGTACGAAGCGAAAAGTAATGTTATCATCTCTGCAATTATTGTCTATCTGTATGTGTATGTGTATATATATATATATAAATATAAGGTGTGCAACTCGTGACATAATTTACAAATCTATCTATATAATCAATCATATTCTTTATATTATTTGAAATTCGAACAAGTTTAAACTGACAGTGACTTTTTTATTTACTGTTAATTACTTAAATTTATAAAATACAGAAATATATATTTTTTGAATAAATTTCTTTACTAGAATCTAAGTTATTTTCCGTATTTGCTAAATTTTCCAGCTTACATAAATACACAAAATCATAAAATTGAATTTGGAATATTACTCGTTACTTAAAAAAAAAAAAAAATAATTATGTTAGTTACACAGCTACAAAATCTTTCGAATATTGGAAAATAGAAGTTAATATAAAAAAATAAATATTATAAGTAACATAACCTTTTTTTTGTTTGTCTGAATATGAAATAAATAAAAGTTTTCTTTTAATACAAAACAAGTAGTATTTGAATTTAAAGATAGAAACAAAATTAAATCGAATAACGACAAAATTAAACATATGCATATATATATATATATATATATATATATATATATATACATATACATATATATATATATATATATATATATATATATACATATATACTAATGCATAATTATATTGGTAAAAATATACTCCATTAAAATTTAAATACAAATACGGGTTTTATGAAATTAACTTTTTTTTAATTATTAAATATAACATAAATACATTCGCAGGAAAAATACATTAAAACGGAATTAATAAAAAAATAGTGTTTTTATAATGAACTTTGTGGTTTCATATATATCAAAGTTGAATATTTTATTAAAGAAAATCTTTTTTATCAAAAATTTATATGTTACCATTTACTGAAAGTTAAATTTAATAAACGTCTGAATAAAAGTTACTCGTTTCAAAATAAATGAAATGAAATATATATCTAATAGAAATACTCTTCAAGATTAAAAGCATTTGAAATTTTTAATTACAATAATTGCAATTCCTCTGTAAATATTTATCAAGTTACATATTTTAAGAGTATAAACGATATTTAATTAATTAAAAAGTATAAACAGAGTTTATTAAAATAAATAAAATAAATTTCTGTGTACTGACTAATATGCAGTAGTAATTATAAATAAATTACTGTCATAATTGACAATAATTTTCTTTAACGTAATAAATTAATTTAACTTAGTATAATTTTAATGTTTTGATGACTTTCAACATCAACATCAATAATTATAACTGAAATTCTTTTTTTCATAATTGTTGTAATTATATTTTGTAATAGAAATAATTAAATATGACTTTTGAATTTTAAATCTTTTAATTTATTTATATACATACATACATTCATATATATATATATATATATATATATATATATATATATATATATATATATATATATGACACTATTTTTGTAGTCATTTTTAGTAGAGTTCGTTTTTTGATAGCACACTCATTTTGACATTTATTATTCACACGAATAAAAATTTCCACATTCTTTTTTTATGAAATGTGATTGAGAAAAACCTGTGTTTTTTCATTGCTATTGTTTTCCTCAACGGTTCTGTTGTTTTTTCGTATATTTCACGCGCACCTGAATTCAGTGGTAATATATTTTTTTATTATTGACTGATAATTTATTCTCGAGAAATATGTTTTTTTAAAATTATATATATATATATATATACATACACATTTTGGGTTAAGTATAATAAATTCTGTCATCTTACTCTATTAACTTTTACATATGAGATAATTGGTAGTAATCTTTGTTTCCTATACGAACGATACCGGGTAAATTTGGTATCCGAAAAGATACAATTGTAACGTGAAAATTGTTTTCCTTGTCGGTCGACAAATATTGAACGTTTTTATGAGGCACTTATAAATTTTATGAGTCGTCGAATCGTCTAATAAAATAAAATATCTACCAGTTTTGATATTTATTTATTGTTCTCTATCGCGTTTTATGTCCAGTTTCCTTTTTTCATTCGATTTCTGATTATTTTCAAATTTGTACGGTAGCCGCAATTGAACGTTTCACGAGTCAGTGCACTTTTAAACCAGCCAGATATGATATCACTTTTATACTCGATGTTCGAAATAAATCACATTAAGTAGATACTAAAACAGAAGTTACGTGCGTCATTTAAGGTGAACTTGGTCTAACCACATACAAATCTTGTATTCTGCAACGAGATTTGTTCGAGACGAATGATTTTCAGGTTCATTATTTGATACAATAGATATATCTAATATTTCTAAGCTTACCACACACTAGTCTACAGAATCTAGACATATGAAAATGTCTTTTTTAAAACATTATTAAACTCTAAACAAACTGTTACTGTTCATTTCGATACAGGACTATATTTCAACGAAACGAAAATAAAAATAATATTTAGCGCTGATGTCAAATTAATGAATTTTTAAAATAAAAAACTATTCTTCCTGATAACGATTAAAACGTTTATATATAAACTAATTAAAATTCAAATTACTTTAAACATTATATATATATATATATATATAACCAATAGTAACAAATTATACAGGTAACATCTACCTTTTTAATATTATACATTTACAGTCATACAAGTAAATACATATATATATATATATATATATATATATATATATATATATATATATATATATATATATGCACGTGTATATTTTAACAATTTGTACTGCACTAAATTCATTTTAGTTACTTTTGCGAAACAATCGTTTCAATGTGCGTCGCAACAGGGGAGCAAAATGGGAGGAGAAGAAGCAGGAAATGTATACATCGTGTAGCTTGGTTAACAAACAGGCAGTGATTCTGTTGGTAGTATTATGTACAAACATATATATATATATATATATATACATATGGATATGTGCCTATGTATGTATATAGGTAGGTATATAATAGGAAAGTAGGTGAGACTTACTTGTTCTCTAGCGAACACCATCCGCAGTAGGGGTCCTTGGCTCCCAGGCAGTCCCAGCACGTCTTGTACACGCTACATTCCTGAACTTTAACCTTGGACACCTGCAACAACCAAATGTGTGACATATATATATATATATATATATATATATATATATATATATATATATATATATATATATATATATAGGTTTATTTTATATGAGCATAAATGAATATTTAATTATGGTACATTTTTGTGTTTATTCGTTCTTATCGCGAGTAATAATTAATTTACAGAAATGAAGTTAATATTATCTATTATAAACACTTACATTACACGATTATACTTGCGAACTCAATGCAATTATTTCAATTGAAACAAATACAAAAGTAAGTCGAAAGTATTTAATATTTAAATAAAGTAGAAAGATTAAAAGTTTTTTTCTTGTATTTCTAAAATACAATAAATGAATTATTAATAAATAGTTTTTACAATTTCTAAGCGAAACAATAATGTTCTCAAAAAAAATTATCAAATAAAATACTATCTAATTGTAAGTCTAATTCAAAATTAAACATCTGTAATCTATGATGTATTGATAAAAAATATTAATTTACACTGATTAATATTTATAAAATATTATTTACGTGTATTTTACAATTAAAACATGTTCATTAATGTTCCGAAAATTAGAAAAACTAAGAAAAACAAATAGCAACGTAGAATTACATTTCAAAGTTTAAAACAATATTTGAAGCTATTATATTAAAAAGTATGAACCAATTGAAAAAAATTAGAATTATAGGATAATGGATTTCAAATCAGCAACTTTTTTAAATAAAAAAGGAAATAATAAAGAATTTAAACAGTCTATTCACGAATACCATAAAATAAGTTTCAGATCTTTTAAAATCACATATATTTTTTTTCAAATCATATCATATAAATTTTCAACTACATATTTGCCTTGGTATTTCGTTGTTAATATATCTATTATTTTGCACATATTTTTTTATTAAATGTTATAAATATATAAACAAATTAATTAAATAAGTAATCAACTGAGATGATTTCATTTATACACTCATCTAAACATTTTAATACACTCACACACATCTATATACATATATATATATATATATATATATATACATGCATGTGTGTTGTATATAAAATCAAATAATTATGATTTTATACTATAAAACCAACAAGTAAATTTATTATTAATGTGATGTATATAATTAATGAATTATTTCCAAATAGAAATAATATTTACTATATAATATTTAAGTATTTCCATTCCGAATGCTGTATATATATATATATATATATATATATATATATATATATATATATATATATATATATATATATATACACACATACATATAAATGCAGCGATACAGTTTCTGAACTATTGAATTGTAGTTGATAGCGTATGAATGAAATATAGTTAAATTTAGAGTGGTCATCAGTGTCTCCCATTTATCAAATAAAAATAAAACTGGTATTAAGTTATACTTTCATACGAAATGAAAACTCTTTGAAGATTGAACACTTCCATTATACGATGTACATCTTTAAAATGAAACGAACATTAAAAAAAGTATTTTGTCGATGTTGAATGTAATTGGAATCTAATAAGAAAATTATATTTCAAATCTTAAGTAGTATTTTCAATCTAAAATATATTCCAGACATTTTTTTATATTTTATATTTGAAAGTCTATAAAAAATTCAAAGTACAATATTAATTTCAAAGGAGATAAGATTTATATTAGTTGGTTTTTATAAAAATTAAATATTAAAATTAAAAATTAAAAATTTATTTATCTACTTAATAAAAATTTTTTTTATAAAAAATAACACAGATATATCATCGTTTTTCTTGTATAAGATAGATACAATAGATTTATAACTCAAGTTTTCTATCGAATGTAACCCAATTTGACATTATATACTCATATTAAATAACAGTATAAAAAATTGTATTTTACTATTATTTTAACATATTTTTAAATGTTGTTTACTTCATTTAAATTCAAGATGATTTTATAATTGAAATATATTAATATATATATATATATATATATATATATATATATATATATATATAATTTAGTTAAAATTGTGAAGTATAAATCATATGTAAACCTCCCCTGTATAACAAATATAAACATATAATATTTTTATTCAAACGGATTTCTGCATATATACGAATGCACGTATATATATATATATGCATGCACACACACACATTTTTACGTATAAATGTGTTCGTGCGTGTGGGTGTACTATAATATGTATGTATGTTTGGGTGAGTATATGAGTAGAATAGAGTAGATATATCTACGATCGATATTGCAAACAACAAAGTAATTTTGCAGCACAACAATAAATTTATCCATCGAATATTAGAGTTAGACAATTTGATATACCAATTCAGGTGGCAACACATCTAACAGAGTTGATACAGCGTACAGTGGCAAACAGACCGACCATCTAGATTGGATATTACGTATTGCATACGTGGCATGAATACATACGCAGAGCCATACGAATACCTACATACATATTTTGTATGCATGTATATTTGTGTTTAAATGTGTGTGTATGTATGCATGTATATATATATATACCATTTATGATGCCACATGAATAAAATAGCTAATTCTCACCTTTTTCTCTGTCATAACATATAGATGCATCAATTTGGAATCAAAATGTAGATCGGGATTCACTGGGGATCCTTCGTCTACCGCTAAATCGCCATACTCCAAAGCAGATTCTTGACTTTCTACGACAACCTGGAATCAAAAATTAAACACAAATTAGATTTTATATATGTATGCATTGTGGAAATATAAAAATTGGATTTCTTTTAAATTAACAAATAGACATATACATCTATAAATGTAATAGTGTGAGTGTAACTTTTCATTTTTGACATTAATACACTTTGTTGTCGTAAATTTAAATTTATGAATTAAAAATATCTACATAATTAGAAAATTATAAATAAAAATGAGAATATGATATACTCGTACACATACACACACCTATATATATATATATATATATATATATAAATATATATATGTAATGTTTATATTAAAAATGTTCTGAAATCGATACGTATCACTTGATGAAATTTTAATCAAAACTATTAATGCTGCGTGTTATAATAAATATAGATTCCATATTTTGATACTTCATAATTTAATACAATTAAATTCGTTTAGAATATACAGGAGTGAAAATCTCACTTTTATTAACAGTGTTTTAGACATTTAACCGCATCTAATTTACAGTTTAATAATATTCATACTTACCCATATATATATATATATATATATAAAGAAAAAAACTATAAACATAGATATATTTAAGCACTAATAATATCTCAATTTAAAGACATATGACTGACTTGCAAAGTTTTATTATTAGATACATCTTTAATATAAATTGATTAAATATGTTTTTCTATATAGGTAAAATAGATTCTACAACACAGAGCGTATAGTAATGAATTATTAAAATTATATATGTATGAAACATTCTATATAGTTATAATTATAAATTAAAACTTTACGATGGATATGGTAAACATTTAACGTTGTAATACAACAAATAGTTACAATTTCAGACAAAATAATATAAAATCGACATAAATAAGATATTATATATATATATATATACATATATAAATATATATAGATAATTTAATATTGTTTAATATTTTGTATAATTTAATTATTTCTAAAAATGAATTGAAAACAAAATATAAAGAGATTAATAATGTTAACATTAATGTAATAATTTATCAAATATTTCAAATGAACTTTTAAATAATTATGTATATGTGCGCATATTTGTATGTATTATATATATATATATATATATATATATATATATATATATATAAATATATATATATACATATACACACACATATTGTTTGTATAAATGCGTATGTTACATTAAGATGAAATAGGAATATTACATAACAATTTGTTATTCTGACAACAATGATAAATGTAATACGATCCTAACCCACAGACGTTCGTACAGGAGTGAAATGTTAACGGACAGTTATGATGAGGTAGATAGAAATGCAGGTAAAACGGGGATTACTATGATGGTGGCAAAAGTATGTGTTCTAATAGAAACAAAAGCACAGAAAAGCATGTTACAGCTTTAATGACTTTATTCTTGAATACATTTCGTTGATAATGGCAAGAGTTATACAAGACTTTCGAAAGTTGATTGTATACCAATCCTTTTGTTTGAAATTAAGTTGACTTTACGATATTTCTTTACAGCTGTTGTCTTCGAGTTTTAATCAAATGATCTTTTGTCAAACACCCAATTGATTCTTCAAGAATCCACCCATTTTATAAACACATATAGTGTATAATTTTAATGAAAATCTATAAAATTTAGCATTTCCTTGTAAAATTACCTTCATTACTCTGTAACCATTTTGTAGTTCAGAATATGTTTGTAAACTACAATTTATGGAATAATTTAACAGGAAAGCATATATAATTAAAATATGAATCAGGTATAAAAAATCTGTTTACTACAGATGACATTATATATATATATATATATATATATATATATATATATATATATATATATATATATATATATATCATAATATAAACAAATGTTAATTTCCAATATAATAAAAAAAATGATTTTCTATTAAATTCGAAAATAATTAAAATTATATATTTATATAAAAAAGGCATTGAATAAAAAGTGTTTTTTTTTCTATTTATATATTCAATATTTTTTGAGTAAATTAAGGTGAATACATTCATTTTGTAACGATATACTTGATGTTGAAACAAGCATTTAAAAAATCATAATTAATGTTTCACATAAACAAACATATAGTCACAAATATCATGTTTTGAAAAATGTGTAATTAATTACTAACTTTGAATATTCAAATGTATTAATTAAACAAGGGGAATTATTGTAAACAAAATTTGTTTATTTTAATTCAATTCGTAGTTTTCAAGTTCATACAACTTGATATTATCTACACATTTTGTATATTGTATCACATTGACAAATTTATATTACATATATTTTTCGATTATAACTCTCAATAAGTTTTATTATAACACAATCCTAATTATACTTATTAATTTATTATAAAATTAGAAAAATAGTTAAAATTTCCATAAAATTCTTTTTTATATGAAAAATTCGACTATTGTTAACACAATTCCACTTCTTTTATAGTTTTTTCGTTATTCAAAATGTAATCTCTCTCTTTCATTGTTAAAGTAAATTTAAATTAAAATAATGAAAATACTAGTGTATAGTCCATGAGGTTATTTTAGCAATATTTAATGACAATATATGTGAGATTCTTTTAGGAATATTTTTCAATTGATAATATTTAGAATGGAAATTAGATCAACAAGAGTTTCTCCTTCTCAGCCCTGACAAATCAATGCTAAGTAATTAGATTTTCAACTAAATATTCGAATATATTTAATGATAAAATGTTTCTCAATTGATTCAATTATATTATACAACATTCGATAAATATTCAAGTTTTAAATTGTTTTATGCATATTTAATAAATATTCCAATACATTCAAAACAATATAATTCAAAAATTATATTTATTCAGATACATTAGGGATATTTAATATGAATTAATTACATTGTTTTCGTCGAAAAATACTCAATAACAATATTATTTTACGATGGCGTATATTTTATGAACTCGACGTTCGTACGAAAATGAAAAAGTGTTGAAAAACAAAACATAGAAAAGTGCAAAAATAAGACAAATGACGTTTACAACAAAGTGTCTTATATTATGGAACATATTTCGTGTTATTCGAAAATATCAAAATATATTTTTCTAGTTTTGCTTTAGTTTTTACATCCCGTGCACAACATCAAACTTCCCTTGTCCCAGTCCACGAAGAAGGAAAATCTACATCTCGCTACCTTCCACCCTACATACTGAACCTTATATAACATCACACTACACGAGATACCGGTATTCCCACTTTCTCCCCACGTGCTGCGTGCTGTCACCCTGTTGGAAGTAAACACAACTGAACAGCACTTGGGGAAAAGTTTGGTATAAGGGTGTGACGCCACCTGCTAGATATTTGCACTTTGTTTGCTGGCAAATACGATTTCTTCTCGTCTGCTTTTGTTTTCTGTCTATCTGATTGCTTCGATTTCTACAATATAATTATACACTCGAAGATCTCTTCTCTCGTAACGAACATCAAAAGTAAACAAAACGTAAACACTTTATTCATCGAATTGTGCGTATGTGATGTAATTGACTTTATAATCGCAACGTATTTTAACAGTCGTGAAATACTAAATCGTAATACCGACTAAAAATTTAAAGACCTTTTAAGAATAAGAATTGTTATCCTTCACACAAATTACAAGAAAATGTTTCTTGAATTCTATTATATATATATATATATATATATATATATATATATATATATATCTGTTTTAATTTTATATATTTTTGAAATGCATGGTACATCATTCTTTTATGTATTAGTATAAGAGAGATTTTGAAAAATTGGCAACTGATAAAATTATATACATCACTGTAATTCATTCGTTTGTATAATATTTTTAAATATTTACAGACCGTTATTAATTAACGTTGTTCAGTACTGATTATCATTCCATTTTAGCTTTTTATACAGATATAGCTTTAAAACATCCTTAAGAAAATTAAATATAAAGATTTCTGAATACAGAAATTTTCAATTAAAACATCTATTATTTATACACTTTAATTCAATATGTAAACTTTAAAATCACATTATACTGAAATGATTAAAATTGTCGTAAAGTATACAAATGTAATAAACTATTTGGTGTATATTTAGAAAGTTAAAAGATATTAGATATATCACTGAATTCTCTAATACTTATGATTTAATTACTGGTAATATTTTTTTAATTATTTTTTTTTTATTTAAAATGAAGATCGTTTAACGGTAAACTATCAACACGATGATGTGCATGTTTGCATTGTTCCCATTAAATATTTGATACATGCAAATAAAAACTGAAAAATTTTGAGAAATGTAAACCATTGCTTGTGAAGCATTCATTAAAAACATATGGCTTCCGAGCATATGTTTTTACTTGCGGTTGCATTGTTTTAGAGGTGAAATTTATCGTAATGGTTGTAATTATAAAGTCTCAAAGCCAAGCCTAACAAATAATGATACGTAGGCAGCAATACTCGAGTATGTGTGCGATAAAAAAAAATAATGGGACAGAGACTAAGACAGGCAGTCGACAAGGTAAGCAAAGAGACAGACAGGCCGGTACAGAGGTACTAGGCAGTTTATATGTATATCAGGCTCTCTGCTAGTGACACTGCAGGTCGCGTTGATGGCAAATGGTCAAAGAACGTAACCATTAATCTCGCTTGTCGGAGAAACCAACCAAGTCGGGAACAACCCGACAAGCAAACGAACGAAGCAACCATCCAACAGGTTTTGTTGATATTCACTATCAGTCTAGTAGACGCAAAAAGTATGTAAGCTTGTGGCAGGCGGCGATGGTTCATGAGGATGCTCTTTCTTCGTATAAGGGTGGTTAGGGAATGAACAGTCTACAGTAGAATAACACCCACAACCGACCCGCGCGCGTCTCATTCCAGGAACGGAGCTGGATGCTTTTCGAGTGTCTTTCTAAACATTTATCGTTTTACAAACACGTCCGCAAAATATACACATACGCACCTTTATTATATATATATATATATATATATATATATATATATATATATATATATATATATATATATGTTTTTTTTCAATGGAATACTTCTCTTTCGATAATAGGCAAGAGGAGTGTAATACGAACGAGATTTTTGTCAAATAAGAGTAATATATTCAATATATATATATATATATATATATATATATATATATATATATATATATATATATATATATATATATATATATATGATAATAACAAAATATGAAAAAGTAATATTATACTTTTTTCTATTCTGAATTTGCAGATTTATTTAATGCCCCTGACACATTTCGTTATTCAATATAAGACTACCAACAGAAATAGTTCATACTATTACCTAATGCACTTTCAAGGTATAATAAATTTTCCTTCAAAAGAGGTTTGTATAGAAAATGAGTAATATGAAACTCCTTGTTTAAATAATATATGGATATTGTCATTAGATATGAAAAAAATATTTTTTTTATCATTCGAATAAATTTAAATGACTTTTAAATGTAATATATACATAGTTATTTTGAGAAAATATAATGGGAAGCGACACTTGCTAAACATTAAGTAGATCAACGTGACACGCGAAGTAAATGTATAAAAGTTCTATAATAAAAATTGACAGGTCATTAAAAAAAAAGTTATTCTACTGTAATATTCAAAGTAAGCTAGCGTAATATTATTATATTTACAACAAAAATATATAGTATCTTTTTTAAGAGTTTATTGTTCACCATTTAATATTTATGACAAGTTCGATTTGCATTATTAATTGAATACGTTACTGCAGTAAATTGTAATCGATAAATACAAACACATACAGTCATATATGTACGTACAAGCGTGTATATTTCGTGTGTGTGTGTGTGTATATATATATATATATATATATATATATATATATATATTGCATATACTATTTTGAAGGTATTTAGTTTGAAATGTTATATGAATAGAAAATTTACGTCCGTTAAAAATCAATTAAGGGTATCAATTTCAAAATACACAAAATATTTTTATTATCCCGCATTCCTGCAATTTTATTTATAAATCTACGCTGTTTATTTAAGCACTTGTTTCATATTCGATTCGCCCCACGCCAAGTTAACTCCGTCGCCTACACATTATGCCTGCCGGCCCTGCCGCCTCGTTCCATTCGTTTCTTTCCCTTTCTCGTCGTCCGTAAAACCCTCGACTCGCTTGCCAGACAGCCCGTCTGGACGCCCACCACCCACTGTTTTCTTGTATACCGCGAAGCTGTACCTTACGGAACACTACACGGTTGTGCTATTCGCATCTGTTGGGCTCCAAATGTCAGAGTGCAGACTAGTTACTTTTCTCTTGGGTACCTTTTCTTGACTGTTTCGCGTGTTCTATGTTTCGGAATGGGCATTACTGGGTTCGATTCTGTGGCAAGAGATCGTTTTTGTATATGTTTTTGTTGTTCTCGTAGATTTTTCTCCCGTTGAGAGGTCTTACTGTTATTACTATTGGCAAAAGGTTTATATATATATATATACTTACTTATATGTGTAAATATATAAACACATTGACCGTAAACAGGACTGAAAGAATCGGCATATAAATATAACAATAAAAAATAATGTCAATAATATGTTAATTTTTTGAATCACTTTTCGTAGCTGTTTTAAAAAGCGATCAAAAAGAAATACTGTAATATCTTCCAAAATAATTCAGTAAACTGTTAAATTTGTTACAAAAAAAATTGATCGATAAAAATGACAATTACTATAGGAAATGGAGATGTATTATTCCTTTTTTGATAACATGTGACTATAGCAGGAAAATATACATTTTAATTTATAAACAATAACAGGTAAATAATATTAAATCAAATTTAATATTAGTTGATATTTAAAAAGTTTAATACGTTTTTAAATAGTTCAGTTACCTTTATTTGTTTCATGTTTTTCTACATTGTTTTCTTAATAAATTATGTATTAATAAAATATTATTTAGAAATTGAATAACTTTTTTAAGAAATGTACGTTTGTAATAGTTGTAAGGCTATAGATATTAATGTTTCGAGGGAATTAATGTCAAACCTATAAAGCTTTTTCAGGTGATTAGAAAATCAATTACTGATTATTATATGTTTGCGTGTATGGAGGAACGAAAATAAAGTGTAAATTTTTTTGTAAATTTTATTTCGTGTTTGTCGTTAATTTCTGATATTAAAAATCTAATTGATATTCTGATAATTTTGATATTAAAAATCTTGTGATAATATGAGTTTGTAAAAAATGACTGTAACAATTTTTTCGTTTCAAATGAAGAATACAGACGATTTTTTTTTAATATGTCCAACAAGTTAAGGAATATACATTTTTTAATTTTAATACGAGCACGATTTTATATTTATAAAATTATCATAAAGTAAAAATTCATTTTATTATTACATTTTACATACATACATATATATATATATATATATATATAATTTAATATTTATAAATAACAATGTATTCAAGATGAAAAAATTACACACCGCATAAAAAGAATCGACAACGAAATAATTGAAACGCTCGATTTTTTTGCCTAGCAACCGATTATATATAATAAACATTACTTGCTATGTGAACTGAAGTGATTTCTTTTTTAATATTATGAGAAAATACTATACGGTTAGATCATTATGAAACAAATCGAGAAGAATTCTTTTAAAACGAGATTCTAGAAAATTGCAAATAATTTCGTAATTTTTTTTGGTGCGTTAAAACACTAATAAAGAATCACAGCGAAGGAAAAGAAACGAGATATTTTTCGGTATGGTAATTTTTCAACGACCATTTAACATAATTATCCAAGCGGTGTTTGCCGTGAGACAGAGAGAACCGCTGAAAAACCTCAATCGGTACAGAACAGAAAGTGTGACTGAGATATGATCTGAATCCGTCTAAATTACATTGGAGCATTTTAGAGTAAGTTCGTAAAATACCTTCCGTGCGATTTATATGCAAATTTTATAGATTTAATAACCTCAATGACCGCACAAAACTCAACAAATACAAAGCTACGACCCTCTTCTTATCCGCATCTAAACCTAATTCGAAAAGACACCAATATCGAGTGACACAGGGTTGCCGACTACGCCAGCAAAGTCGTCATTAAGTCTCGTGGCGGCAGCGATTACAGCACTGTTTCTTTTCAGGGATGAGTACGTAGGGTTGATGATGATAGGTCGGAAGAGAGGATGGGTCGATAGACAGGTCGGTATTGCGGATCAAGAGAGAGCTAGTGCTGACCGAACCATAGAGGTTTGGGTTAAACGGTGGCGGTCGTTGCTGTGGCAGTCGTGTCTGCGAAGAAGTATGTTGCCTGGGTTTGTGCGTACGTACGAACGTCTGCGAGTGCCGGGGACTTGATGCGAGCCCTAAACCCCCCGTCGGTCTGACGGATCGCTCTCCAAGCAGCCATTATTTAATGTCATCAGCTGTTCTCTCTCCCCGCTCACGTTGTTAGTTGCTACAGCAAATTTCTGTATCTGAATTTGTGCACCCCTAAATGAATATATCTTCATCCATTGTTGACTGTACACAAGTTCATTACATTCACTTCCGTTCGCTGTCACCTCCCTATCATTCTCGACATTTTGCCTTTTTTCAGTGATACCGACAACGGAATGTATACGACCTTTTTGATATTACAATACGACTCCGAACGCCCGAACACTCGTCCGTCCCTC
>CM068324.1:17777219-17839719 GCA_034766995.1 Acanthacorydalis orientalis | reverse complement strand
TGAAGAAACGTACATTTTTTTAAATAATATACATGCATGACGAGGTTAATTTCATGAATAATAATTATTTATTTCATGTGAAATTATTCATAACGTACATCTAACTGACATTTTTTTACACACAGATGTTATAATTATGACATTTTTGTACCGTCTTCATTTTTTAATACGTTAGCAAAAAACTCTCGTTTATCATTACTTCATTATTATGATATATTTGCATATATATATATATATATATATATATATATATATATATATATATATATATATATATATATATATGCATGAGTATATACATAAATGAATGTAAATATGTAAGTATGTACGTATATGCTTTAGGCACACGTATGTAGTAGCGTTACTAATTATACTTTTGAAATTTCTTAGATATAGTATGACTGTATTCTGGTATATATGACTAAATCGCAGGTAATAAATTATTTTTATTTCAATGATTAACATTTATATTAAATTTCTGTTAATACTACATGAAAGTGTACAAATGTACACAGTTATAGATATATTAATCAACCAAAATATAGGAAGAGAATAAAAAAGCAAGATAATTATAACATAAAAGCATAAATAATAATATAATTTAATATTTAGTATTATTTGATCTGATTGTTGAAATAGTAATAGTTATACATATATATATATATATATATATATATATATATATATATATATATATATATATATATATATATCAAGCATTAAAGTACTGCTGAATTTTCAATAAACGTCAAATGAGATTTAACTAATAACTCTTACAATTTGTTTGAAATAAATTATTAAAAAAGAAAATTTTATATTATTTATATAAACACATTAAAATTAATTAATAAAATTCGCCCGAATAAGATGTACATTTTTTTTTTAAATAAAAATGTGATTTTGTTTCAACTGAAGATTATTTTACCTTTCTGGAAATCTGTTTCCTATTAGATATTTATAAAGAAATCCTGACATAAGAAGTACAGGTAATCCTGCTGTAAGATACATAGATTATATCTTGTCGGATTATTGGAACAGATTGACTATCATCCTTACTTGTGGCTTTAGTTCTGTTGCAAACTTTAAAATGAAGTTCTTAATACAAACACATTTCCCTTAAAAATTTTATTAATAATAAAAATTAATAAATCTTCATGTTGCTTTATGATATATATATATATATATATATATATATATATATATATATATATATGCCTATGTGTATGTGTGTGTGAATGTACTTTACGGATTTGTACTTTAATATTTTTCAAAAATATTACACAAAGGAATCGATATATGTTACACATGATTCATCCACGTTTCATCTAATTAGATAATGCACATTCCAGTCATCAGTTCTATTACGAATGAGTCATTAATAAATACATATATACATACATGTATATATATATATATATATATATATATATATATATATATATATATATATATATATATATTTAAAACGAACTCTTAACAACAAACAAATATTTATCTGCCGTTTAATCCATCCATTCGAATGTGTCCAAAGCACAGATCAATTTTATATTTTATTAAAATTTATCTCTTACTTTACTACTTAAATTATTTTGAAAATTTAAGATAATATATATATATATACTGTATTATTAATTGATTTCATATATATTGAGCTATTAATGATATTTATTGATTTTTTATTTAATGAGTATTGTACACAATCAAAGAAAACAATATTCATATATAAAAAATAAATAAAAATACCTTTTATATTTAAAAAAAAAACATTGAACATATTGTTCAGTATTCGCGTTGTATTAGATTTGAAAAGTAACAATTAAAAACAGAATATCTGAAAATTGACAGTTGTTTGAAATCTTTTTTAAATGGTATTTTGTTTTCAGAGACGATAATCCAAAAAGACAATAAACAAATTGACATGCAGGACATTTCGTACGTACGAGACACTAAAATGGTGTGATACAATGGTTGGCGCATTCCTATGTGAACACGAATAACAATAATGTCATGAGGGAAAAAATAACCATACTCTAATCAAAAACAAACATGGTGGTAGTATGACGTCTGTGAACATATTTATTTTCTTTTATGGTCACTGATGACAATAATGTTATGCGTAACGGCCGAATAGATATTAAGTGACGAATGAAAAGATTACTTTATTAAGTGTAGGCTTAAAATTCGATGCTATTTTGTACATTACGCCACATCATGATTTATTTTCCAGTCAAACAACAAAGCCAATAAAGCACTATGAATTGTATGAATATACACGCATTCATCCATCAATCCATCCATATATATATATACATATATATATATATATATATATATATATATATATATATATATATATAACAAGAGAATATACTGAAGAATTAACGTTTATAATATTAAATTTGTACAGTAAAATAATTTTTTGTAAAATATTAATGAGGTTAAACTTTACCACTTATGTTCAAAAACCATTAACTGAAGAATATTTGAAAAATAATGAAAATAGTAAAAGAATATTAACTGTGATATTAAGTAATAACAATAAAAAGAACCGTAAACCTTTTCAGTCTTTAATTTTTCGTTTCAATTTATTTATAATTCTATTTTATTTGCTTTTCTTTAATAAATATCGACAATTTTAATTGTGTATATTCATTGCTGCTTGAATTTAGATCAAAATCACTTGCAACGATGTAATGGATATTTACTATACAAATACATTGATTACAAAATTATAAAATGTTTGTTTATAAATCTTGATTACTATAAATAATTATAATAGGTTGATCGTTAGAGTTCCTAGTGAACAATACTCTATTGAACGTTGTACATAAACAACATCTATTGAAACTGCTTTACATCAAATATAACAATAGATAAAACAGAATGTATAGCCTTTCAGGTTAAATCACAAAATATAACATAGTTAGTTCATGTTAATGTTTCATGAACATGTATTGTTTAAATTAATAACATGAAAGAATATATTAAAACCATCATTACTAAAAACTTGAATACTATGCATTCAAAATTAACGTATAATTGATTCTTGGCAAAATTATATATTTTCATACATTAAAAATATCAACCTTAACTGAAGATTTAACAGGAATATATTATTATTTAGCCTGGTATTTTACTCGTAAACAACATTTTGTATATACTAAGCAAAAATGTTTTTACATATAAATATAAATAAATAAAATGTAATCACTAAAATGAAAATGTAAAGCTTCCTACTTGTTAAAATAGTTAAAACACCCGTTTTATCTCGCTTCAATTTCAATGATTTGAATCTCTCATGACTGGCTGTGGAGTTTTAATTTATTTTGTCCACGGGAATACGTAGTGGGATTCACTATTAATTAATTACTACTCGAAAGTACTAGTAAGTTGTAAGTCAGTCTGTAACAAATTAGTTTAGAAATGTTCCATATAATACGCAACTAATAATACCTGTAAAATATACTATCAACAATGCCATATATACATATATATATATATATATATATATTAGTGTAAAAGTTAAAAAGTACATTTTTTAACAAACCAAGTGTATTTGTATGAATTATCTTTTGTAAATATAGATCAAAAATAAACTAAGATTTATTTATTTAGTACGGATTAATAATCGAATTACGACAATATAAGCATCTATTGCTAAATTTGTACAAAAATATTAAAAACAATAAAAAATATTAAAATAAAAATGTATTATTAAATGTAACTACACAATTGATAATTGTTTTAATAATTGTCTAATGATTGTTTACATATTACATGTTTACAAGTATTTCAACAATAATTACTTTCATTATATAAATATTTTTTTAAGAATAACTCAAAAATGTCTACAATTTAAATATATTTCTTGTTAAAATGATAAAAAATAATGCATTGAAAGAAATTTAAAGATTATTAAATAATTATTAGTCAATCAAAAACATCTCGAAACAAAGTAGTTAAAAAAATAATCGGATATTCTCTTAATCAATCAAATCTTATGCATTCAATAGACCATTTAAATATAATCAACAAATTTTGATTAAAACCCATTCATTAAAATATTATACACACACATAATACACTCATTGAATTTCTTATACTTTTATCCTTCTATGGCGAACCAAATGTACTTTATATATATATATATATTAAAATATACAATTATATATAACATGAAATAGGAAGGTAAAGTACAGACAAGATTAAAAAGGCAAAAGGTACCTATATAAAGAAATTTATACAGAGTTCGAAATTGAAAAGAATTTATTTTCATAATCTTGACATCTCCATTCTATTGCTATGTGTATCTGTGAAATCTATAGAAATATAGATAAGCATCCATTTGAATGTAAAGCGGGAATGATATTTCTCGCATGAGCACTTTCCTGGAAAAGAAATCGTTGATGTCATTCTTCTTCTTTCATATTTGATTTTGTGTCCTTGTTACTCTATATTAAAACTATATCTAGTGATGTATCTACTGTTCCCATTTAATTAGTGATCGAATAGAATAAAACTTGACTGTTTTTATTTGCAACTGCATTGAAATTTTCATTTATGATCGAACATGTCTACATTATATATTGGAAAAAATATTTAATTTGTATCTCAAGCAAATATTTTAACAATAGTAATATTTAATCTATTTACAGCAAACATTTTTCATTTATATCTATATGTTTTTAATATACATATACATAGTTTCGGAATTTGTATTATTTGCAACGATGAAAAACGTTATATTCAAATCTACTTATACTCAATCTACCACTACTAATATTTATTAATACAAATAAAGAATGATAAAAACGTTTGTGTTATTCGCTATTTCATACAAATTACACAATAATACTAGATAACATTCTGCAATTTATCACTGAAATTCCACGTATTCAATTCAGTATTAACATAAAATTACAGATATTTGAAAAATGTACTATTATTAATACTTTACAAGAATTATGAATGTATATATGTTTAGAAATTAACATTTAACAACAATTGAATAAAATTAAAAAATTGCATTATTACATATGAAATAGAGTATATTACTATTTAAATTCATACATTAGTTTGTAGAAAAAAGTAAAATTCTAAATCAAAATTAATAATTAACAGTCAGTTATATTATATTCGGTTACAACAGCAAAATAATTTTATAATCAATTCGAAAATTGAATGTATTTTATAAATTGTAATTAAACTACTTTTATAATTGATGATTTGCATTCCACATAAACTGAATGATGAAATGTTTCAAAACTTGTATTAATTAATTTTTCATTTATATGAAAATATACATGCAAACATACATACATATATATACATACATATATATATATATATATATATATATATATATATATATATATATATACAAACAATCACATTTTATTTTCCTAACGCTATATTCATTCCAATAAAACTATAGAAGAGTTAATTAATTGTAAATTATTCCACTCAATACAACTCATTTCTTTTTTTAAAACTACATGTAATTCAACTAAACGTTTGCTAATTTCTAATGTAATTTAATAATAAATAAAAATATACTTTTTAAAATTAGAATATCAAAGTACTGTATTTTCTTTGGGTATAAACTAATTTTTTTAAATAAAATGTATTTCACAATGTAAATTTATTTACAATATAGTTATTACTTTAACGATAAGAAAACAATGGCTATAATAAGAAATGACATAATTATAAAGACAGTTTTGGTTTGTAACCTGTCATGCTTATCATTAAATTATTGCTGTTTTACTAGCAGTTCATTTCTTAGAAAGTTGTATGACTATCCTGAAAAATGTGTTTTTTCCTGCTACATCCGGATTCATTTTAGACTACGTTTATAGACTAGTTAATATTTTTTTATTTCTTACTCAACAAACGCATATGTTTAACAAACGAAATAGCCACTGATAATTATGAAAATAAAAATGACAGTATATTCCATCTACATAAAGAAGAATTTGATACTGATAATGCTGTAATTTGTTGAAATAAAAATATAATTTTGTTTTTTCTATACAGAAACTATTATTTTTTGGTTCAGCGTTCATCGTTCGTGAAAGTTTTTGTGAATGGCAGCAAATGTTAATAAAATTGATTTATCCTTTCTGTGCATCATATTTCTTTTTATAATACTTACACATTAAATAAAGTATAATTGATATATTTACGGTAAAAATCGTCGAGTTATTATAATTTCTAAAAATAAAAATAAATAAATAAAAAAAACGTGGACCCTTGTCAAAGGAAATAGCACGCATCGCCACTGGTCCTCGTCTCGTCTGTAAACGAATTTAGTGAACGACGGCTACTCCCAGCGTGGTAATTCGACGTAGCTCTGACGAAAATGGGCAAGAAAGAAAAGCGAATTTCTCCCCCCGGCCGTACGCCATAATCACAACACATATATATTTCTCGGCCGTTCACAGAATTCTCTATTTAACGTAGGTCGCAACATCTGTGAACAGTTCACCACCTTGGCAAGCGGTGGTAGCGACCCCATAGTTGTAACAACTACACCCCTTCCGTCGCGTTCACCGCGATGCCGAGCGCCACGACGCCCTTGCGCGACCGAAGTTCCGCCCGCGCACCCCTTACGTTCCCTGTGCCCTCTGACACCTGCTAACATCGAACGAACGCAATCGTACCTCGTGAACAGGCCTGTCTTTGTGCAAAGTTTAGCCCTACTGATACTCTCAACGCCGGAAAATTTAAACATTCGATGATATTTTCACAAATAAAAAATAGAGATTTTAACATCAATAATGTTTCCATATTCCATATTCAATAAACACTTTTATTATACAAACAATCACATTACATACATACACACGCACACACACACACACACACACACATATATATATATATATATATATATATATATATATTACATTCGTATAAACTGAAATTATAAATCATATTTACTCAAATTTCATTACATCACAACTCGAATGCCCGTTTTTTGATAGTAATGAAGTTTTAGTTGTATAACGATTTTAATTACACAAAAATATATTTTTATAAATTATAATTCAAATATGCAAATATTTGTACGAATATATTTTAATGAAATATGTTCTACAAATATAAAACATTTTCTCAGTTTTGATAAGAAGCAACTTTTTTTATTAAAATTCTCATAAAAAAATATAACTATAATTCTAATGAAGCAGTATATCATATTTGTATAAATACTATGAAATATATACTGAATAATTTGATAATAAGATTTTTGTATGAAATTTGACCGATATTCTGCTATATACTCTAATAATGAAATATTATTATATTTAACAATTATAAAATTTAACATAGATTAATTAAATTAAAATATAAAAGTATGATTTCATCATCGATCTAAATTTTTGTTTTTTAAAAAAAACAATTACTTTTATTTCTATTATAGAAAAATCATAAATGCATGTATAGTACCACAATATATTAAACATGTTTGTACATGAAATGTGAACGTCATAAACAGAATGAAATAATTCATACACATAAAAATAAAATAAATTGTATTATAAATAATATTTAAATTGACCACACTGTATATTTCTCTTTCTGTATATGTGTACTAATTTATAATACATTATGATAAGCAAAAGTTTTTCAGTTGTACTGTTAGGAAACATAAATATGTATCGTTAAAATAAATGGTTTACGATTATTTTTTACTTGCAGGAATATCTACATTCTTCTTTTCTCATACTCTCTCCATATATATATATATATATATATATATATATATATATACACATATGTACATATTTATAAATATATAGTAAATGTATGTACAAAACTGCTCAACATGTTGATACATTTTCGCAACGTATATGAATAATTAAAATTATTTTTCTTTTCACAAAATATTTTATGGACCACGAATACTGTTGAATGAAAAATGTACATGTGTATATTTAAATAATGTACGTAATATGCAGTTTTTAATTAATTCTAGCTATGTAAATATAATCACGAATTTAAATTAATTTTATTATACGCAAGTAGCTCGGCAGTGAGTCGAAATTCTGTGTTATCAAATCAATTTATTTTATTATCTGTCTCGACTTCAAATTCTAGCTACATATCTTTTATGTTCATGAGTCACGTATGGTTTTTGAATCATAATGAAAGAGAATTTTCAATTTATGATAACAAATTATCTGTATACATTAGTTTTAAAATACAATGTTAGTTTTCAGTATTTTTTTATTAATTGTCGTAATTTTTTAATAAGTTTCTGTAATGGATCGTAAATCATTCAATTTATTGATTGATTTATAGAAAATATATTACTAGTATATAAAATATCTAAATGTTTTAGTTGGACATGGTCAATTATTAAATACCTCGCACAGTTAATGATTCAAATATAAATAATTTATAATTAAAAAATATTTATTAAATTACAGGCGATTTATACAGGCTTGAAACTTTAAAAGTAAATTAGAACACAAGAAAATAAAAACGAACAAGGACGACAATTACTGTATATTAATTTTCATATTATTAACGATGACTATAAGAGACACACATGAAATGTTTAAACAATTCTCATTATTATAGACGAGTATGAATTCAAATACAAGTATATTTAATAAACTTATTAATGACTAATTTTTGTTTTTATGGAGAACTATTATACAGTATAGAAAAATTGTATCAGATTGATATATATATATATATATATATATATATATATATATATATATATATATATATATATATATATATATATGAATCGAAATAAATTTTTAATTTATAATATAAATTGTTAATCAAAATTTTACAAACATAAGTTATAAAAGAGTACTGAAAGAAAGAAGAGAAAATAAGAATCAGTTACAAAGTTATTTTTTCTTTTGTTTGGAAAAAGCAAAAGTAAAAATAACGTCTGTCGAATTGACAAACTAAATGAATGTATGTAAATTATAATTACATGAATTGTTTTATGTTCTTTTATAAATGAAATATTTATATATTGATGTTTAGATTCGAAAATGAAATTAAACAGTAATTGAATATTGATAATTTATTGAAAATGAATAACATTTAAAATAATTCAAAAATAATTACAGTCATATTTGTATAAAATGAAATTTAGACTTGTAAATATGAAAACAAATTTGTATTGATGAATGGTTTATAAAATTGAAATTACTGACGATAATCAAAAAATATACGTTATAGTTCAGATATTATTTTTATTTCATTGTCGAAATATAGTGAAATATGTTTTGAAATATTTTTAATTGACTATTTATGTACATTTACTTTTTCATTTATATATCTATACATAAAAATTGAATTTAAACCAATGCAAACATTTTTCGTATTATTTCATAAAAGTCTATACGTTAAATTCAGATCATTGCGATGTTTTCATTTTATAAATTTTAAAATATTATCAATATTGCTGCTTGTTAGTTCAATTTAAAATATAAACGTACTTTGGTAAATTGTTCATAACAAATAATAAATCGTAAAGAGTGTAAGGGGAAATATTCGATTTTATTATTTACATACGAACGAGAAAACGCTGAAGATATGTTTGACAATAAATAGAGTTTAAATATTATAATAACAACTCAATTGTGTCAAACATTCAACGTGTACGTTAATAGTATATTGCACAAGTGGAAATGATTAAACTATGGAATTTAACTTAATATATATTATCATTAGTATAATCATATATTCTCGGTAAAGTTAGTACTACGGGACTGTATATGTGCACCGCCTACACAAGGCCGAGGCGATTTAAGCCTAACCGAAAATGTAAACTCATCCTATACCGGTTATCGAGAAACACGCACACAAGGTAGAGGAAGGTAGGTAAGTATATAGTGGCCTCCACAAATCTCTCGACAAGTTCTGTTCGTTGTTCGTCGTCATCTAAACCCCCCAAAAACAGCTCAACAGACGAGCGTTCCGACCGCGTTCGTCGCCGTCTATTTCATCCATTCAGGTTGTAATACTCAAAACGCAGGCTGGAGTATAACAGGAGTATCGACGAGTTGAACAAAACATGGGTAGAGTATAGAAGAGAAGAACTACAGCAGGAGGGAGGTTTATGTAGTGCGTTATACATGTATCTTATATTCGTCTTACAATATATACACCTTAACGTTACATTTTAGCGGTACAGCGTATGGCGAACACTGGTGTTACTTGGCCTGCCATAGTCTGGCCTTGTATGGCCATACCTGGGTTGCCTCAATGCTTTCTAGAGCTAGAGCATCGTTCGCCCGTGCCGTTCGTAGCCAGCCACGTACTTCGCCCCGAACATAAACCCCGACCGACCCCTAACCGTGTTCTAGCCCACTGTTGTGCCACCTGACCCCCTAGTTAAGCAATCTCGCGTGCACACGCAGTCAATGTTGTATGTCGGCGACGTTTCAAGTGTTTCACATGCGCTTCCGTCAGATTTGATTTATTTTCTATACGTACATATTTACACACATTAAATTATAATATTATCATTCATTCACATATCAAAAAAAAATGCAATTCCTAAACGAAATCCTAGTCCTAAGTTTTTTTTAATACTTTGTACGAAATATGTATATTCGAACAAAAATATAAAATAATATTTGTATACAAAAATAAACATTAACAAATATCTGAATATATATATATATATATATATATATATATGCATATATGTATTTATTGCAACGTACAATTATATAAGAGACAAAGAAATCTGTATCCATCAATGAATGAAATGAAAGCATGTTTTTTCGAGCACAACATACTACCCCAACAGTAGATTCTCTCCCGTAACGTTACCCAACCCTTATTTTGTGTATTCCTATGTATTCTCTGTGTGTGTATACATCTGAATATATATCTATGTATTATAGGTGCACGTATGTGTGTAGGTGGGTGGATACGCAAGCGCACAACAGCGACCCTTTGTCATTATATGACAAAGTTACCCCCACCCAGAAAAGTCGGCGTCGGTATTACTTTTTATAATCGAATTTTTTTCCTTCTTTTCGTACGTAATGCCCCATTTCACCAGCTTGTAAATGAGATGTCAAATTAATCATGTTGTAAAAATGGCGTCATATAAACTTCAATTATTCGCCTGTGGGTTCCCTTTTTTTAACATTTTTTTGCATCCCACTTCTTGCTGTCACCCGATTATTGTTTGGTATTCTTTTTCTACTTCTTGTCGTTGTTGTTGTCTGAACACAATACCTTTTTTGCTTTTACTATTTCGTATTATATGCAAGAGATATGGAGGTTTCTTCGTTTCATTTTTCGTTATATATACTTAGAAAGACACATACATACATTATATATATATATATATATATATATATATATATATATATATATATATTTATGGAACGACTTTTTGATTCATAGGTCTTCTTCAAGAAAAAATGTACATTTATTTTATTGTAACATCAAGTTTTTTCTTTTTCAAAAGACCCTTTTCTCAAAACATTCAGCATACTTTTTAATATTTTTAATTGATATACATATATATATATATATATATATATATATATATATATATATATATATATATATATATGTTGATGAATGTTATTTAAAATGTTTTTAGTTGTAATATATATTAGCACATATAAAGAAAAAAACACAAATAAATATATAACCAGAAAGAAAACGGTATAAAGCTAACGAAAATAACAATATGATTAATGTATACGTGTAAGTCTATATAACAGGATTAAAATGTGCAAATGATAAGTTTAAAAACGAATCATAAATATAGATCAATGTTATACAAAAATAATAACCATTAAAATGGAAAGTGAATTTTGGATAGCTGCCAAATAGGAAACACAACATGCTGTGTTATAAGCGAATCGAAAATATAGATGTAAAATATGACAGCCCTTTTTTTACTGTACAGTACTCTGGAAAAATATTTCCAATACAGTTATATACGATTCATTTGTATAAAGTATAACTTTTCATGAATTATGTCGTTTTTACATACATATATGTATGTATGTACAATATGTATATATATATATATATATATATATATATATATATATATATATATATATATATATAATCTGTTTACATGCAATTAACATTTATTTTTCTTTGAATTGCTGCCAATAAATAAATAATGTCTTTCATAATTATCATGCAATATGAAATTATTATTCTATCGATCCCTAGTATTATATTTACTGTATTTTTTGCAATGATTTAATGGTATTAAATCATTGAGTATACATTACAAAATAAATACATCTAATTTGTTGTATATGCCTTAGTGAATGAGGAAGAAAATCAGGAAGTGAATATTGAACTAAAGAAAAGTAAAAAAGTAATCGTACAAAAACATACACACACATTCATATATATATATAGTATTCGTAAAATTTAATCGCGTCTGCTTGAACTTTTTTACTATTATATAACTGGAATTATAAAATTACGTGTTGTTGCCGAGTGCCACCTACTTGCAGGGGGGCTACAACTTGTGTACATTCCGCGGGCCATGTAATAGCAAGGTATGAGTTGGTGGATGGTTGGTCGAGGGGCGTAAAAATAAACGCGTAACGTTGTACAGCGAGCTAGAGCAATAGCAGCAGCACCAACTCTTCAATTCTATTTTACTGGTTTTTGTTTTTATTGCTCGTACGTGTTTATTTCTCTTATGGTCCGCCTTCGTCGTGCTATTTCGTATGTAATAGTTAAAAGAAAAAGATATTTACAGTAACTGGTTGGTAGCTTTCACGTCGGGTCAGTCGTTAAAAGAAGAAAATAAGGGTGAGATTGGGACTGGTGGCACGAAGTAGGTGGGTAAAGGTGGATCGATGGTATGAGAAATAAGAGGTCACTAGATGTGGTACCTACACCTGCGTGTGGGTTTATGGAAGTGAAAGGTTAAATGGGGAACGGCTAGATACAGTAATGGATCGTGAGGTTCAAGATCATTATCACCAAATTACAAGTTTTCATATTATTTCATTACTGTCGGGTTCAATTCGAAAACTTTTCTGACGGTTGTTTTTTTCCCAGCAAACATTCATATACATACATACATAAATATACATACATATGTAAGAGTGTATGTGTGTGTGTGTGTATATATATATATATATACATTATTTATTCGTGTCGATATGATATTACGAATATATAAAGTAGGCGAGTACAGATAAAGAAAAAGTTGTTCTTTCGTGCATGTATGAACACATTTCAAAACTTTGTTTTAATCAGTTTTGAATGGTTATTAATAACCATTGTAATTATGAATGATGAAGTTTACGATAAATTTGGTTGAAGTTAATGAAAAAAATATATTGTGCTTTATAACTTAATAGATATTAAAACAAACTCCTGACAACAAATATGGTTCAAATAAATATATGAAGACATACAAAAGAAAAAGTTAGTAATTTTTTTCATATGTACATGTACATGTATATATATATATATATGATATCATGATGCACCTATATATTCATTAATTAATAAAAAAATATTATAAAAAGCTGCATGTTAAATTTCAACAATAAACACTTTCATAAAACGTCAGAATTAACATTAATTATTAAGTAGTTGTTCAAAATGATTACTGCACATGTTTTATTTCTTCATATCAAATATGTAGTATTGTTAAATACATAAAAAAATATTTAACATTTTTATATTTGACATATATTCATCTAAAAATTAAACAGATAAAAAAATAAACGTACAGAAAATCAACTGGTAAGTTTCGTAAAATTCTATGAATACTTTTAAGGATATAGAATGATATTAAGTGAAAAAATGAAAAGTATAGAGATGTTACATTATCACAAAATTTGTTTACAAAATTGGCGTTGTCGAAGTAAATAATTAATTAATTTGGCATTTTATAAAGTTTTTTTCCTGTAGAAATCTTAAATTAATTAATTTCATTTGTACACCCAGCACATTTATATATTCAGGAATATATTAATATTTGATGCTATGAACATGCTACGTTCAAATTATTTGAGAATTTTTTACGTTTTTAATGATTCAACTGTGAAAATTTATAAATAATATTCAACAGCTTTTAATGTTTAATATTATACAAAATAGTATTTTAATTAAAAAAATCTATTAAATTTTATTTCAATTAAAAAATAATTTAATACATTTTCTAATAATTACTTTTAATTGTTTGTAATATATGTGTGTGTGTGTGTGTTGAATAACAAAAAAAATATGAAACTTCCTCTAAAAGTTACAAGAAATAAATTAACTAGGACATCAATGTAAAGAACAAGAAGAGATTTGTCAATCTTAATTGGGCTTGATTGACAACATAACACGAAAGGAATAATCCCGAATAGAAAGAAAACGTATTTTATAATTCAGGTGGTAGCGTTATATATAAAAACGATAGATTAATATTGACAAAATGAAGATTAAATTTAATTAGAACTTTAACAGCCACCAAATTTTTGTAAGGCACGTATACATAAAGAATAAGAATAAAAAAATAACGGAGTATCGAAAGAATATGAAAAATCGTTTTCATGCTTTAATAATCGTTTTGATAATCAACAGTCAGTACTATTTAGAATAGTTAATTTATAAAAACATGCTTCTTTAATACAGCATTTTATAGTTCATATAGTATAAATTATTAAATGAAATATTGTTTTTTTTTATTATTATTCATAAATGTTTCATTGTCAAAAACGACAAATGATTTTAAAAACGAAACATTTTTCTTTAGTCACTGAATTTTCAATTAAAATTAGAAATAAATAAGTGAGACGATTAAATAAATCTTCCATAAAAATATAAATACAATTACAATTCAATATTTTTTGATTTTTTTTAATGGATATTTGTTTGAGAATAAATTCAATGTTTATATATTATTATTGCATATTTTTTTCTGATTGTAATTTTAATAGTTGTAGTGAATTTAATTAACTCGTGTCGAATGAAATAATTCAGTTTATTTAAATATATTGTATTAAAAAGTGAGCTATAGTGAAAGAAAACTGTATAATAATTTATTTTAGTCGTACAACAGTTTTGATCTCATTCTGGAAGCATTTCAATGTTATATCGAAGCCAAATTCAATTTTAAATTGATGTTTATTGTGTTTATATTCAAATGTAAACATTTCATTCATGTCACTTTTCTTGGAATGTTTAGATCGAATGATCAATAATATCTTTGCTCCAGAAATCAACGACGACCTTATCCGAATCAGATGACTTCATCTCTAATCTTAAAGATTAATGTATCTAAGTTAGTCCAAAAGAATTATTTTCCAACTTAAACACATTTTAACTAAATACATTTATAAATATATCTGTGAATCATATTTCATTATATACAATAACAAAAAATATTCTAGATCTGTCCATTTATTTACAAACTGTAATACTATTTTTTTCTTGTAGCAACTTGATAAATATAATGACATTTTAATCCGAATTTATTGAATTTTATTCCATACTCATTGGATGTCGTATTTTTATCGTAATATTAAACTTAAAAAGCAAAACTATAATCAAATTTTACAGTGTGGAAATTAATATCCGAACCGCATTTGAATAAATTTGTAATTTTCATTTGCATATAAATCCTCGCAAAATAAAAAATAATGGGGAATACTAACACTTAAAATGATTATTATTATTTTAGAAATACCGGAAATTTATAATTTTTTCCTAAAAAAAATATATCTCATTATAATTAAAATTTTTCAGCAGATGTTAAGTACAGATAGAAATGATAAACAATTTTATCACATTCTTTATCAAACAATTTTGTAAAAGTTCAAACTGTTCAATTTGAAATAAATATCAGTTATTTAAAAAAAAATACAATATAAGTTGCTAAATGAATTAATTATTAATTTACCAGAAATGTACAATTAAAATATGGACATCCACAATGACCACAATACTAAAACTCAATTAATTTTTATACAAATTTTTTATATTAATTAGTTATGTATAATATGAAATATAAATCTTCTTTTACGATTAATTTCAATGCAAAAATTCTTTAAAACTCAACATCTATATAGTAGTATTTATAAATTTAAAAAATAGGCATTGAAGTGGATCGTAAAGGGCCATTCAATCATTATTATGAATAATTATTACATACATTATTAAATAATGTACAAATTAAAAATCTTACTTTCAAAATACACCTCTGATCTACCCATTTTTCAAAACTATTATTACGCCGATCCAAATATTTGGGAAACTATACATTTTTCAAATTTCAGATCTAACTTTTTAATTTTTGTAGCTACTTTACTAAATTTCAAGTCATATACATACATTTATATATATATATATATATATATATATATATATATATATATAATAAATTATAAATTGAACTATTCAACTTCATTTACATATTTGTATAAATTTCGAACTTCATATGTTCGTTATTATATTAACAAGATTCTATTTCACCCAGAAGAAATGACATTAAGATATTTTGATATAAAAGTTTAGAAATAATGATATTCATATTAAGTAATTTCTTAAGAATGTATAATAAAACTTACATTAAACGAGTCTTTTCTTCTTTTCGAAGCATCATTAAGTTTTATTTGATTTTTTTATTATTTTGTTTTTATTTTACTTTTGCAGTCTCGTGTATGTAATATTTTTAATAAAATTCACTTCTGATAAATATCAAATTGAAGAAAAACCATCACGATGAAAGAGATAAAATAAATTTTCAAACTTGACTGTTTATGAAATATTTAATTCCCTAATCATATTTCTGCTGCTCATAATTTCTTAATCAAAATTATACACATTCATATGTAAACCTTCATATAATAATTACATATTTGATATATTCATGATTATTAAAAGATTTACTGGTTGTTTATATTCATAAATACAAATATTTTCAACTGTTATTATTAAAATATAATTTGTTTATGGTTTCTTGCGAAGATAAAGATTGATACTATTTTATTTATAAATAATACTGATACAATAAAGTCAATATTATTATTACTGATCCATATATATTAGTTTTACTGGACTCACAGTTGAATATTTATATTTAATTACATTTTTTGTTCTATCAAACACAAACATAACATCAATTTGCTAATCAAAAAAATTAATGACTGAAATAACATTAAACACAAACATTCTTATATAAACATTTATAATTATCGTTTAAATATTTACAAAGCATCATTAAATACATATATAGTATTTAATGGATTCTTTACGATTGTGTTGTTTTTTTGGCTGAATCGATTGACACATTACTGAATTAAATGTTAAATATATTATTCTCTTGTCTTAAACATTAGTATATTCGCGATAGTTTGAACATTTGAGATATTTAGTACTTTGGCACAGCTTTATTTTTTCTTTGTACTGTGAACACTTCACTCTGTAGTTTAGCATAAGAACCAATCATTCAATCAAATATATCCTAAAGTAGACATCTATATTATATTCGACAAAAGTAAAACAAAAATGGACGATACTTAATGTACATTGAGTATACATGGAGAGGTCAAATAAATTATTTCTTTTGAAAAATTAATCCTCTTTTAAATATAACCAGATACATTCACAATTTAAAATTATCTTTATATTCACAATAACAGTATAATTAATAAATCAGTCCATCGCGACTCTCTTATATATAATTTTATTAATTCTATTTCAGATATAATCAAGAGTTTTTACTTAAAGCTAAACAGAAAACATTATTCGAATGCCGCAATAAAAATATCAAAACATTTATTATCTGTTGAAAACTACAAGACTGCTTGCGTGAAATCTCCAACATTCAAATAAATAAATATAATAAATAAATCAAAATGTATTTAGTTTTGATTTATATGAACAAACATTGTGGAACGGAAATAAGTTTAATAATTATTTACATGTTTCTGATTGAATGTTCGTTATAAATGATTTATTTTATTTTTATTAAAACATAAAATAAGATTTTTATCAATGGACATACAATCGCTTTCGTAAAATCACTCAATCGATCAAAATCAACAGGTTGGTTACCTCTGATTATTTTTAGAATCTATTATAATTTTTATTACAAACAATACATTACATATATATATATATATATATATATATATATATATATATATATAATTATATTTTATAATAATATATTATTAACAATACGTATAATCTAAATAGAACCTTATTATTTTTTATTTTTGGTTTATTGATTGCCTAGATGAAAAAAGATTAATAATACATAAATAATAATAAAATATTTAAATGTTTGAAAGATAAATCGATTTACTGTCAAGTACAATTGCAAAAAATATAGTTTTCATTTTCTAATGAGACTATATGAATGTTACATAAACAGCATACATATGATACGAAGAAGAGTAGCTATTCAATTCACATAAAATTGGATAGGATTTTAATTCGCAATAAAAATGTAGTGGAATATCCATAATGTTATACATGAAAATGTGAGTGAATACATTCACTTTACCTAAATGTGATACGTTCAATCATTCAGTTGAAACTGATATAGCACCTACCTATTGACGTAATACTTTCAATTATATCTAAGTGTCTGAACAGTTGAAGACATATTTTTATGCAAGTGCATGTATGAATGTATATGCTACGTGTATATGCGTGAGTAAATATTATCATGTTAAGTGGAACATACCTTTTTTAGATGTCCTTTTGCCGTTCCAATAAAAACCACTGTAAAATCACCAGTGGATGTCGCTGCCACTGCTGTAAGCCGCGTAGAAACATTGAGAACAGCTACAGCAGTAACGGGCTGTTCACCCCCAAGGGGCGTGTTCACATCTAGCCCACAAAAGTCCTCACTTATGGACGACAATTTCTGTAAAAAAGTCAACTTGTTGTAAAACACAGAATTGTTTTTTTTTTAAAAAAAAACACAAAAAAGATGAAAGAACAATACATCGTCTTTCTTAATTTTATAACTGATAACAGTAAGATCATGAAATTAAGATTATTGTTTCAAAAAAATCTTAATAACAAAGACAAAGTTAATATCTGCTTCTAATTTTTTTCGGTAGTAATCTCTTGACTTTTTCATAAAAATAAAACTGATTAAATAGTAACTTTATATACATATACTGTCAAAAACATTATATAAAAATAAAACTTTTCATGATATTAAATAAAATTATAACCATATAAATATTTTTAATCTCGAACATGATCGTAAATATTATCCTAAATTCTTGTAGTTTAGTATTATAAATTTTAAATTCTCATTAACAAAATAAATTTTATTTTCATAAATTAATCTACAATTTTTTCCACCTTGTGCGTTTGGTAAAATAACTTGATTAATCATCAAATGAAAATTAAAAAATAAACAAGTAATATTTGTAAAATAGCTTGTATATATATATATATATATATATATATATATATATATATATATATAATACAATTAATAAAAATAAACATTAAACATTGTCTCTAACATAACAAATATTCAAAAAAATGCCTTGAAATTATGTTATTAGAAGATGATGTTTTTTTTTCTAATGAATTAAAAAACTATTTACGATTAATTATAACAAACCGAATATTGAGTCATTAAAATAAACCAAATCCAATTTTAAGTAATCTTCAAAGTATAATTATATATAATTTATAAGTTCCAATAAAAAAATCAATTTGTAAACATTTTTATAACACATTTTAATAGTTTTACATAGATATTCAGGTAAATTATTTTCTGAGTTTTCTGTATAGTATTTTCTAAGATGCTCTTATCCCGATGCGGTATTTCTCGGAAATATTACCTTCACATTTAGCATATATATATATATATATATATATATATATATATATATATATATATATACATATATACCGAAATACACAAAACACATTAATGTCACTTGTTTTTGTTAGAAGTTTCTGACAAAAAATATATGACACATTATAAAGTTGTGAAATGTACTTTTATTAATATAAAAATAACACATTATTACTGTGTATATGATATTTAATGAATTTATTTGAATTGTAAACTTTAATTTGAAATCAAGACTTTTTATAGACATAAATGATTATGTATAAATGTTAAGATTAGGAACAGATGTAAATATATCAAAGAAATAGATAAATCATATAAATTATATCTTTTATTTCAATAAAAGAAACGTAACAAAGAAGTAATTTTAATAAAGACGTGTATTGGTATAAAATCTTATTTTTTTAAAAAACATAAAACGGATAACAATTTTTTAAAATTATACGAACGAAATATTGAACTTTTTAATATTTTCTTTGATGTTATGATATTTCAAGTAAAGGAAAATTTATTTTATACGAAAACTTCTATTTTTTTAAAGAAAGACTTATTAATATAAAAATATTTATAGTGAAGTTCTTTATTTACACTTTAAGTAACTTTCACGTCATTATTAATTAGGTATATTAATACTTTTTTAAAATTCTTTAACTGAATACTAAATAATTATTAAATTATATTAACACTAAAAGCATCATAAATGGTTTACATATATATATATATATACACACACATTAGAAATTCCTTAGTACTACCGCAAAACAAACAGTAAATTTCAACATGTGGGTTCATTGTATAAGAGTGGGTGATTAATATGCTCAAAAAAATTTCAAGCATATACTCACAGAGGCAGAAACACATTCTGGCTTGTTTGTAGGCAGACCATTATTTCATTGGCACCGAATGGTACATAAATTGAAAAGGAAATCGTAAGTATAAATAATTATTCGCTTAATGTGACTTATTTGAGTGGACATATTATAATTAAGAAATTACAGTTACGATTTATTACAACTCATTGCAACACACATGTATATTAATATCTATATAAACTGATAGATAGATAGATAAATAGAAAGATACACAGCAACACTCATAATATTTTAAAACAGGGATGATAACAAAATATAATACAATTAATTAAATAATAAAATTTGCATTAATTATTATAATCAAATGATTGAAGACATTAAAATCAAGTTTTATATATTTGAACTCTTTCAGATACTATATAATATATACTAATATATTTTGCTTCTGAACAAAATCGATGGAAAACCTTTGCGTAGCTATTGGAATAAAACTGCTTTCAGATCACCGCTGAATAAAGAATTAAATGTAAACCTTCCGTTGTTTGAATATATTACAATAATTTACTTATACGTTATCCTTCTTCCTTTCCATTCCTTCATTATTATATATATATATATATATATATATATATATATATATATATATAAGAGATAATAATTCGTAAGGATATAAGAAGCATTAGGTGAAAAAATGGCTGGTACAAAGGCAAAAGGGGGAAAATGGGGATGACTAAATTTATCGCAACGAGTACAGTAGTACAAGATGTCAGCGAGGATCGTTAAAGGATGCCATACTGTCAATAATATATAAGATATATGATATAATATTTATAAGAAATTACATTTTCTTTATTATTTATACAAGGAGGGGTATATACATATTTTTATGTTTGACGTGGGAGAAGGAATGTTTTGTTCTGGCACTACATATATACATATGCATAAATAAATACATATATACATACATACATATAAAACATATATATATATATATATATATATATATATATATATATATATATATATATATATATATATATAATTCTTTCTTTCATTACTGAATTCGTCATCAGTTTTATTTGGAATGAAATAGTTTAGTATATACTTTTTAGAGCAAAACTTTTAAAACTTAATTTAAATATAAGAAATATCTTTTATTTTTATTTCTTATAATATTAAAAATTACAAACTTATATATCTCTTTCTCTTTCTTACACTCTCTCTCTCTGTATATATATATGTATGTATCTATGTATGTTGTATGTATATATATATATATATATATATATATATATATATATATGTGCGATTTTATATATAATTTATGTTTGAAACACTTTATGTAATCAACGAAAGTTTAAATGTAAAAAATATAGCATTAAAATACAGAAAAAAATTTCAAAGCATAAAACCATCAAAGAATAAAAATAAGTTGAATAAACATTATAGAATAAATTTAATAATCATAAAGCAAGAGCAAATACTTCAGATCAAAGAACAATTTCGATCACTTTGTAACGCAGACTAAGAAGATCGTATTATTTTAAAATAAAATTTCAATATCTTTAAATCATACATTGTTTGCTACACAATTCGATAATTTTAAGATGAAATTGAGATGAACAAATAAAAAAACAGAATAAAAATGATTATAAACGAATTTCATATATTGTATAACGTAAATAAAATGTATAATCACTAATTAAAATTTGAATAATTAACGACAGATGCAATTTAATTATGAACTGAACACGTTTAAAACTTGTCACTGACTTGATTATTTTATTTCATTTAATCTGATACATACTTTTTTATATAAAAAACTGATATAAATTTAAAAGGAACATGTTTTATGAAATATTTTTTGCCATTTCATAAATGTATAACATGTTTATAAATTTTAACTGCATCGTCGAATAACTTGCTAATTGTAAATGGAAAAAGTTCAAAAATAATATATAACGTTTCTCTAACTAAGTGAACGCATATTAATTTCTGGAGATTAGTTTTACTTGTCCATCTTTTCTATGCCAAGATAATTTGAGACTATTTTTAACAATAATTTTCTATCGGACGCAGTATTTATTTATGATACTATAAAAACTTCTATTAAAAAATACATTCTTTTATGATAGAAATCCAAATAGTAATATCCTTAAAACATTCCAAAATAAATTTAATTTAAATTTCATTTTCAGACTAAATATTATATTTTAAACTTAAAAAATATAAACGAGATGAAAATTCCCTATTACTGATCAAATAAATGGCAAATGAAACAAGTAACATTAGAATGAAATCAACTATAATATACAAAAGGTAAATAATAGTAATATCCAAGAAAGGTGTCATAATGAATTTCATAAATCTACATTAATTGTAACGAATGACCAATAACTGGTAATAAAATCAATCTTCCAACTCAATCATTTATCAAAACAATATTCATGTACATACGTTTCACTATTCACGTGTATTCGACGAATTCACATTAAAAAATCTGCGAAATCGGTTTAGAAGCTTTATATATTAATTCCCGGTCTCGTTCGTTAATTGATTTTAAAGCCACTGAGCTCAAAAAATATCTTATTCAAATTTGCAAGAGTTGAAAAAAGCATTCATTTTAAATACAAATATTATACAGTATTCGTATATCAGTTATCAATTCAATAAATCAAATTACATTTTCAAATATATATATATATATATATATATATATATATATATATATATATATGTTAAAAGTAATAATTGTATTTTAAAAAAACCATTAAAAGAAAACTCATACTCCTATTAATTTCTTGTAGAATTGTAAATAATATAAACATTACTAATACATAGTTGTGAAATATTTGATTAGTTAAAAGGAAATTAACTGAGAGAGAATTTTAAACAAGAAATAGTAAACTAGACTTTAAATAAGAAAATACATTTTTAAAAAATGATTCCTTTATATTAGAATATTTTCAAGTATACACAAATAAAAATAAACTAAAAATCAAATTATTACAATATCTAATTTATAAATAGTTCTTTTATGTTGGTGGATTTGTTTGTATTGAAAAATGAAGAATAATATATTAACTAAGTAAAATAATAACTAAGTGTCTGCTTTAAAATTAATAGGAGATATTGAAAATAATTGAAAAATTACATTATCAATATCAGACTTTAAATAATTAAAATATTTCTAAGAATCCATAATTTTGTATTAAAATATTTTAAAAGCAGACAATACACATGAAAACTAATACTGAATAAAAACTTAATAATAAAAAAAATAATATACTGCAATTATTGTAATTTCCAATTCATATAATTTGTGTTTTATGTAATTGATTTTCTCCGTAGTGAAAAATAAATGTATAAAAATATAGTAAATTTATTGACATGGCATAAAATCTAAATGTTCATTTTTACATTTATGATTTTTATTAAAAAAAAAACTAAGAAAACAACATGCAGAACATAGTAATAGAAAAAATATAAGCAAAGGCAAAAACGACACAAAAAATTGAAATAATAACGATCGGATTTATATTTATATTAAAAAAAATATGCACAGAATTTTGTACCACTAACAATTATTTTTCAATATCAAATGACGAAAAAATAACATTTACATTATCGTTTATAATCATTTCATAGTTATGTACGGAAAACTAATTTAACTAATATAATAAAATGGCATAACATGAAAATCAATTTATAAGTGAAAAAAGGTTTTTTCATTACATTAATATTTCATTAAATCAAATAAATAACTAATATATATTTAGGTAGTACATTACAGTTTTTAATTATTTTTTAATATATGATGGTATATGTCTCTTAATTTGTAGTTATTATAAATTAAAAAAGAAAAGTAATTTGTGCACTATAAATAAGTTTGTATTTATAGAATAATTAAATTAGATATAAGATGATTATATTAGATATTAGGAATAAAATAAAAAAATGATTGTAAGTACTAAACCTTTTTTACAATATAATAATAAACATATTTGTTAATTGAATTATTTTCTTTTTTTTGTAATTTAAGTGCAGGGAATATTGTTCCAATTTATTAAAATAATTATACTGATACTGAAGCTTGAAAGGTTACTATAAAATATATTTTATCTATTCCAGTTCATTTAAGGCAAGAAAGAGATTAAAACGTTATTAATAAAAAGTAAATAATATTCTCTAATAAATAACAAAATGTACTTTATTTATTCCTTCAATTTGTTTATTCAGGTGTATGAAAACATACAGTCGACAATTTAAATCGTAAATCAACGAAATTAATTTGACACCATCTTCATATATAAATTAATTAAATGGTAAAAGTAATTATATCAAGTAATATTTTCTTAATTTTTTTCACAGCACTTAATTGTAACATAAATTGAATTTAAATTATTTAAAAACCAATTTATATTTTAATTATTTTAAATGTTTTGCAAAACATTTTAAAAATAGTTTTCATAACTAATTAATTAAAAAATTATACTTTACTTAAAATTAAATAAGAAATCAGAGTTTTAGATTTATGCATAAATTTTGTTTATAAAATAAGTAAATACATGAAATGTTTCATTAAACAGCAGCAAATTTTATTTAAACTTTGCAAAGAAAATAAATAAAACAGCATCAAACAGCTTCGATGACTTTTTAATAAACAACTGTGTATTATATATATATATATATATATATATATATATATATATATACAAAATAAAATAATTCACAATATCAAAAACAAAAATTTATTTTTAATCTTGTCAAGTACTAATCCAATCACTATTTATGTTCACATTAATTAGGAGATATTTTATAAAAAACATGATAATTATCGAAAAATACTATTTAAAAAAATATCACGAACATAAACTTCACTACTCAAACAAAATGAAAAATAGAATTTCTATTATTTTTAGTTAAAAACTTTGATTGTAAAAACATGTTAAAAATCAAAACATGAAAATACGCGCAAACTTCTCAATTGTGATATGAAAAATTTTTATTTTTAATGTAATTTTTTCACACACACATTCACACAAACACATACATGCATATTATATAAATATATATATATATATATATATATCACTATCAACCTTAACACATTTATTATAAAAGTTTAATTACCCTTAATGGAATTTCCATTCTTATTTCAATATGTAAAGCAAACTGTATTGTTTAAAGTATTTTGTTAATTAAAAGAACATTATTTTTATAATGAATCTTGTTTTAAATATAAATTCATTTCAAAATTGCAGATAAAGTTTTATTTGCATTTAAAGATTTTTTTATCGTCAAATTTTCGAAATAAATTAATTCTGTCCATTAATTATTCTGTAACAACTACATTGTTGTAGTAAATAGTGTCCTTAAAAGACTTAATGTGACATAAAAATTATTAATTGATTTCATAAGAAAATCAAAGTATACCTTATATGTACATCAATCTGTAAAAATAACTTAATTTTTTTAATTTGTCTTGTAAAAGAAACATTTATATAAATATAATTGTACAATGATGCTAGCTATATATATATATATACATTTCACACTTCAACACTCTGATATTTTTATTTGTCAAACCCATATTTTCCACTCTTTACCGGAGTATTTCTATTTATAAAGTATTATCTCGATTCATTGATTTACATTCTCGTATTATAACACATTCTATCTAATAGCATACTGAAAATGTATTCTACAAAAACATATATACTTTTTTCTTTTGTTGTTTTTTTTTTATCTTTACCACATTTTCTTGTAGTAAACAATTAGCCATAAAACTATTACAGATGTTACAAATAAATACCTTGTGTATACTCTATATAATTTTTGTTTCTTTGTAATATTTACTGAAAATACTGACATGAATATCTTCTTTTTATTAACAAACCCAAAAACTGAAATTTTACGTATTCTCTAGATTACTTTCAATTTATAAATTGAAAGTAAAGTATAAATCTGTAATTGTATACAATTACAGATTTATTTTATATATTATATGTTTGGAAAGTGTATGGAAATAAACATATTTATATGCATAAAACCACAATCATAAATTAATTGAAATGATTTATTAATTTTATGAATTTAAGACCATAACTGTACAAAATAATAAAAATAATAAAAACTTAAAGTTAATTTTTTAAAATCTTCAGAACGGTACTGAAATACGCATAAGCAACAATCAAAATCAATAGACCAATAATGATTTATTGAACATTTTTGACCAGAAAATTGATTTGTGGTTTGTGGGATGAAAAAGAATTGATTTGTGAAAGTAACATTAGATACAGTCTCCAAACAATATTGACAGCACGAATTTGTATGAAAATATCAACTTTTGAAAGTCTATATTTGTTATATTTTTTTTGTTAAAACAAAAATAACAGTTTCTTATTATACTATGTATGTGTACCATCTATCAAAAAACAGATGTCGTTTAAATAACATGCAATTAAATAGAGAGTGCACTGTCGTTAGAAAAAAAAGGGAAACTACCCTTTGAATATATCATTTTATATACTGATTTTTTTTAAAAAATGTAAAAACAATTATTAAATGTTTCATTACAGTTCAATAACTTTGTTCATTAAATTTACAATAATTTCAAAACCTGAACAGAACAGATAATGTAATCTTACACCAAAAAAGTATTCTTATATTTAATGATTATATAGGAAGTTTATCAATTTTGTATCAGAATAAATTTTATACAAAATACTTAAATAAATATATTCTAACAGCAGAAATATTTAATTTTTACTCAAGAGGTACGTATTATACAACAGATTGATGTATTTCAATGAATATGTTCAAAAAAATTCAAGAGTACTAAAAAAAACTTCATAAATACATATTAAAATTATATATACATACATACATACATACATATATATATATATATATATATATATATATATATATATATATATATAATTTAAAATAAATAACAAAATGTACATTTTAACTTACTGTTATTTCGATAATGAAGAAGCGAAATGATTTTGTATTTATGTGAAATAATTATAATTCACTGAAATACAAAGTTGTAACTAAATATATTTATACATGGAACATCACAGTAAAATTGCAAAATTTCCTCTGTAATTTATGAGACCGTGTTAATACTTTAAACATGAAAAATCGTTTCATTAATTGATCAAATTATTCAAATTATTGTTAAAATTATATTCTGTTCACTGGTGCGAATAATTTCGACACAATATAGAGAACAAATAAAATTTCCAAATATCTCTATTCATCATAACAAAGGAACTCATCAGCAAAAGATTGCTTTTCTGATGAAAGAATGCTAATTTATATTCACAGATTATACAGACAAAATTGAAATAAATTATTTTATTAACTGATCAGTAAAAAGAACAATATTTTATGAAATTAATTTTAAATTGGATAAATATTACAATTATTTCTGTTGAACAAAATAAATAACCAATTATCTTTTAATAAAAATGGAAATAAAACATACATACATATACATATATAAATACAACATATTCAGGAATATATAGACATATATCGTCTCAAATCTAAAAAAAGTCTATAAATCAATGACTAAATATTATTTTCATTACTAAGAATAATCGTCAATTATGATATTATCTTCAATAAAACCAAAGACTATTATAACCTTCACATATTGTATACAAATTATTATAACTTTGACATATTGGAAAAAAATATTACAGTTCTACGAAAACATAACAAAGTAAATAATCTCAATAGAAGAAAAGCAATTGGAAATGTATAAAAAATCGTAAAATAATATCTTTAATATTATATCTTTTTATATTTTGAACAATATATGAAAAGTTCTATAAGAGGTATTTTATTTTATTTAAACATTGAATAAAAACATTTTTTTATTCACATTGTATAAGAAGAATAAATCGAAGTATTCGATACAAATTTATATATTTTTCATCAAAAAATCAAATATATGTCTATGTTATAATATTATCATTACGATTGATTCAAGTTAACTAAATAATACCACAATGTATTTAATAAACAATAAGTATTTTTTGTGTTTATGAAGTTGTTTATGAAGAAACTGAAAAAATATATGTCAAAATCAAAACATACAAAACTGACATATTTTTCTATATAAACTTGTTTATTTTTTGTAAAAATACTATTTCAATCTTTGTCATTTTTTTATATAACGGTTAAAATCAGTCAATTATTTTTCGCAGCATTGAACCTACAAATCATACTTTTTTCAAAGAAATTGCTTAAGTGGATAAGCATAATTGAATTATAGAATTTATTACTGTATATTTCGATGAATTTGAAAGCTACATAGAAAAAGCAAATAGGTATATAATTTTATCTGAAATTAAACGTAACATTAGTACTAAAAATATAAAACCGCACCACAAGTTTTTACACAAAAGACTTGATTTATGGAATCATACAATTCTAACAATGAAAACATATATATATATATATATATATATATATATATATATATATATATACATACTGTAACACATTCGAATAACGAACTCCACTATCTCGAAACTCTCTGTGTAATGAAATGATAGCAATATGATAACAGTATGATAGTAGTATCATAAATTCGCAGTTCATAAATATAATTTCCTTCTTATAACGAATTATGACCCCTTTATACGAATTTAATTTTTTGTTCAACAACATTATCTATAGTATTTGTTAAAATAGAATGCTGTTTAGGCATAATATTGTGTTGAGATGTGTACAAAATATTAATTGTTCAAATTCAAAAAAAATGTAACTACTTCAAATATTTAAGAAAGTGAATTTTTATCTTTTTAAATCACTTGTGTCTTGTCGACAATTTATTTTTACAGTTTAAATCAGATAAAAGACGATATGCAGTTGATCTGATACAACTATCTCTTCGTAATACTGTTTAAAGAGAATGATTGTTCAATGTTTCTCAACTATATACATAAGTATAGACATATGTATGAATGAATATGTATGTATGTGTGTATGTATGTACGTATTTATATATATATATATATATATATATATATATATAAATGTAAGTATGTATGTGTCTATACATACATAGTATACATTATTTGGATAGTACGTTAAAGGGGCTAAACATAATCAAAATCAGATTATAGTTCCAAAAGCAGTTTGTTTACTCAATTTCACTTAAAGGGGAAAAACATGATTGTTGTTTTCAGTTCAATGGTAAATAGTATGCATTACTTAGTGTATGGGTACATGTATGTACACTGACATATATATATATATATATATATATATATATATATATATATACATACACGTTGGTGTGTTTAAAACCGTATGCAATAAAAGCAGGCTCTTGCTCTTCTCATCAAAAATAAGATTCCTCTGAGCATCAGATCGAATCTCTTTAGAGTACTGTATATATACATATCGATTATACGTACGTATGTACTGGTATTGAAATAGATCACTTACTTCAACTTTCAATTACTTTAAACATGAACGAATAGTTAAGCTTACAACACAATATATACACAGTACGTTTTAAATTAGAAATTTCAAGAGGTATTTTGTACGGAAATTACAAATACGAAAATTAATTTACTATACGATTGTAGAATATATTTAACTTATATTGATTTCATTTTGAAATTTGTAAACCATGACTATATATATATATATATATATATATATATATATATATATATATATATATATATATATATATATATATATATATATGAATGTATAAACTTCCAATCACAGATTTAAAAAATACATTTAATCGACAATATTAGAAAATAGCTTAAAAATAAATTTAAAAAATATGAATTTATAAAATTAAATTATAGAGTTTGTATTAAGAAAAAAATAAGTTTATAGTAAAAAATAAAATTTTTCTAAATCTTTTGCACACGTTTCATCAGACTGTTCAGACAACGTTGAACAAATCTGTTCTTCACATCTGGAGACATTGTGAATAAGAGAGACAAGTTTAAATATTTTATTTACTTTATCGAAGCGAATAGATTAATATACGTATATATGTACATATAATGTACATACTCATTTATTTAAGTGGAAATTGTACGACACAGAATAAAAGATTTATATTATATAGTGTTTTTCTTCCATTTATCACTGTACAAAAAATTCTCAATTTTATAAATTAAATCAAATAAAGCTATAGAAAAATCCCGAGAAGTCATACAAAAAACTCGAAAAGGAATGTGTTTTGTAAAACTGAAAGTATATTTGTTTACTATTGTGCTTGTTTTAATTGTTCAACTTTTTCAACTGAAAATAAATGATTTATTAAAAAAAGGAATTTTAAATATCGATTATAAATATATCTAGACACACTCCTTGTACTAAACTAAAAACGATAATTCCATTAATTTAACCACCATTCATCGATAAAGAAATTAATTATTAAGCAATATTACTGCTTCTTTAAAAAATCTAATATTGTTATTTCTATTTGTATTGTTGTTTTATTTCAGGATTTTTTATTAGAAAAAAGATAGTTTTTTATTTTTCGATCAAATAATTCCGAACTACAACAAACATTCAAAGGGTGTATCATTAATTATTTTTTTATTTTTTAATATATTTTTTTGCACAGGTATTTTTTAAATACAATCGTATGTATAAAAATAGAAACATATTTAATATACATGCAACAGTGAAACTATATGTGTGTATATTATATATATATATATATATATATATATATATATATATATATATATATATATATATACACATATATAAAGAGAGGCGTAGTAGATAAAGCGTTTTATTATCTTTTTTTAAAAAAATATTACAGTATTCTACGAACTGATAATTATATTTGTTACTTTGTGATTAATAAAAAGAAAGATAATCATTTTCAAAACGAGTTATATGCGTTTTTATAATTCTAGGAATAAATTCTATACAATTTCTATCAATTTTCGTAGTAAGTATTTTACAGACGACAGTCAATTTTATATATTCATTGCTGACGAATCAAAAATCCCACGTTTTTCTCACATTACTGATAATATGAAAATATTATACAATACAAGAAAAAAAAATACATATCTCTCCATGAAAATGCCACAATACAAATAAGTCTACAAATAAATTAGTACTAAAATGCTGTAGGCTGTTTCCATACTAGTGAAAAAAATAGGCACAATTGATGTTTCTAAATAAAAATGTTAACAGACTGAGAGAGATGAGTCACAGACACTTCAAACGGATGATGCGAAAATATTTTTATCACGTATAATTTTTCTGTTAAACAGTACAACGTACTATAATATAAATAGTTATTACGTCATATATTGAATAGGCTCTATTTAAAAGCATGAACTTGAAAACAAATATATATATACCTATTTACTACATAAGAACAATACATACTTGTATTTTAGATAAATGATTTTTATGAAAAATCGTCAAAAGAAAATTTAGATATTCGATTTTTAAATACATAAATATGGTGAAAAATGTCTGGATATTCTATACAATTTGATGCACATTTAAAATTAATTATTTAATAAAAGAGTAGACATGAATCAGAACATAAAGTCAATGATTCATTTGTGGCATAGAAAAATGTTTAAACTCGATTTATCTATATTTACTGACAACGTGTGTTACATTTATAACATTAACAAAAAGATATCGAATTATGATTCAATTATTATATTTCATTTTGTGTAACGAAACTCGGAAATTTCTAGATTGCAAATATATAAAATAAATAACATGAATATTCATCAAGTATTTGAATGACATTTTAATTTTTGACCTACGTTTAATAAATAATATAAATTGTTTCTAATAATAAATATAATACACTTTCAAAGTAATGGAAAATTTGATCTTTTCTGAAAATAATATTTTTTTTTTCTGAAGATGAAAAAGAATCTTTTATTTATTTTTAATTTTTCTATTTTATTAAAAATGTTGTTGTATTCCATTATATATATATATATATTACTTTTTTCTATCAGGTAACTTTTTTACTTTTATATTATTTATAAAAGTTTATAATAACCTACTTTTCTTAATAGAAGTGGTGTATACGTGTTTAGAATTGACTTAACTTTTTTATGTAAAAAACTACATAAGCTTTTATAAGTTTTATGTTATTGTCTGCACGAATATATTCTTTATAAAAATGGTACTAAACATTGTTCCAAAAATATATAAATTGTATTGAAAATTGACTATATATTATAAAAATATGTTATAATTATTATAAGATCTACTTATGTATATAATTCGTCACAATCTCCACAGACAACCCTAAACAAATTATATATATATATATATATACGCATAATAAATTTCAAATTTTCATTAATAATTTCCAACACATTAAGGCTATTTAAATGATTTTTTTTCAATTTTGTCAATTCACTGTCAACCTTTTAATTAAATACTAATCGTTCGTTGTTGCATTTAACTATAAGCAAAATTGAATATCAGTTTGTAGCAAATCAATTCAAAATAGCAGTTCTAGAACTTGACGCACCTGCGACCTGTTTAACCCCTATGAATACGGTGTAGAGTAAAATATTAATGTGTTTTTAATATATTGTTATAATTTATTGTTATATATATATATATATATATATATATATATATATATATATATAAACTGTGTGCAGATTTATTTTTTTAATGAATGATTGCGTATCTTTTAAAGAACTGAATAAATCAACTTTTTTTTTTAAAAAAAAAACAAAATTAAATTAAATCCATAGATTACCAAAATGTAAATCACGAAGATTTTGAAAAGATTTCAGAACAAAGTTAACTGAGAATATAATTCAAAACTGGTTTAATCGTTGTTAAACGTTTTAAAAAAGTCTTATACAAGAAGTAAATAATAAAAAATCACTGAATTTTAATTTCATTAGCTAACTTTTATGGCAGTAGACTTTTTAAAAATTAAAAAGTTATGAACTTTTCTTACAGACATATATATATATATATATATATATATATATATATATATATATATATACACACATTTGTATATGTATATCGATTACTGAAAAGTAATTTCAATATAAAATATTTTAAATATTACAAATGCGTAAACTTGAATAAACGTACAATTATATATAAAAAATATAACAGAATGATATGATCGTATATACTATTACGATGTTGTATACGAAATTCCTCTTCTGTATATTGAACAGCATCTATCTAGCTGTGTTATGTACCCCTTTGCAAATACAGGAAGGGGGGTATAGGTAGGTAATTTTGCGGAGGGAAACTGAACGATCAGCTCATCCGTTGCGGAGTGTAAAAGTATAAACCCGGAGTATAATTCACATCAAGGCGAGCGCCCCTACGCGCCTTAGCAAGCCTACCACCCCATACTCATTGCACATTTTAAAATCCGCCCAGAGAGATCGGCCGTCGCCCTGACAATCCACGCTTTTTTTACAGAAACCTCACATTTCGCGAGCAAGTAAGAAGGTAGTAAGCTTGTCTGCCTGCCTTCCATGGTACGGTACGTCGGTTACCTTTAAAGCCGCTGTTGACGATTCTGGCAATACTTGCCGCAGAAAGGGGCTACGTTGGTTAGTTGTCAAGGGGGTTATCTGGCTTGATGGTTACTTATTGCAGGTTTGGATCGCTTGATTTGGTTTCATTCCATATATATCGCTCAGTATTCTGCACCGATATCGGTTTACAAGGCTTGTTCTTTTTTATTTCGATTTGTTTTTCATTAATTTTATATATTTCAAAAATTTACATTCAGCTTTGAATAAAAAAGTACGATCACAATACCTAAAGTTACATAGTTTAAATGTGTGACTTGAAATATTATATCAGAATACAAATTTTAGTACGTCTCTTTACAATTTGGATTCGTTTTCTTTTTTTTAAATATAATTATAACAATTATTATTTTCAATATAAACTAATTGGATGATTAATCTATTTTCATATTATTGTACATTGTTTTGGATAAAGTGGATTGAAAATTAATATGCAAACTTAACATAATTTAATATATTTTACTAACTTTAATAGAACCAATCATTTCCTATACAGTAATCACGTGAATAGACTTCATTACTAAACTTAATAAAGTACATTATTTTTGATATTAAATTATGTTTCAATTAATGACTGAATATTCAAATTATATTTCAATTAAATACGCTTGAAATTGGATACAAAACATTGAAAAAAAAACACTTAACAAAATATTTTAAACACGATGTCGTAAAGAATTGAAAATTAAAATTAAATTGAATTATTTAAAAATGAATGTTTTTTAAGGTATTAATTTACCATTATCTGTTACCTGTTTTCAGAGATTAAACTGAAAATTCTTTCGATCAGTTCGAAACTATTTTTTTAATTTATTTTATTGCAACAAATAGACTATTAAATCTATTTTTATGAAACAATACACGTACATCACACAAAAGAACTTTTCAAACGATTTACTTCTTGTCGATTTTAATTTTTCTCGAGATATAGAGATTTAGGTATTTGTATTAGATCAATTAATAATTTATATCAAATTGAACACTTTCAATACTTTAATATTTGTTTCAAGACGGAATAAATAATAATCGAAGTACATTTATTTTGTTATATTGATTTCATAAAGAAAAAAAAACAATTAAATGTCAGAAATGTTTTTTTTTAATTTCACGAATTAAATTTATGAATAAATATATCCAGAAATATGCACAGTTTTTATATAAAATAATAAACATTACTAATATCAAAAACTGGATATTATATATTTAAATAAAAAAAAAATTGCAAGAAATATCTTTGTTAATGATCTTATTATTATCAATAACCAGCTTTCAAATTTAAATATTTTATATAAACAATATTATTTCTTATAAAAAAAAAGGATTTTGTACTTAATGTAAAATACATAAAGAATACTTTACTAACCGTTTTATCGAATTACATAACTGAAATGATTTTTTAAACTTACCAACCAAGTAGATAAGTATTTGAAATGTGTAAACTCACCTGGAACAAAGAAAAAATCACACTTAGAATAATATGTTACAATTAATGTAAATTACAGTATTATTTTAAAAACAGTAACACTATTGAGCTTAATGTCTGCTACAACAAGATAACAAAATAAAGAAATATTTTTTGTAAATAGGAAAAAATTAAAAATACGATTAAATTTCAATTTAAGATCAATTTTTGTTTTATATTAAATACAGTTAAATTAAATGTGCAAAGCTAATAAGATCCATGCTATATGTATTAGTAAGCACAAATTGGTATTTAAATAAAAGGCGAATAAATTTCGTAAATATATAACATGTGATTACATACATACATATATATATATACATAAATGTATGAAGGGAAATTTATTTAATTAAGTGAATAAAAGCATGTCAATTGTTTCCACAGAAATAAATGCCGATTAGTAAGTAAAATGTGCCATAATTACACATCAAAGCATATACAACGAGTTCAAAGGATCGACGTTGAGTTCGAACCTAGAAAATTAATGGTATGAATATGTAAGTTTGTTCGTATGTAACGTCTTTTCAGCTGCTAACTTGTTGTCGAGACTATTTTTTTAATTATATTGTGGACTAACGTTAAAAAAACGCTAAAATAAGTAAAATATCATTATAGAATTAAGTGTTACATGCAACTGCGTCACTCATTTGAAAAATCGTTCTAAATCTCTTTTTACTAATTAATTTTCAAAATGATCAAGTACCGACAATTTAAACATATAATACAATTTACCATCAAACTGCTGATGACAGAGTGTTTTAGAAATATTCAGCGATTAATTATTTTTTCATAAATAATTAAACTGTAGACGTAATTTTCAAACGATTAAGTTCATGCAAACATTAAAAGTGTTTTTTTTTTAAATCTCTATACATAATTTTCTTAATTAAAAAGTAAAATGAGAACATGGTATGATATGCGAATTAACAAAAATGTTATCAATAAAAAGGATAACATTTATAAAAATATTTTTAAATTCTTTAAAACCATTAAAACGATTTTTAAAATTAACTCCAGTTCGATGAATTTATAATTATATTTTAAATCCAAGTGTTTTGATTAAAGAAAACTACTAAATATAAGATCTACGGTTTTATAGTTAAACGAAGAACATTAAGAAACAATAATTTTATAAATAATATTTCTTCTACAATTATAAACCCTTACTTGTCTTTTTTGTCATTTCTCATTTAACTATTTAATATATTCTTTTAATAACCGTGTACACACACGAAGTTTGTTTAATTTTCATCAAGTGTCTATAATCACTTATAGAAGATATACCAATTTATGGCCATACTCCAATTTACGGTCAGTGGCACAAAATATAAACCATAACGTATTATAATATATTATCTAAAATTGAAATTATAAAAAGAACATATTTATACTTATTTTGTAGAGAAATAAACTTCTCTCTCTCTCTCTCTATATATATATATATATGTGTGTGTGTGTGTGTGTGTATGTGCATGTGTATCTGTGTGTGTTGTGTATGGATCTATGTATAAAATATAATTAAATGTATAATGGTAAATTCAAATATTACAATGAATAGACATTTAAATATAAAGACCTTTTGATAAACTAAAAATGTCAGCTTTACGCCCAACCTTGACCTAGATTTCAATCTAGAATCTGACGTGAAGCACGCGTTTTCCAAAAAAATAGTGAGTCGAATCGACCTTTATAGCAACTTCCTTGAAAACATGTACATTTTCTTTCTTTTTTTGTCAATCTTTTTGTTATTTTTTCTTTAATAAATACGCAAATAATTACATATATATATATATATATATATATATATATATATATATATATATACATATATATGTGTGTGTGTATGTGTGTGTGTGTGACTGAATTTGTTTATAAAAGAATATTTTTGGTATAAACACGTATTAAATAATAAATTAACATTACAACATTAACGAAACGTAACTTGAAAGACAACCGAACGTCAAAGATTTTGTTTTGATTGAAACCCCTAACGAAGCCTAATTAAGTGAACAATAATTACCGAAAACAATTTGTTATGCACAAGTAAACCGGCGGATAAAAAAAGGATATTCACCTCACTTGCTCCAAGAGCAATGAAAGCATAACAGGATAAAGCGAGAGTAAGTACAGACAAGAGAGCATTTTATTCATATTGTACAGGGCAAGTGGGATGACGTAAACAGCATTCCAGAAGTAAACAACAAGGGGGTTGCTCATGCTGTGTGAGTGTATGTCAATAAATATATATATATATATATATATATATATATATATACATGTATGCCTATACAAAAGCATCTCACGAGGGGTTGAGAAATCCTCAATATATACCAACAACACAACTCATACAGGATGAATCATACAGAAACTTTATTAAAACTGTCGTTAAGTGATAGTCAATTAAGATTTTCTTTTTAATATTAGCCCCTAAACTCAATACAGCTTTTAATGAAATTTAGTATCTGAATATTAAATTAATAGAAATTACACTGAATGGATCAATACGCTATGAAAATGTAAATAGCAAGCATAAAATTATATATATATAAAATGTATATTTGCGTTTATTTTCTTAAAAAAGTATATCAATAAGTTTTATTAAAAAAAATATTAGAAACGTGTTGTTTAAATTTTATATTTACCATCAAAAGTGGACACGAAAAAAAAATAATGCTTTCAATTTATTTTTATTTATAATCCAACTGGCAAACAGCCAGTTATTAGTTATTATTATTATTTAAACCTATATCATTTTCGCAAAATTTTATTAATAGATAAATATGTATGGTAATTATTACTTAATTAAATCTTCTACAGTATTAGATAATATATAAAAGTAGAACAAATATATAACTTATTAATTTTTTTAAATATTTATCAACGACATGTATTAAATTACATTTTATAAAAAGATAATCTACGAATCATACATTATATCTAAATTAACATAAATGACATCAACATGAACACGAAAGTTAATTTCGTTAACAGAATATTCGCTACAGAAATTCAGTGAAAATGTGACGTAGGCTACAAAAGGTAGAAAGACGTTTATCAATAGAATGGACGGTAAAATATTAGCTAATTTAGTTTAAATGTTGCAATGCTATAAAACAAGAGAAAACGAAAACACAATCAAAATAATGAAAAGAAAACTGAATTTCGATATCAAACGAAATGTATTGGATTAGAAACAGGCTGGAGTTAAATCAACGAATAAATATTAGATACAATCAAGTATAGTCCTTCGAAAAAGATCACTTGATATAGGAAATTCTGTCAAGAATTCAACATAATCAATTACTTTCAGTTGCCACGAAATTCATTAATATACTATTTAGACTTCAGTTAGATATATGTCTCATAAAATGTTTAATACTGACGGATTATTAATTAAAATTAATCAAATTATTCAATTCATTATTTCAGTATAAATTAAACTGTTAATAAGAAAATATTCGAATATACAGAACATTAAAAATACACATTTATGTTTTTTTTTTTTTGAAGAGCTATATTACATATTTATATTTCAGTAATTAAAGTGAATATTATAAATTAAACGGAAAATATCAACTTAAAATTTATAACAACAATAAATATTAAAAAATAAATGGCATAAAATTCAGAAAAAGGTAAAAGTAACATAATTTTTACATGTAAATTTTTATTCTATTGTTCTTGGTAAAATGTAGCAGGTTTTAAAAAATTATCAGTTACAATGTTTAATTAAAATAAATTTAACATAGTCTGTCGAATAACGATAAAATTAACAAATACCGCTAATCAAACTGTTAACTAATTGAAATAATTTTATATGAGTTTTAGTATCATCAATCAAACATTACGAAAAAAAGTAATTCATGTAATTTCATCAAATATAAGGAAACGAACAACAAATTCTATTATTTCTTTATAAGCTTTTCGTGGTACATAGGAACTATTAAAGTAAGTGCATGTGGACACAATACAAATTTATAAAATTAGAGAAGAACTCTTGCTCTCTAAAAGAATCAAAACAATTCAAGTAGATACTATCGTAGTAAAGTATTGCACTGAGTAAAGAATGAAGGATTCAATGATAAAATACGACTTCAAAGAAAATTTCTTTCAACTTTTCAACTACGTATTGTGTGTTTTTATATATAAAAATACACTTTGCTAAAATAAATTTAGTTTTAAAGAAAACTTTTTACCTAATGACTATATTTTATATATATATATATATATATATATATATATATATATATATATTTAACCATAATGAAAATAATATTAATTTTAAACATATAAAAAATAGATTTTTGACTACTATCAGTCTAGACAAATTTGAAACATGTTTTTTTTACAAACACATCTACCCTGTTGTCTTCATAAATATATAATAGTTATTTTAAATTATATTCTTTTTTCAACTGTTACCAAATCTGTAAGTTTATTAAATTTATATAAGAAATAATATTTTACTTTTTAATGTGAATATCATATAATTTTTTGATCAAAAAACACAACCTTTCGTTGTAAAATACCACAATCAATTGTACAATTAAATTCATCAATGTTTCTTCATGATACGAAAAATTATATATATATATATATATATATATATACATATGCACGTGTGCGCGTATATAGATATTCTTTTAAATAAAATTAAATTTCATTTGACAAATTGCTTCGAACATTATCACTGTAGATTTCCAGTGATAATGTTATTAATCGAACATGATGTATATTAATTAATTGCAGATGTAGACAATAAACAAAAATGGGTATTGTTTACAAGTTGATAATGTCAATATTTCCTAATTCATCCTGTATATACCATATACAAACCATCCCCGAACGCGAAATTACCTAAAGCTGCAACACCTTGGCAGCCAACATCGGCAAAGTTTCACGTATTTAGCGTGCACGTTCGTTCATCTTCCCGGCATTCAACCCTCGGTTCGTGTTTTGCACACCCCCGCCTGATTCATACCCTGGGTGCTCGCTGTGTTGCTCTTGCGAGCAGTTACCAGCAAACTACCCTCCCGCTTACACCTCCGACAAACCATCCCTAGACGGCCTGGCGGTCGACGCCAGCCAACGACACGTTCTCCTTCCTTACACTACACAAGCAAGACCCTCGTACCTTTTGCCCCCACACGATCCAATCTCTCGTACGTATGTACGTTCGTTGGTTCGTTCGGTCGGTCGTACCACCGTCGATCCCCGTCGTTCCCTAAAGCCTGCGATGCCCCGTTTCGCCTTCGGTGCCCACCACGTTACTACCCCCGCGTAGTCTCACCGTCTGATACACCGCACTCCATCCCTGGCGCGCAATGTTTCCTGCCATATCAAACATTCGTCTCTCCCGACTATTATAAGGTAGCAAACCCTGTATTCATGCTTGCGCCGACTGTTATGTATGTAATTGCGTGCCTCTTGTTTTCGACAATTGTGCGTTTGTTATTTATCATTTGTCCATTCAGTCATTGCCCCACATTCACTACCAAGGATGAAGATTACTATTACGTTTACAATTAAGTGTATTGTACTTCTCCGGCGGACGACAATAGAATTTCCTTATATTTACAATATTTTGTCTTAAGGTTGGATCTCTTAACCACTATCTTTTGTATACTAGTAACAAATTTCTATCGACATACACAAGTAAAATTATATATATATATATATATATATATATATATATATATATATATATATATACATTAAAAATAACCATAAGAGTTTATATTAGTTTAAAATCTTGAAACAACAAATCGTTTATGTACCAGCTCGTCACATACAAGATATATACAAAGATTCATTTTCAAAATGGACAATTTATTAATTAATTATAAATACGCAATTAAATGGACATCCTCGACAACTATCAACAAACATCCTCTATTTAAATCCGGATCCCACTCGGTTACATTTATTTAATATACCATCGAACAGATGATTATAACCTGCTAACCTTATATAGTCAATATTTTTTTATTTAATTTGATTTTTTTCAATGTTTTGATAATAAATAACAAATATTGAAAAAAATTATTGATTTTTAAAAAATATAAACCTTTCAGGTTTTAAACACACTTCATTCGACAGTTCAATTGTGTGCTTTGATACACAAAAGTAGTGTAGTTTTAAAAATGATTAAAACTTACAAAAACCTAATTATCAAATTTATTGCTAATTATTAAAACAATTATAATTTGAAATTATTCTTAAAAATTATTACTAATAATGACTGTAATAACGATAATCGATATTAACATTTTATTAAAATAAAATGAATATTTTAATAAACCATTCAAAAATTTTTAAATAATGTGCTAATTATCTTTTTATAATATCTATTAATTTCGTGAAAGGTAGAATCATTTTCAATAAATAAGTAATTACATTTTATGTGCAAAAAGAAAAGTGGTAGAGTTTTTAGATAAAAATGAAGATATTTATTTAAAGTACAAAAGTAATTTTTTAATTAAACAGTTTTATATATTTCCAAACGAATAAGTTAAAGTAGTGAAATATTTTAAAATATTGAGTGAGAAAAAATTTCTATAATTTACATAACTCGACGATCAGTATCAATTAACAATCGAATTTCATTTCAAAATATTTTTTATATTAAATAAATAACTTTCAAAGAATTTACAGAAAGTATAATTAAAATAAATATATCTCAATATGCTCGACAAAAACATGTGGATATATTTATAAATCACAAATTTCTTATAAAATCTATACCAATATTTTAATTACATATTAAGAAAACTTTTATTAATTAATTGAAAATGGAAATTACAATTAAAATACAACCTGATAAGTTCCTATTGTTTAAAATGCTATTCGAAAATTATAAAAGGAAATATTCAACTAAATAATTAAAAGCTTACAACAAATTTGAAAATATTTCATATCATATACAAGCAGTTTATAGAATTTTATAACTATACTTTATCCCCATTAATTATTGTTTATAATTACTAATAAGGTTATACACAAATCAATATTATTTAATTCATTTATTATTAATTGATGTATTTATTATTGTAGTAGTATATGTTTAAACATTGTTATATAATTAAGGAAACTTATGTACTGAATGGTAAGTTTAAATTAATTGTTTTATAAAGTGAATTTGGTACTTTATTTTCGCAATTTTTTTTATATGACTAAAAAAAGAATATCATTTTGTACAGAACCAATTATAGTTTTTTGACTGTAAATAAATAAAAATTTAAAAATAAATATTGTCACCACAATCAAAAAAAAAACTATTTCTAATAAAAATGTTCAATAATTGATTACTGACGATTTTTATATGACATAAAAGAGGTACTAGCAGTCTTCATCAAAACGATTGTCAATCAATTACAGATATTTCTATTAAACACATTTCTCTTCGACAGTGATAATGCACATCAGTTAGTTTCAGTTCACGTTAAAATATGAAAAACGGATGAGTAATTATACACTAAATGTGATAATAGATAGACAAAATCACACAGTATACTTCGAAAACAGAACCATACAAAAATCATTCTGACATTTCAACTATACATGTGTGTGATATGTTTTGTGAAATAAATGCTCGTGCACATAATTATAATGATTTCATTACTTACAACATTAAATGTCATTTTCAAACATTTTAATTACTAATATTTAAATCAATCTATACCTAGTTTTCAAATACATTATATGTTTCATTGATTATATATATATATATATATATATATATATATATATATATATATATATATATATATATATACATATTTTATAGGTTAATTGCGTATCGTACATAAAACCTGTAAAATTATAATATAAATAATTTACGTTTCAAGATTATAATCTGAACATAAGTGAAACAAACAGTGATACGAAAGATATAGAACAGATATAATAAAATAAATATTTAAACTATATATAGACAATAAAATTCGGTAATGATGACACGGTATATAGAAACAAGACGATAAGATATACAAAATAATCTATTGTATTCGTCGAGTTTATCCATTTACAGTGTTTAATAGTGTTGTGATATATATATATATATATATATATATATATATATATATATATATATATATATAATATGTATATGTAATGATCCACTTGTATTATTTTCGACGATAACAAATATATTCCCAACGAAGACGACATGAAAATGTTGGATCATTCGTTAATTAACAAAGATTAAACGACGCTTCACAACGTTTCTCAATGTTAAACGAATGTTGCATTAACATCAACTTTAATGTTAACTGTATGTATTAAAAGGCGATTTATGTTAGAAATAAAAAAGTTCAGTTATCATATATAGGAGATATAAATCAGTTTGTATCAATTTTAAAAAGTCTTCTTATTTCGATGGATGATATATACACACTTTGTCCATTATGAATATTTTTTTTTACTTTATACCACAGCTATTTCTTTTTTAATTCACTTTATTACTCAAAAGTTACTATAAAAAATGTATTCTACATTTCCAATAGACGTTTAAGTTCGTTTACTTGTTACTTTATATAACATTTATAAAATTATTTTTAAACCGAATTATAATTTATAACATGTTTAATTATATAAACATGTTATATTATAAACATTTAATGAATTCATAATAATTACAATATACAAATAAAATTGTGACAAACATTTAATATTGTTCAACAAAAACCTTTGATATCACACAAATTTGACAGTTACTACGGCTATGATACTGAATAGAGTAGAAAATGTAATAGAGTTGTTTTTTATCTATTTTTATTATTTCAAAACCGGCAGTGAAAACTCATAGAAATGAATGGATTTAATTTTAAAAAGTTATATAGTTATATGAAACTGACTGAGTTATACAGCTATATGAATAGAATTTTTTAGAAACCTTACCAATTCACTGGATTCTATTATTAAAATATGCCACTGATAAAAAAAAATGTATAATTAAAATAGTATTGTTATATATTCACATGTTGAGTGGATCTTGGATTTTACACAATAATATAAAATTACAAATGCAGAAATAAGTACGAGAAAGACGATATAATTTACTTGTTTCACATTTTGGTATTCTATAAATGTATTTGTGAAGTACACTGGCTGTATTCAGTTTCATTTTTTTAGAAAATAAATAAATAATATGAATGTATATATATATATAATGTTATTAAAAATTCGTACCTTATTTTATTGCACTTAGAACATTATTCTGAAAATTTGTTCCGTTATATAACTTTATGCAAAATAATATTCACGTGATCGATAAAAATGACTGTATATCGAATATAAAAAACACGAACTACTTAATTATGCCAATTAATTATTAGAAATTCATGGAATTTATTATAAATTTTATTCAAATAATTGTCTACTTTCGAATGAACTACTCCGTACAGTAAGATCAGATAATCGAATGACAAAGCATGTTCAATGTACAAAATGTACAATATAACAATATATGAATATACCCTATCTTTTATTACTTTATAACGTAAAACGATATAGGATAAAGTAAACAGGATACGTACATACATACATATATATATATATATATATATATATATATATATATATATATATATATATATATATATATATGGTTTAGGAACATTGGATTTAACATTCTTAGTAATTATTAAATTTAAAGTTTAACACTAATCATTTAAAATCTGGAATTTGATACAAAAAGAAAACAACTCTCATATAATTATCCTAATGTTCTGTTTTTAAGAATAAAATAGTCATTATGATTCAGTTCATAAGCGGACGATCCTTTTGTGATAAAAAAATTAATTATACGATATAACCATATCCACTTAATAAACAGAAACATTTCAACCAATAATTAGTTATTTATTTAATAATGAATTTATTACAAGTATTTTTCTGTGGTTTGTGGTATGAAAAAGTACTTATTTGTCATCGACACTAAATATTTATTCAATTTTTATAAAAAGCAGCGAGAAGAAATATCCTTTATTAAATTTTTGTTAAAAAAACATGAATTTTACCACTTCTACAATTTTTATTATTTTAATCACATTTATAATTCATTCCATTATTTTATTTATAATTGGTTAAACTAAAATTTATACGGGAATATAACGAATTAAACAAAAGGGACTTTCACTGCAATGTGAACTTAAACTCGATTATGTTTATTTTTAAACATATCCAATCTTCAAAGTCTCCGGTTAACAAAATGTCTGACAAAACCGCAGTTAAATTAGATTTTCGCCAAGAGACTATTTGTCATTAAACCAGTGACAGAGTGTATTACTATTGGCTGGTGTTTCACATAAAGGTAATAAAGCAGTGTAATAAAGACAACATAATGAATATACGTGCTGGTCGACGAGGACGACACATGGAACACTGGGTGATGAATGGTGCGGGTATAAACAAACCACAAGAGTACCTGATTAGCTTGTGCCTGACCTTGACTGGCACACAGGATGTGGTTAAGAAGCTTCCGACATAGTAATACAACATCACCTTTACATACGTACTAGTAAACAGGCAGATACTATTTACCTATCTTCCGGTTTAACACCAAAACTATGTGGTATCTACCACTGATGAATCCCATTTTCATGTGTTTGGATATCACATGCCAACAAACGAATATATATATATATATATATATATATGCATAATACATTCATGACGAAATCTTTTTGATTACACTTTCCATACATTTATATTACAAATTGAATCAGAAAAGGACAAGGTTCTATTTTATTATGTGACTTATTCATGGTAACAAATAATATGAATTAACTGAATAGGTTTCAATTAAATACGCAACATAAATAATATTACTATTTACTGAATTAATAAAACTTGTTTAGTGTTTGTATTTACGTGTAAAAGCAAACAATATACATTTTCTAACATGTAGAAATATAAACATTTAAAATATAAAATGACCGATACACTTCACATAAACAGGATATAATACTGTAAGTTAATTTTTCATAGGAAAAATTAATATAATATTCTTATTTTTAATGAAATATTACGAAAAATTATAATATTCACTTCTGAATTTTGCAAATAAAAATTATTCAGATTTTAAACAGAAGTAATGAAGAATAATTACTACTATTTTGTTTTTTGACCTTGCTATTTTTTTAGTTATGACATTACTTTACTGTCTGTAACTGTCTAGTTAAATTCAATAATGTTTTACATATTAGTATTCACATAATGCTTTGAGACCGGACACGACAAGGTATTTTCAAATAAAAATTGTAGTTGTTTTGCCAATTGTCGATTTTATTTTTATTTCTTACTGGAATTAATGTTTATTTTGACATTTTTTAAATAGTGATGCGATTATAAATGTATTTATAGAATTTATACTATACTGCAACATTACACATACATATATAGAAGTTATTTTTAATATTTACACATTTCTCTTAGATTTGCATTAATACACATCGCATATTTAAGAATGTTTAATATAGCTGATAAAGTGATATATGTATATAGTTATAATAAATATTTGAACTGAACACAAATGAAACACATTATTTTTTAACATTGCACAGATTTATTTTAAAAGAAATAATTGTAATACAAATCCTATTATTAAAACCAATTATTAGTCGATTTGTTCATTAAAGAAATTTGGTTTTTGTGTCTCATTAAATCGAATATTTGAAAAGAGAGAAAAAGAACTATTCGATGAAGCAACACGTACGAATGAAATGATTACTGTATTCTATTCTGAGAACGGACGGACTGGAATTTGAGGCAGGTATTACCTGTTTCATGATATGAAAGCAAAATGAATTCAGTTGCCTACTTTTTTATATGAACGGCAATATATATATATATATATATATATATATATATATATATATAAACGATTCCTTTGTTAAAAGAAAAGATCAATTTTATATTAAAGAGATGAATTTTCTTCATCGGAAAATAGTTACGATGTTGACGTATCATTACAATTATTTCGTTTTCTTTTCGAGACGCATTGTGCAGTCACGTCACAGTTTCAAAAGAACAATTTCTTTTATAATATAAACTCGAGTTTCATGAACATAATCGAACGAATTAATCGGCTGAAAAAAAGATTCGTTTGGAATAATCACAAATGTATTTTTTGTTTTCTTTTCAAGCTACTGTAATCAAATATATATATATATATATATATATATATATATATATATATACACATATGAAATATACCTTAATTAATTAAGTTTATGTTTTAAGTAATATAATATTTATGTGTAGAAATGTATCATTACATATAATTAATACTATTTAAAATTGTTTGAAAATATTTCCAGAAATTAATAAACATTTCCATTAAATTACATTAGTATTTAAAGAAACATGTATTCACGTATGAATTGAAAATTTAAGTTTTCTTAATAAGAATTTAACCTCTTAACATTTATAGCCTGTTGAACTTAATAGGACTAAGAAGTTGCACTTAATTAATTTCCACTTATCTTCAGTTCTTCACTTGTGAACTAATACCACTTATAAATCCTTATTTATGCTAGTAACAAAGAGCTATTGGTAGATAAAAAGTGAGTAGTTTTTAGAAAGTTATAAGAACTTATGATTTCAGAGGACAATGACGGTCTAATTGTCGGTATAATGAGAAAATAAAATAAGTAAGCATTAATTCTTGAATTTTTTTATTAATAAAATATAACAAGGAAATTCATTGAAAAAATAGATGGTGAAATGTAATTTGCGGATAATTAAAATTCCTGCGAATTACATTTTATAATAATTACACTATAATAGTAGATTTGTACTGTGTTAATATAAAAATGACGAAACGTACGAATTGCAAGTAATCAGCCAATTTCTTAAGAATTAATTGAAATGAATCATTCATTTTCAAGCAAAACACACATTTATTAACATAACTTTCAGTTAAATCATTCATCATTTGCATATAAACAAATATACTACTATATATTATAGAAAAATCCTTTTTAAAAAAACAATAAAAACATACATGTTATTTTTAAAACTGATTGTTTTTTAGTAAGTACTTTGGCAATAATCAATCAGGCATAAAAATACATACAAACAAAAGGGCACGTTTATAAAGAACTACTAGTATATATATATATATATATTCTCCAACTTCTAGTAAAGAAATTTACAGAAATTTAATTATAACAGATGCGGAAAGAAGCTCTTTATAAATATAATGGATTAAAAAGACCGCACTTCGTGATAAATAAAGGCAATTTGTTTTCGAAACGAGTGTTATTTTCAGTGAACGTATTTAATATTTTCAGATCAAATGGGAAGCACATAGTTCACAACCAGTATAACATAAAAGCTTTAACTAAAGAATTTACAAGCAGCAGTGTATCAATAGCAGTTCAATAAGGGTATGATGGTGGGTTGGCATTAGGTTGAAAATAAATAAGATTGTACTTGTATGTATGCACATATGTATGTATGTATGTATATATATATATATATATATATATATATTCGTTGATGTTTTACTAAATTATTAATTAAAAAAATAATAATTTGTTAATTATTTTTAGTGTAACAACGACTTACAAAGTAATTATTTAATTTGCTGTTTGATACCTGATTCTTTTGTAGTATGTATCTGTTATAAATTTTATTTTTATTGAGTTTACATCGAATGCAATTAAAATTTGAAACAAATATAATAAAACAAATAAAGCACTATATATTCGAACACAATTATTCATTAGTATTTCAAATTATATTCAATAATAGAATAAATTAGATTTGACTGTAATTATTCGAAATACAATGTGGAATTATTATAAATGACAACATACATGTCGTGAAATTAATTATAATATACGAATCCATTCAATGTATTATTAGCTACTAACACAATGTAGAAATATTATGTATTTAATAAATAACTGAGAAAAGTTTTCAGTTTACATTTTTTTTATAGTGTGGCAAACATACATTAGAAATTATTTTCGATTTTTTCAGAATTACTACATAAAATTAACCATGTTTTATACACAGTCATATTTATAACTTGAAGATAATATTCACCTATAGATGTGTACTACTGCACAAGATTTTGATGGCACTTGAGAAGTTATGAAAAAAGAGATTTTAAAAATTATCGTATTCGGGTAAAACGGTAAATCGGGTAAATCGATTGGGTAGATCGATGGAGATAATGTTGTTCGAAGACATTTTATAGCCGATCCAATTATAGAATAAATAGTGGTGGTCGAAATATGAACCTATCCCATGACATCTTAGATGTTTGTCCATCGGACACGAGTCGACAGCGAGCAAAATGACAAAATGAGAACAACAAACGAATTAGAGCGAGTGAGCGAGCCTAAGTATGGGCAATACGTGTCGAAGTCGTGCCGTTTTCGAGAATGTGTACGAGTGGATAAGGAAAGGAATGAAGGCGAAACCAAAATCAAAGCCGAACACATCGGAAACTATAGCTCACAATTTATCAACGATTATGTCATGGCACGACGACGGGCATTTTCGACAAATCAAGAAATACGGTCCGGCCCAATTTATCTGGGTTGTACTATAAATCATGCCTCCGACACCGAAATTTCTTGTTCAAAACAATGCTTTGCTTCACCGACACTTGTCTATATAGTACATTTCAGCAGTCTGTCTATTATTTTAACGGATCTTTAACAGGACCGGAGTTGAATTTATATATCAAGACAGATAGAAGTAACATCATCGATTTTACATTATTACATTAAACTGAGAGAAATGGCTAGTACCAATAATATCGATTTTTTAATGAATACTTTTAAAAACATTCAATTTATTTTAATTATATATTCAAATTTTTATCCAATGCAAAGAAGTAGTTTCGGTTCCATTTTTTTTTTACATTTTAATTCATTATAATTATTATTATATATATATATATATATATATATATATATATATATATATATATATATATATACCAATTACAATATATGCTGAAATCAGTATTTATCATCTATATTATATTTATATATTTCATAATTACGAAACCTAAAATAACATTAAATAAAATTAGCGGAAGCAATAAATTATATCTGCAATATTTATTTATTCAAAATTCATTAAATAGAATTTCACGTAAAATGATCACCGCAATAATAAATACAATATATTTATTTCGACATATATGTATATATATATATACGATATACATCATATACAATAAAATGTTTGAATTAGTTTCAAAAATTAAAGCTAGTTTTAATATACAAAATAGTACTCACAGTCGAATATTAATTATTTTATAATTGTTAAATTATAATTAGTTATATATATATATATATATATATATATATATATATATATATCCTTATACGTATTACTACACAAATACCTCTCTAATGAAACAATCATTAGCATATAACGCATATAAAAATTGCTTTAAAAATAATATTATCTGAATAGCTTGTAAATGCATACGGTAATTCTAATTAATATGACAATGCAGTTTATAATCAAAAATCAAATCATAAACATCCTTTATTAGTGTGTTTATTGGTGTAACATCAAAGTAAAATTATTTAAGTTTGAACAATTACACACACACACACACACAAATATATATATATATATATATATATATATATATATATATATATATATATATATATATAATGAACATGATTGAAGTTTTACAGTGACTTTGAACAAAGTACCAGCTACTTGTCCAGATCTTTAGGCTATAGATGTTGTTCGATCATTTAATTTTATGGTTTGAGTAAATTCTTCAGTTACTTTATATGCGTTGGTTATGTGGAAACAGTACGTACATTCATACATATATATATATATATATATATATATATATATAGGTGCTGTTTGAAATTAACGCTGAAAGGAAAATTGCCGGGAGCAAATCAATTTTTCATAAGTAATGACCGCTGTGACGCCTCGCTCTGTATAATCGGAAGTACTGACGTAAAATAACTGATACTGCGGAAGAACATTTTCGAAATTTACAAAGCTATTATAGCTAATGTTATTGAGGCGATTTTGTTCAAATATATTTCTTAAATTAGTTTTTCCATCCGTGATTAGATATTCATACTGTAGGTACACAATAAATAAAAGAACTGTTTTATTGATTTGATATTATGTGATTTTTTTATGGACACTAAATGTTTCGGTTCTATCAGTTTATCAAAAGACAACTTATTTATGTGATATGCACTACTTTACTAACAAATTGTTCCTTTGGTCTATTACTTTCAAAATAATATTAATGTAAGAAATTTTCAATAAATAAATAAAAATAATTAATGATATCATATTGGAAGTTATAATACATATGAAAAAGAATTCTTTAGTGATCAAATATGAAAAACGCAATTCCAACAATGAAATCAATAACTATTATATTTTACGATTACATGTAAATCGGAAAAAAGATGAAGAAAAGGTTCATAACTTCTGAACGAAAAGTATCTTGAATGAGAAACGATACGATTGACAGGTCAATGGTCAAAAACTCATATCAGATGTATTCCTTTATGAATGTTTTACTCAACAATATTTAAAATAAATCGAAAAATTAAAAACTGTTTAATATTCAGACAATAGTATAGATAAATATATAAATGTGATACATTTAATTATAGTACATAAAATTGTAAACGGTGATGTTTACACTACAAAATTTAGTTAGGTCAGAAGATTCCACACAAATTTCGTAGAAATTTATATAAGGGTTGGAAGGTTAGCAACACTTGTAAAATGGGGTTTAGGGGACTGTCCGCCTTGTAATATAACTCTCCCCTAAGCAACATTCGAGTAGGCCTGGACTTACACGACACGACACAACACATAGATATATATACTACGAATACATAATAGTAAGCAACAATAGGAAGAAGACTACGAGAGAAAGACGGGGCGCTTACGTTGAAGCGAATGGTGAAATCGAAAAGAAATACATAACAAAACAACGAGTTGATTTGAACACGCGAACTAGTGCTAGTGAGTGAATTTCATTGACATATGAGGGTTATACATGCACAGGGAAAGTATGACGGGGTGTAAACGAAGAATAGGTGACATTGAAAATGAATACAGCACTTGACAGTCCCTCTCTCACGCAGCATGACAAAACCATCTGTTTGGCAGCATATCTTGCGCAGTCTTGCCATGTTATGCCCATACCATAAGATAATATATGTACAATTCACACTGTTTGTAGAGCGGATCATCGGTCTATCTGCAATTCCAACTAGAATCCCGCTCTTCAGTGGCGTCACAAACATATCTCTCGTGTAATAACATCATGTTACATTCGAGTATCATCTACGTATGTTCAAAAACACAAGATGTTTGTGTGAATGTTATTGTTTAACGAGAACTCATGTTGTTTCTTTCATTGCACACCAATTAAACAGTTTATTTTTTTCAATTTCAACTCAACTAATATATAATCGAATTGTATACACAATTACAATTTACTTAGAATTACTAGAACTTGTTTCGAAATGACTAGTAATAAAAGAATTTTATATTCTTTTTTATTTAACTCTCATAAGATCCACAGAAACAATATACCATGATATTCTTATACCTAAAATATTACTTACGTGTATTTTATACAGGAATAAATATTTATAACAAAAATGTTTTTTTCATTTAATTTCGGATTTTTTCATTTAATAGATTTTATTTTGGATTCCGTGTAGTTACTTCAAACATACAATGCATTTTTATACTCCATAAATATTTTTCACATTTATAATTCGCAACATTTTTCAAATAAAATTATTAAAAATTAGCTATACAAATATTATTATCTAATACGTGTATAATTAAACTGGTAATGAAATAAGAGAAATGGATATAGATTTTATTATCAATGAAGTAAATAATCACTTGTTTATAAATAGAATATATATATATATATATATATATATATATATATATATATATATATATATTACAGATTTGGGGAATTTTCAATGTAATTATATGTTTTTTGTTTTATGTTGAGGAAATAATAATAATAATAAAACACAGGCATAATCAACGTTTAGCAACGCGAGAAAAAAATAATAAAAATAAAATAGAAAAGCCATATCCCTCGAGAAGTAAAACGCTTTTTTCATTGAACAAAAGAAAGATTTGGGTTGGAATGACGTGAGAGCTTACCGTTTAACTTCCACCAACATCCCCCCATAATTTCGACGCCTGTGTGACTGTTTCGCAGGGCTACACAGCCTCAGCTAAGCGACTAAGCCATCCCGCTGAACACTAGTGTTACCGACCAGGCCAGCCGAACACACCGACCAACAGACCATTTTGTTTAGTTGCTAGCATGAGCCTACAAGCTTGCTTCTGTCTGCCAGCCAACAGTCTGCCGATTTGCCAGGCTGCCTGCTATGGTTAGCTCTCCGTACCCGCAGAATGCGGAAATTGGCGTTTTGGTTTTATCTGTCGTTTCATGAAATTACCATCTCTAGCTATTATGTTATACGTTTTAGTGAAGCGTGTGATTTATAATGTTTGTAATGTATTTTAATTTTCGTCCGATATATTTTTGGGATTTTAATGCATTTTAATATTTTAATGATTTACTCAAATACCTCTCATTTACCCTTACGATATTATAAATTCATCAATTATATGTTTTAAGAATTCTAACTCTAAAATAAAACCAAAAAACCATCGAATATTAAATAAAAAACGATCATATTCAATTCGTTTTGTGTTAAATGTAATATCATTTCCAATATATACAGAAACTATACAAACGAGTATATACGAAATGTTCAATTTAAAAATCCAGTAAACGAATATAAATATGGACATATGCATACGTACAATAAATGACTGGAGTATTAACAAAACAGATAATACATATGAAAAATGTTACCAAATACTAATGAAAAGTATCTGGAATCCTTATATAATTCATATTTCAAAATTAACATTTTATTTAATATAAAATGCAATTAAAAATATTTTCACCGTTTAAATTATTTAAAACATAATATACGAAATTATATATATATATATATGTATATATAAATACTGAAAAATATATTAGCAGGAACGCGATAAGAATGAAAATATTTGAAATTTTCCAACAAGAATGCATATTTAGAATATTAAAAATTTAATAATATTCAATAAAAATATTTTACTTTATAATATACAAAGCTGTGATTGTATTTTTTTACAGATAACTAAGTATATGTCTGATGATATATATATATATACAAGAATATTTTTAATATTCTTCAATACACTATTTCCTTGTCTTTTTTGCATACGAAAATAATTTTTTTTTAAATTATAACGGAGTTTTTGCATTTTTTTCAAAAACCTGAACATAATTTTTACAAATGAACGTTTTCATATTAAAACAATAAATCATTTTCATACATACTTTATAATAACATAAATATAAAATTTCTGGGATTAAAATCGTGTCTGATAGTACAAATATTTAATATAGAAAAAAATACATGGTTAGAAAAATGTAACTAGTAACTAATACTTAAAACAACAATTAGAAATATTAATAAAATTTAAACATCGTACTAGTAGAAATACATCTTTCCAAAACAAGACTATTTGGGAAGCATACATTATTATACCTTGGAAGAAAACGTAAAAATGTACAATTGTAGCATGTGCTGTTAATATTTTGGATAACAACTTAACTATTTTGTTTCAATAATGTTATTAACTTCAATATTTCTTTGTAACACTTTAACAGTAGATTTTAAAAAAATATTTTTCCTAACATTCATATAAACATATCATATCATTTCATTTTGAAATTACTTTTATGTAAGCTGATGTACATTGAATTTAAGAATAACTGATTGCTTCTCTGAACGACCAAAAGAACAGTAGTACTGATATATATATATATATATATATATATATATATATATATGTATGCATGTATGTGTGTGTATATAAATATATATATATATATATATATATATATCGTGTATGTGCCTGCATGAGGTACGAGGGGGATGAACCGTAACACGCCCGCCGGGATGAATTGAAAGAACGACTGACGTTAGGGGTTGAGGGACGGTCGGTTGTATTGGTTGGCCGCTTCGATGGTTTGCAGTAGGCACATAGCTTGCTTTAGGGGCGGATGGACAACATTCAATAGTTTTTACGTCCCTTGTAAGTGATGCTGGACAGTTATATATACGGTATTTTTGTGTATTACGCAAGAGGAGGGTGTTCTGCAAAGGTGTCTCACTATTTTATTTATCGACAGAACTGAATGCAACTTTAAGTATGATATATTTCTAATGTTCATAGACAAAACATGTAAAATATTAATATATATATATACACACTAAAGCAAATATTTACCATTGCAAAATTTAATATAATCATCTAGATGCATATATATATATATATATATATATATATATATATATATATATATATATATATATATCTAGATGAATACTGAACATAATGTTATTTAGCAAACACATTACTGAAGTGTTGTTTACATTTACTCGCAGACATATACTCATTTAAAAATTCAATTATTACTTTTAATTTTACTCTAAAAGCACTAAGATTGAATCATATCGACTTTTATAAACATATGTATGTGTATATGTGTATATATACATACATATATATATATATATATATATATATATATATATATATATGTATATGTGTGTGTGAAAAATGTACGTTTAAAATATGGTATAAATATGTATATGATTGTCAAATAATATTTTACGTAAATGTGATTTGCTAGTACACAGACATGATTCTTCCAATATTCTCTCAATATTTCACTCAGCACACATAGTACTATAAGAGCCCGATCGCAATGGGAGGTCCGGAAGCGTAACGGAAGTTTCAGATCAAGATAAGCGTGTATCAATTATGCTCGCAAGATTTTTGTTCAATGAAAGCAACTTCGAAATGATAACGAAAACTCGTAGGGTGTGTATACGTGCGTATTCTTGCATAAATTATATATATATATGCATAAATATATAAATATACACATATATATTTACATAAACACAATATTTGGTTCGTGTTTATATATATGAAGAGACAGCTATTCAAAGGAATTGACAATCATCTCTGGTTCTTACCTCCCCGAACCTGCCAGTTTATTTAAATTCTATCACTATGTATAGCAGTATCAAAGTGTTTTTCGTTTGTCAATTGAAAAATTCGAAACACAATGCTTATCAAAATATAAATATTAAAAAAAAAATTCATTTCACGCAAACACATTAATGAACGTTTTCGAACAGTTTATTTTCAAGATTCCATAAAAGATATCACATTTTTCAATTTTATACCTATATAAATATGTTTATTGTCATAGTTCTGATTTCTTTATGTAACAATTTCATTGTTCATACAAATCAACGAATGTAGATTTATAGTTAGTGACAATACCTTTATTGAAAATAAACACATTATATTACATACACTTATTGTCATTTAAATGCTAATATACCAAATAAATGCTTAATAAATAATTATGTTGTTTTTGGATGTATAAAACACATTAATTTATTTTTCAGACAATTTTCAAATATTTTTCGGATTTAATTTAGTAAATTCTAACAAAAATATTCATATTTATGAATATATATTAATGGAAATAAACCTATTTTGAAATTATTTTCACTGAATTTATATTCTCTATTATTGACTAAAGTCCAAATATTCATGTTCAAAATAAAAAACTCGATATATTTAACAATACCCGTCAATTTGCACATATATATATATGAATGTATGTATTTATATATATTGCACAATTCAGTTCATATTTAACGAATGTATGTGTGTATAATGAAATGTGAATATGATCATATATGTTTGTGTATGAAGTAAATGAATGAATGAATGACTATATATTTATATATATATATATATATATATATATATTTATATATATATATTTATATATTTATATATATATATTTATATATATATATATGTATGTGTGTGTGTCATGAACACGGTGTACACGTTCTATATGTGCTTTGACATTAAAACCCTTTTATCCATTGACTGACCAGTGGTCACTCAGTGACTAATATTGTTTAACTATTTATGTTTATTCAAACGCAAACTTCGTGAGATAAAGTTCATTAGTCACTCTACACTATACATACTTTATAATGAAGCAAGCTTTTTCCATTAGATATCCCTCCACCCAAACAATATCATCTCATACTTTATAAAACTTTTTTTCTATTCGTTTCACTTTTGTATTGTTTTGTACTGGTGACCTAAGGGCATAAACTACAATCGCAATCAAAAAGAATTCAACTTACATTCATACTACCTACATACACACACACAAACACACACACACACATATATATATATATATATATATATATATATATATATCTACCTGGAAGATTTAACAAGATATAAAATACGAATTTTAAAAACTACTATGACATAAAACGTGACGTACTTAAAACATAATAATTCTTAATTTACTAAAACACAGGTAATTGAATAAATTAAGAAATATTTCTATTTATTACTTATCAAAGTATAAACGTTTTCAACGCCAACCTAAGTTAATTAATCATACATTCCAACACAAACATACATTTATCGCATACTTTTATCAGATATATACATTCATGACCTACATTTATCGTATACATTAATCGCATACATTGCATACATTTATTACATACATTAATCGCATACATACATTAACGCATATACATACATTAACGCATACATACAATAATTGCATGCATACATTTATGGCATACATTTTCGCATACAAACATTTATCCCATGTACTGGACAAATGTATTGCATACATGTATGCCATACATTTGTCGCATACTTTTTTAAACATACATATGTCGCGTACAGAAGTGGAATATTATAAATGAATACAATAAGAAATAATAAAATTCAAATTGTGGTATCTTATTTAACTGATAGATACTTTTGAGAATATACTTCAATATGAACCACCGTTAAATAATTTAATAAAGTTTATCTTGGAAACCATATAATGAAATATAAAATCTATTCAAGTTTGTTTATGTTTGTTTCTGTTTGTTTATTTAAATTTTACGAATAAGACGCACAATAGATAATCAACCGTCGCACCTGAATATTAAACGATTATTATCTTCGTAATGTTTTCTTTCTAAGTATAAGAAAATATGTTTTTTAAATAAGTAATAATTACTCGCTAGAAACAGAATAATTGTAAATTCTGTTGTTCAAAATATTATAATCAGAAATACATCGTTCTTACTAAATTACCACTGTTTATTTGATTTTTATACTTAAGTTCTATACCAGAAACAAAGTAATCGAAGACAACTAATTTTCAATATAAGTACCTTAATTATAATTTTAATCATTACTGAACTCGCGTCAAATTTTGTATAAAATTTTCGCAGAATTTAGAAAAAAACATCATCGTTCCATGAACGATACTATTAATGGATTTATAATATAAACTGATTACCTACAAAAGCTTATCTCACTCTACCACTTCTCAAATATGTCAGATGTTAATCGAAGTTCGAAGGTTGTAATATTATCTCTACATCTGATTTTCAATAATACAAATTCACAATATATATATATATATATATAATAATATTTTAACGCTAAACAGGATGTTAAAAATACACAGTATATATTTAATAAAATAAATATTCAAACTTTAAAAAGACATTAAAATGTAACAAAAGTCTATAGGTGTATAGATAGATAATATACAAGGTTATGTATTGTTTTCATACAATGAATCATTTATTCAAAACTGGTTGATTGTACTAGTAGATATAAGTGATTCTATACAGTAAAACCATTTTGTGTGTACGTATTTTTTTTACTGAGCAGGCGTTTTTATTTCCGCGAATATGAGATAATTGTATTATATATATATATATATATATATATATATATATATATATATATATATAATTACTTTACCATGTGACCTGTGACAAATAATTTCATGAAAAAATATGAAGGTTATTTGAAAATTATATAATTCATGGTTAATTAATAGACCTCGAGAGAAAATATATTAAAAATAATACTAAGAATGAAACTTTAAATGCATCTAACTACCGCAATAAACTTCAAATAAACAATAAAATTTTGGAAAAAAACTCGTTAGATTAAAACTTAAATGGTTTCGTAGAAATACGACTCCCTGTGGACATAAAGGGACCAGAGAAAATTGGAATGGGATATATATATATATATATATATATATATATATATACTCACATATGGGGTATTTACATTATTATTTTATTATTGTAAATCACGCAAAAATCTCATTCGAGATTAGCAAGGCGACGTTAAACTTGTCCTCACGAATATGCAAACATGTTAACCACTATGCCAAATACATTACAAAAAAATAATACGAAAATAGATAGAAATTCCAATTTTTATTGTTTCTTCATAATTCATCAATTTATTTGTAATTTACCTAATAAAAAAGGTAAAATGAAACAAGAAATAAAAATGTCGTCAATCAAAAAACAAGAACAGTAAAAAATAACAAATAATTGTTCATTATTTAAATGTTATTACTGTTATTTACGTAAAACAATTATTAATGTACATATATACTTCAATCAACATTAAAATCAAATTATAAATCTTTGTTGCAATAGATTTATCTATATGTGTATATTACTGGAGGACTTATTTTTTCATTCGAATTTATATTATTTTTGAAAAAAGGTTATACGTGTATATATATATATAGACGCACACAATTTTTTACAATATTTTTTTTGTGCGAATATGTATTTGTAGATATATATATATATATATATATATATATATATATATATATATATATATATATATATATATGAGCTTGCATTTGCACTTTGCCTTCAAATGAGAGTACATGGCGTATGACGGAGAGAAATATGAATCTTAAAATAAATTTGCAATAGGTCGGCGATGTGCAAACTTTGCGTAAACAAAACACAATTTTCATCAGCTCTACTGTATGATCTAAGTGTAATGCCTGATATTAATAAAATATTAATGTCGCGAGCATCCTCACGATTCGAATAATGCGTATCTGTAAAGCTCGAAAGCGACTGACTGTTGTGATGTGACAGACAAACGTTTGACTGACTCTCAGCCATTGAGGGTAGCGTTCTGATTGGCCGGGTCGCCAATCGCGTAATAATCAATACCCTGGTCGACGCGCCATGCAACACACACACATACTCATTCTCACTCGCCACGCACATGTGTACATATGTACACACACTCAAATGTATATATATATATATATTCTCAAATATACGTTTGCGTATGTGTGTACGGGAGAATAATAATATATTGAAACACTTGTGGAATACTTATAGGTCGTATTACATGTCCGTTGGCAAACTCATACTCCAACATCGAGGGTCGAACCGGTGCCCTAAGCGACGCACGTTTATCTTTTTTTATTGCGCGTTCAGTTATTATGGCTTTTAGTACACACGTGGAATACGACGATTTTTATCATGTTTTTAGAGATGTATCATTATATATATATATATATATATATATATATATATATATATATATATATATATATATATATATATATATATATATATATATAACAAAAACGTCCTGAAATAATTTGAATAAATATGGATAATAATGTAAAAAATCCTTAATATTAATTTGGTGAAAAACGTTACAACATATATAGGAAATTCTGTTTATATATATATATATATATATATATATATATATGAGGAGAGAGTATGAAATTTTACTACTACAAATAAGAGGAATACATATATAAAATTAAATAGTGTTTAATTTTGAAATTCAGTAATAGTACCATGTAAATAAAAGTATTAGATTCAGAGATTTCAGTGAAAATATAATTTATATTAATACAATTTTAGCTCCAATAATGTTAAGATAAAGTAAAATGTGTGGTTTGTTAAATGTTTAGTATTATATTTTAACAAAAAACGAAGCAAAAACGTAAATAAAAATCTATACAACGTTTATAAACTGATTACGTTTTATACAAAACGTATAAAATTGCAATTACTAATCAAAAATCAAGGTTATACAAATATTAACTACATTATAAATTATCTTTTAATTAAAAATATATTTAATACATGATATAAATAATGATTCAATACGAAATGGAATTATAAATGAAAACTTGTTCAAATAGATGACATGTTCAGTTAAGACTAATCAATTCTTGGTTGTTCAAGCAATTATTTTATCAAATTTTATTCACTGTTTGGATGTAAGGTGCGATTTTCTCAATACCACTTTCAATAATTTTGTAAATAAATCAATATTCTACATTAAAAATTACGCTATTAAATATATTTGTTTTGCATGAATAAGATATATATATATATATATATATATATATATATATATATATATACATACACACACGTATATTATTGGATTATTTTATAATATTCTGAACTTCAAACTAAGTATAATTTTTGTAATTGAGAATAAAGATCATTTGAAAGTTAATTAAATGCAGTACTTAATATAATTAGTAATTAATATAGTGCTAATATAGTACTTAATTATATGTAGTACTTGAATAATATCACAATTTTTACTTAGAACTTGTATAGAAAAAAGAAAAAGTTTATGCCATATACCAAATTTAATCATTAAATTATAATATACAATAAGATGATTTATCAAGAACAGTATTTCAAAAACTATTCACTGTGAATACATTTTATATATATATATATATATACACACATATATGTATGTATGTACGTATGCAAGTAAATATAAAATCTCTCGATAATAAATAGAAAAAATGTTT
>CM068324.1:17659719-17772219 GCA_034766995.1 Acanthacorydalis orientalis | reverse complement strand
CAATTGTACCGCGCGCCGATAATTATTTTAAAAACGAGTAATTTCCGATAAATGTAAGAGAACCAGGTTATTGTAATAAAAAATGAAAATAAACCGGAAATATTTTTAGATACAATAACCTACTATTATAAGAATGCTAGACGGTAAAATCAAGGGGACATAGTTCACGATGATGACCACAAATCAATTTTATTGAATAACTGAAATAGAACAATGAAAGTGAAATATATTTTGAAATAATAGGTATGATATAAAATAAAAACGATAGATGAAATGCTGTCAATGATCTCAGAAGTACTTAAGAAATAATATTATATATATATATATATATATATATATATATATATATATATATATATAATGTTTACTGAGTACGATAATTCAGATTTAAAAGGAACTATTCAAAAGAGATTTCATGGAATATATTTTAGGGTGCGGACAAGTAGATATATATTTTTTTCTAAGGGGTACGAGTATGAGAACATTGGGGTGGTGGCGCGTGCGATATACGCATTCCAATCCTTTACACGTACGTATACCATGCGTATGTGATGTAAGTTGGGGCACGTAAAGGGTGAGATCGAGGGCACAAAATGTGCCTCTTGCAAACGGGACACGTCTTCACGACAATCATTTCACCAATTCTCCGTGTATGCGTGTATCCTCAGTGTGCACAGTCGTGTTTGTACAAGTACTGACATTTAGTTACGATTAATTTGATAGTTGTTCGATACTGCATACTATATATATATATATATATATATATATATATATATATATAAAATATATACAAATAAAGAGATGTTAATCACACGATACCAGTAACAGCTATTTTGATAATTGTAATTGAATAATGAAATATAATTTTATATGGATCTATTTTAAAGTATAAAACCATCAATACGAACAGAGTTTGCATTAAAATAATGATTTTTGTTGATAAGAAGGCAGTCCGAATAAGATCAAATTTACATTAAGGAACAAACTTTAAGATATATTCAAGATCTATAATTCGATAGCCACACTTTACTACACACACACACACACACATATACATACATATATATATATATATATATATATATATATATATATATATATACATATTAATATTTAACAATTTCATATTAAGCTATAGAGATAATCGGAAATAAATACATACAGTTTAATCTTTTAGAGTGCAATGATTTACATACGATACATACATACGTGTGTATATGTATGTGTGTATATATATATATATATATATATATATATATATATATATATATATATATATAATTTAAACAAAGTACTAGGACGAATACAGGAAATTAACTATCACACAAAATTTCGAATAAATTACAGATTCAATAGCATAAATATATAACGTTTAACACATTCTTTTTATGTAAATCATATAAATTACATACACACATACATGTATGTATATATATATATATGAATGCATATTTTACAACTGAAAATATGGATACTAATCACAACGTACGATTTCTTAAATTTGAAGTCAATTTCTAACGAAGATTTTTCATTTTTTAGATGTACTACTTTGTTTTAAAGTATTATTTATGTACACATTTCTAAATAAATATAATAATACTATGAACGTGTTTGGAAAACTTTTATTGCTTATTAAGAAATGTATATATTAAAAAAAATATTTATTTTTTATCAGGTAATGAATTCAAAGAACAATTATAAATAAAGTTTTTAAAAGTAAATCAAAAGTGTAATAAACTGAATCAGAAGCACTAATTTATTAAGAACTGATTTTATTCACAATTAGAACCGTGAAACTCTTCATTAACTGCATTTAATCAACGAAGTTCAAGTCGATATGTGACAAGTAAAATAATTCACTGTCATTATTGCAATTTTATCGTACGTTTTAAGTTATACAAAAAAAAGTAGACAGAAAAATTGATTTAAATGGTATACTTAATTGAAATCTCGAATACTTACACTATACAGAGAATTTATAAAATTAAAGACTTTTTAATTATTTCAAGAGCAAACAAGAAGGAAATACGAGAACATGTCATTTATTTGTTCGGAAAAATGTTGAATCTGAGTTTATTTTAGGATATTCATTCCATTACAATTCTTAAAAACGTTTATATTAATGAGATTGTTTATTTATTTATTTTACTTTTAATATGACTAAAATCTATAAAGTAGGAATTGAATTCTATTTGCTCGCTGAATATTTTAAGTTATACACACACAGAGAGAGACATAAATATTGCATCTGGGTGTTTTGTGAGCTATGTTTGCCTCGACGTCATCGGGATGAGAAAACGGACCGAATAGCATCTCGAAAGGAACGCATTGGGGCACGCACGTTTGTTTTCCCAATACTGATTTTGTGTGTATAACGTATCAGAAAAAGAAAAACGCGTACGCCTTAAAGCATATGGTGCTTGACGAAGTTTTTCGTCTCCGCAATATTTACAGGCTCGATACGAATTGAAGGCCTGTCTTGCTTTGACTTTATTCAAACCTTCAGCTTCCTGTGTTTGTATTGACGATCACGACGATGTTACCAATGCCTTGGATAGGATCGTCGTCATCAATATTTGTTGTATCTATCTGTCTATCGAGCTATTCATTTACCCATGTCTACATCTATCTATCTATTCAATATACGTCAATTGTTTTTGCAAATTTCTCGATGCACGCTTTTTTGGCATAATAACTATGAATGTGATATATATATATATATATATATATATATATATATATATATATATATAGATACATACATACACATGTAAAAGCACATCCGTATAATATAAACGTTAAATAATTTTATAATAAATAAAAAAAATTGTATATTTCATCAACAGTTATTTGGTTACACACATAATTATACATACATACATACATTTACACAAACACACACACACACACATATATATATATATATATATATATATATATATATATATATATATATATATATATATATATATGTATGTAAATCGACAAAAATCAATTCACGATTAATTTTGATATGAACTAAAAGTACATAAAGCCGATAAATTGTATTTCAATCAGGTATACATCAAACCGTAAATGGCAATTAACGATATTTATTTCCTCACTAAGAGTTCAATTATTTCTTAATACTGTACAGACTCGATTTTACATTTCATTAACTTAATGTTTTGAAACAAAACAGAAAGTTCGCTTTCACGACAAAATCAAAAGAATTGTGAACATATCTAGTTATGAATTCGATTTATATCTTCTAAATTGAGTTCGAATTGTAAATAATATAAAAGGGAGTATGAAGACTGCATAAAACATTGTTTTGAATAACAGGGTTAGAAATTTAAAATGAAAATCAGCATATTCCTTCTAGTTTAATGATAGTAGACGAGAAGGCGTCGAATACTAATATTGTAAACTTGTCTGTGTATTCCATTCAATATTACTTCAATTAGAATTAATAATTTCCGCAATAAATGTACTCGGTCAGTCAAAGGTACTTTATTGTTCTTGGATGTAATGATGAATTTGGTGGACACCGAAAGAGAATGTGTGAAGAAGAATAAAGTGATTGAACGTATATGTAAAATAGTAACGCTAAATTTCAGGATTGATACTTTTAATAAAACACATATAAAAGATATAGAAGAGAGCGGGACGGAAGCATATTCATAAACAGACAAATATAAATATATATATATATATATATATATATATATATATATATATATATATATATATATATATATATATATGCATGTATACAAAACAGACAGACAGACATACATTCACAAATCGACAAAAACTGATAACCAGCCAACCAGTTACCCTATAAGCCAAATAAGTCAGTTAGCCTATCAGCCGACAAATAAGCCATAAAACCTTCAGAACAGCCAACGAGACAAGCAGCCATACAGCGCAGCCAGTCAGCCACCGAGCCAGCCATTCATGTGCCGGTTGGCTTAGCGTATCCCCCGTTCATCCCCATACACATTCCCTGCCATGTTCCGCGACGTCCAGGCCACAGGCAAGCCGGCACAAGCAAGCAGCAGGCAAGCAACGCTGTATGCTTCTGAGTTACGCACTATTGATTTGCTCGGGACGCCACTGCTGCACCCCGCACAACCCCCTCAAGAGCTCATTCACTGCCACGGCTGATGCAGCGGCGGCGTTTTCAGTCCACTGTTATTGCCTGTCGACAATCTTATAGACGAATTAACATAATAGCAGCAAACATACACGTATGTATGCATATTATTCGTATAGACAAAAATACATTTATATACTTACATTACACACACATAAGATATAAATATGTATGTATGCATATGTGTATATATAAACACATTATCAGAGCACAAAAGTACACAAGTGCAATCAGATCAGACATACACATTTACCTTTAAAAAATCCATATGAGTAATAGGATTTACATACATTTTTTTTTAACTACTGACAACATTTAGATTTTATTTTCACGAATAAACTCATGAAAATCAAATAAACGTTATAAACGTTAAGTTGCTGAATTCAACACCCAGTCAGTAATAATAGTTGAAAAAGATACATCTATTCATAAGTGTTATAATATCTTCGAAAATGATCTTTAAATAATTCCACGAACGTCGAGATTAATTATTTTCTTTTAACAAATAAACTCGTATCAGAAACAAATCCGGTTTTTAATTTAGTTTAAATAATTTAATTTAAAGCACACTACCATAAGTAAATTTGAAGTACATGATGTCTTTAATAAACATATTTTTGTTTTATTGATTTATGAACATAATGCCGAGTGTTTTCAGAATATTTAAAATTTAAATGGAAATATTAAAAAGAATTTAGAAAAAATAGGATAAATTCCAATCAGATACAACTATATACTTTCTTTTAACATATAAAGAGATAGAAAAAGTGACCAGTGGTAAAAAAAACATTACAGTTCTGTTAAATCTATTTTACATTAACACTCGTTCACACATAAATAATGTTTAAGTTTATAAAAACTGCATTTATTTGAGATTTATCACTGTTTTAAAAATATATACAACTACAACTGACTTGACAGACTTCAGATAATTTTAAATAAATTACATTTAATTCAGAAAATGGGGAATTTACAGTGGATTACAATCTTGAATGTGATAAATCATTCTTAAATAAACATTAATGTTTTACGCATGTTTCTGATCTGTAGTACTATATATATATATATATATCTATATATCTACACGACCTGTGTGTAGAATAAAAATAAAAGCAAAACCAATCGGAAAAGAATAGGAAACCACTAAATATCTCACTTGAGATATTCAGTGAAGCGGGTGTGAACTTAGACTTACCGAGTAGCAAGTAAACACATTTCTTATAAAAAAACTACTAATAGATAGAGATACTATGTAATGTCTCTTCCACATGCTGCTCGTATATAAAGTATATCATGTATCGTAACGTCTTGTATATCTTTGTCACTAAGTTTATAAAAAGAAATATTGTGGTTACTGGTCTGATAAAATGAGTCATTGACTCTTCCTGTCTTATAAAATATATTAAGAGTATTAATTAAAAATTATTAATTTCATTAACTCGACTGAAACGACATACTCTAATTTCCACAAATCAACTTCTAGATTTAGGGATAGTCTTCTTTATCTGTTGTCAATTATATAATTAGGATCATTTGAAGATTTGTGATGTGGAAAATGTTCTATATACATTAGCTTTTATTGATAACATAATATACATCAGACAGACAGACACACGTGTGTATATATATATATATATATATATATATATATAATATTACGAAATAAAAAAACTATTACTCACAAGAAATCTGTATGTAGTAAAAAAAGATAGAATACATGTAACGAAATGTTGACATGCACTGAACAAGTTCAGTCGTCCGAACTGCAAGAAAACTTCTTTTGTTCTAAAAAAAACTGTTCAATTTCACACAGTTAAAGGACAGCCTATGTCAAGCCTCATATCATTCTACACACAAAACCTCTTTGAATAATGGGATCGCTATCATTTTTCTTATTCACTGTCGTCTATCTCATTCACAGTTAGTTTTCGTTATAAACTACACACTGCACGTAGCTCTTTATTATATCTGATTAATGCAATCAATCGTACAATCGAATCAATACCTTTAGTTATTTATTTATTCGTCGACAAGTATGGATATACAAAAAAAAACAATTTACAAATAATTGTGTTTAAAAAGATTTTCTATCTCTCGAATAAAATATATTATAATCTCTAGAATAAAAGATGTATATATATATATATATATATATATATATATATATATATATATATATATATATATATATTTATATATATATATATTTAAATAAAAATGTATATAATGATTCTTTAAATATACATTTATATATAGATAAGTTGTAATACTTGAAACATCTAATTATCCCTTACGAAAAATGTAATTAATATTAAATTATTTAATTATATTATTGTTGAAGTAATAAATCCGTTATAATCTACTTTGAAAATCTGGAGTATACAATAAACATATTTAAGATAAAAATATAATAACAATTCAAATTTATTTGTAAAAGATACACATTCTTCCGTGTATACAAATCGATTTAAGAATATATTAAATTAACTTGATTTCTACTTATAATTTGGTGTCATCTATTTAACTCAAAAGAAAAAAGAAAATGTTCTCCAATATTTGAAACATACATTAAGTAATCACTAGATTTTATTAAACTTGAATAACATCAGATTCTATTACATATATTATTATATTCTTTTAAATATAGTAAATAAATTGATAACCATCTACATAAGAGATATAATCAAAAGTTTGAGTATTTTTTCGTTTGTAAAATACTGAGAAACGCTTCGTATATAAAAACAATAAAGAAACCACAAAACATACATTTAAGACAGTCGATCAAAGGGGACGCAAACCCTAATTTGCACAATGGTTAGCAAGCCATTAAAAAGAATTAAATGCTTACAAAGACATTAAATACTTTTAGGTAAACAAGCACACACGACACATGTGTAAATGAATATATATATATATATATTCACACACACACATATATACGTACACATATTATTGTGATACTGGCTGGTTTTAATTATTTGATAGAACATAAGCTACAACACAAATACCTCGTTGTATCTTTATTTACGTATTTAGCAAAAAGATAAAGCATGTTTACCATTGAAATTATCTAACAATGAGTAATTTCTATTGGAATGAATATAAGACAGTGAAATCATAATTCAATCCAAAGAAAGGAGAAATTAGAATTTCTAGCGAAAAATAACGGTTCAAAATGGAAATTTATTTGTTTTTTTACTTTATTCGCACTTATTAAAACTACTTCGTTGTATACAAAATATATCAATTTCTATAAATAGAAATTTATTACAGATATGTTCTATTACTGATATAATGAATTCAAAATGTATTTTATGTGTTAATCTTAAATGCAATTAATGTTTTCGATAATGATTATCAATATTTATTTATTCAATATTGATAATCATTACTTATAGCAATATTATTGATAGCAATATTCAATTATTTGCAGAATAATGTGGTGTTTCAACGGTTGTGTTTGTATAGTTGAGAAATAATTTTCTCAATTAATATAAGATTTTCATATAATAGATACATCAAATTTAATATTCCGGTGATATCAAAGATGAATCTATAAAGTATTAGAGCACTAATTGGTTTATCATTCAATTAGTTAAATAAACCCACTCCATACATTATACATGTAAATATAAACAAAAACTATACATCACTATATACATTTACACTTACATTAATAAAATGTATGAAAGTAGCAAAAAAACATTAATTAAAAACTAATAATGTTATAGAAATAAAAAGAAATGTGTTTCTGTTTTAACGCTATAACTACAGAACCAAACGACTTAGAAAGCAAAAACTTGGTATGAATATTTACGAAAACATCAAAAATTAAGATACGAATTCGGAATTAGAACAGATATATACGAAACAGAATGATTCTTATTTTTGAAAACAACATTTAATTATATCTTAAAATGTTCAACGATTTGTTTATTAATCAATCAGTATTAAATGTAAATATTAAAACATATATACATGTATGAAGTAGCTTTAATAATATGAATATACAAACATCAAAATATATTTCAGATCAATTTTTATATTAAGTTATACTTGTGAGATTTTTACTTAATATGTAACTGACTTTGTAACAAAAATAAAAAGTACTATGTTGAAAACAAATACGCATATAATTAAAAAAAAATATTAAGATAATTATTAAATATATGAATATGAGCATTTTTAATATTAGCGTTTTGATGCATCTAAACATTGTAATAAATAATGCCTGCTATCTTTTTATTGATTGTGATTAGTCTTTTTTAATATAATAAAGTATGTTAATATGTGAATGTATTTAAATTCGAATACATGGAACTAAAACAGTTGTATTTAATAAATAAAATACTCCATTTTGATAGTAACGATATTCGAGAAAATAACCTATAAACACTTCTGGGAATAATGATCAATAAATATTTATTTAAATACAAATTGAAGGTTTGTTACAATATAATTAAATAATTATCACGCACAAATTCAGCAACAAAATGCTAATTAAAGATACAAATATACTAAATTTGAAAAAAGTGCACATTAATGATTTAATTTTATTTTCTACGTAACTTCCTATCTACTGAATATAATTAGGCACAAAGCCAAATTGTTACCGTTATTAAATACATTATACACATTTTACTGTGCACATATATACATTTTTAATCAAATATCACTGTATTATAGTCGGTTATTTCACTACAATACAATAATTTTCATCAGTTACGTACATTTCTTTGTATTATTACTGACCATAATTTTAACCGCATCAATTGTTGATTATTCGAGCTCTATAACAATTTATCATAAATGATTTTTAAATTATTTGTGAAAGAATATATCATACAGTTATCACATACGCACGCACGCACACGCACATATATATATATATATATATATATATATATATATATATATATATATATATATATAATAAGAAATAAAGATATTTAAAATAGTATCATTAAATATTGGAATTATTATTCAAAAGTTACAATTCTTAAATGTTTTTCTATTATTTCTAACCTTAAATAATTTAGTACTAACCTTATGACTGTACGAACAACAAAATCATTTTTAAAAGTTTTTCTTTATTGAAAAGCATTTTTTTTCCAATATTAATGAATTGTAACGTGTAGAATTGTTTTTTTATTTCTTTTAAAAATATATATCATTGATAACATCAACATCGTTTGAATGAAAAATATATAATTAATTGTAATTCATCAAAACATATTAGTGTGGTAAAATCAATAACATCAATGGAAAGTATTTGCGTGCCAATCTTGGCACGTGAAAAAATTTCTTTGACACACCCAATATTCAACAACCGAGATAAATAGAAACTATAATTAGAATTTTTTATTCCATTCATCAAATATATTAACATATTCAGTTAGTGTAATTTTTTTTAAAAAAAACATTGGATTGGATTAACATTGATTTGAATTTAAAATTGGACGTTAAAACTTCAATTTTAAAACGATAATGAAATAATGTCAATCAAAATGATTAAATTAAAATTAATTACTATTTAATAACGACTTCAAAGTTTTAAAATATGTATTTGAGTGAGTTCATTTGTGTATGTTTATTTTCAACGTACATAAAAATAATTTAATAATCATTGAATACAATTATAGATTTTAAAAACAAGTTATGCATTCTTTAATTTTACTACACATACAGTTTATATGCAGGAGGGAGAACGATTTTTACACGAATAATAAAAAGGAAAAGAAAGTACTTTGAAATAAAAGTGAAATTAGAAAATAAGTTAAAAGGAAATATGTACATCCCTGTATATGAACATAAACAACGACTAATTGAGATTCATATCGTACAATCTTTCGTCTACGACAAAAGCGATAATTATGATTTTTCAAAGGCATTTGTACGCCGAGCATAATAGATATAATAATAACTCAATTTTCATCTAAAACAGTTCATTACCATCAACATATTACGCGTACACGTCGCGTTATTATTTAGTAAACAAAATTGATGCAAGGGTCCGGAATATTTCGCTACCGTACCGCATACAATGTAATTAAATACTGAAATAGTAAAATGTGCGAATAAAACAACCGACGGGGGGCAATTGTGCTGGACTTACAGATTGTTTTATGATGGTAGTTCTTCTCTCGTGCCCAATGTCCGTTGGGACTCAAACAGGTCAGGATACAAGGGTGTGTGAATGGGTCGGTCGGAGTATCGGTTGCCGTGCGAATGAGCGAACAACAAACGAACGAGCGATCGACCGACTAAAAGAGCGACCAAAGACAAAAGCAACGAGTCAGCAAGCAAAGAGACAACTGAGAAAAAAAGTGAATACTGACCGCTTATAATATTACTGCAATAGTTTGTGTAATCGCAATACGGCTACCTTTATCCTATTCTATATATTTTTTAACTTTTCTTTCATGATAATCTAGTAAGTGACTATCCATTTCTATTTAAGAAATCTAAACATAATCGCCTGTAATTAAAGAATTTGAAAATAATCGTGTGAACTGTATTTATTAAATTCAAACAGTTATTGCCATTGTCACTACATTCACATCAATGATAATTAAGTGAAATATTTAAATTTTACCATTTTCCCTATGATTTGATTGTAATTAAAATATAATTGTGTGAATGTTTTCGCTATTATCGAAAATCTTTCCTTGAAATTATTATGGATAATAAAGTTTGTGAAGGTTATAACCTTGTGGTTCATTCTTGATAAAAAAAATGAATAACACTTTCAATTTTACCTTAGAGATTATATTATTTTCCACTGTCTAATAAGAGGCAAAAGTATACACACTAATTTAACCTATAAAAGCTTACTAATGAAATTATAAATAAAAATAGTAAACTCTCTAATATTAAAATAAAGAAAATTCACATCTGATTTCAAATATATATAAAATAATACGATGAATAATTACATCAGTATATTATTTTTTAAAAAAAAAAAACGAACAATCATAAATAAAAAAATTATCTACCTTTAAATTTGCGTAAAAGCAACTAAGAGGAGAAATGTAACATTTATTACTTATATAAAAACATTATTGATGGCAGTTTTAAGTAAAATAGTACAGAACTTCACTACACACACAATTATATATATATATATATATATATATATATATATATATATATATATATATATAAATAAGTAGTTTTGCAAAAATATTAAAAATGCAAAAAAACACTAATTTCTTGCACATATGTACATTATATGCTTTTAAAATAATTAAAATTGAAAATCTATTTATAATGTTACAATATTATATGATGTAACATTTGCGTCATTTTTAATTTTAATAATTAAAGCTTCATTTTAAAATACATCCATATATCTGCTTTTATAGGTATATTCGGCCCAACCTGTATTGATTTTAATAGAATATTTATAAAAAAATCTGTTCGCATAATTATTACTCGGCACTGATGGTAGCCACTGAATAATTACAACAAAACCTTTTTTATAAATAAAATAACTGTTTATAGATTATGAATTTTTAAAGTATATACCTGAATTAAATGCTAAAAATACTATTTGAGTTTTATATCGATTTTTTTTATTAACGATGCATGTCAGATATGATAATAGAAAATTTTATTAAAAATCGAATGTGATTTTATCGAAATTTACATTTCTTTACGAGAGTAAAAATGAACTCATGTCTGACCTTATTTTGTAATTGTCTATTTCCAAGAAAATCAACATTTTAGTGTACCATTTTAATTATTTACGATTATATTTTTTCGGTAAATACGTATAATTTTACTCTGAATTGATAATGCCCGGGAATACTAATCAATAAATTAATATTTCAAATCTTGCTTCGACCGATTTTCAATCAGAAAATGTAGATGCGGAATTAAGATATCAAATTAATTAAAAGTAATTAATAAGTTTCATATAAATGAACGATTTTTTTATTAATGAAATATGATTCTTATAACAAATATTTTTGATTAAATTTATATCGACTAACACATTTTATAAACACCAGACTTATAGAATGATAAAATTTCTACTTTTTCGTAGTGTGGTCTTTAAATATAATCACTTATACGCATGTTGTATACAGCTCTGATTATTATCGATAACAAAACAACAAAAAAGAGTATAATTTTAAAAAAAGTATACTGAAAAATCTTTTCGAACTACAGCTCTCGGTGCAATGTTTTCGAGAAAACGTCGTTGACATTGTAACGTAAATGAAATTTTATTACAATACTATGTTATTCTGTAAGATATCTATAGGATGTCAGCAAGTATAGTGAAAACAACAAAATGCTATTTAATATTGATATACAATAGCCACTTTCATCGTCTCTGTGAAATTTTATATTACGAAACGAGCGTTATAGTAGTCTCTGTCCAAAAATGTAAATTGAATTTTTTAACGTTCTACCTTCCTCGTTACAATGTAACCTCTCGGGATTAAGACAAACAATTCTGGACTTCTCAGTTAGATTCGTTCGTTTCAAGTGGGAATTAGTGATTGAACAACTTCGAAACAACAACAAAATAATCGCTTTATTAAAAACAAGATGTATTTCAAATGAAATTATATTTGAAAATAAAACTCTGTTCCATGTATTTGTTTATACATACAATACAAATTACAATATTGTTTTGTGTACGTACTTATACTTTATTTAAAACGCACGAAAAGCATGAATGATGAGCAATTTAATGTTCATCTAGAGAACGTACAAAAAAATAGCCAAAAGGAAAAATATATTCATTAAATACGAGAATACATGCGCTGTAATGTTAAGGTGTAACCTGCTCGTCAAATGTGACGCACGGAATTATACTTGTTCGAATCAGCTTGAAAACTGGCAACATAAATATAATTTTTCAAAACGTTTTATGTCCAAATTGACCAATTACAGTGCTATATATCCGTATGACGTATCATAGCTGCAACCAATCTGTCAGTACCTTGCGTAATGTGCTATGTTATTTAAAAAATCATATATTTTTTGTGTTTTTAAGCTCCGCAACTGGTTTTATAGCAAATTATTAAAACCCAGCAACCATTAGTACGTAAACACAAAAGAGAAACGATTTTTGTTTGTGTACATTTGTTTTATTGTTAATTACTTGCTTCTGGATACTTCGGAATATCTATGTGCGGTACACAATAATATATACATAAACATACAAACACAAACAACGGACATACATAATTCAAAAATAATAAACGGTGTATTACGCTTTTCCATTGACCATCGTCTGATAATATTGCAAAATATCCACAATGCGTTTCTAAAATATAATTAAATTAAACGAGATTCAGATATGGCATAAATAAATTTCAAAAACAGTATGTTGCAAATGGAATAGTGATGAAGATAATATAGAGTACTAATTATGTATATTTAATTGCGATGTCTATTTATCAAAAAAGGATTTATTTATAGTAAAACTGTTTACTAATGTATCTTTCTCTAAGCAAAATCCATATATATATATATATATATACACATATGCATATATATATATATATATATATATATATATATATATATATATATCGAGATATTATTAAGTATTCGAGGCAATCATTTTCTTGATGAAATGTAATTTGAATTCATGAGACGTTCGTCAACAGCCTATCTTGTTAACAACTATGCTACAACCGTCTATTGAAGATAAGTCAGTAATAAAGAATATCGGTACCTATATAACTGATAAATCAATAATTGTTTTTTACTAAGAAATATTAAAAACAATTTTAATAATAGATTAAATAAATTTATACGGCTGCTATTTAAAATATAAAGTTCAATTCGATTTTGTATATCTTTTAATGCGTGTATTGAATGCAAATAAACACACATTTTTATAATAATGCACAAACACTGCAAATGCATAATATTTATCACTGATATTAAATATCATAAAAAGGATATATATCGTAAAAAAATTTGTTTGGAAAATCAATAATGTAAAATGAAATTATTTTTAATATAAATTGAAAAATATAACAAATTGATGATAAAAGATATAATCACAAACGTTTTCTTTTTTTTAAAAAAAAAACAACAAATACTTGAACCTAAATTGTGAATAATCTTTAAAAAATCACTTGTTATACTATAAATATTTTACAGATGAGCAAAGAAACATACATTCCTAGTTAAATAATAAACGATAAAGAAATGTTTAATTTTCAAAGATGCGCTTGTATCCACATAATTTTTTTATATGAAATACGACATTCCTTAAAAATTAATATGATAATTGTTAAACAAGCTGTGTTTCTCTATAGAAAGAGATTCGAACTAGCCTGTCTCGTTAATGGTGAATGGATATACCGTTGTCTAGTACGCTTAGTGCCTCAAGTCATTGATTTTTGATATTATCAGCAATAATGTAATTATATCGTGACATAAATACTCAATATTGATAACTGAAAATTACAAAAACGACACAAACATTAAATTCACTGATTATTAAGTCAACTAACTTGAAAATATGTCGAAAACATTTTTTATACATTTAAATTAATAATTATTTCTTAATGAGAGCATTTTTCATATTACTATTTACATAAACTTCTAGCAAAAAATACATATTATATATATATATATATATATATATATATATATATATATATATATATAATCCATTAACTAGATACGACCATATTTAAGAACCTTTAAGTATATTTTTAAACTGAATACGATGTTCAATCAAAATGTCAATTTTATCAATAGATCAAAAGGTTTCGAATTAATTACACAGTATATTGTAAATTGGAGTAAAAAATGAAAATTACTGCCTAATTTCATCATGGATTTTGATCAATTTTATGTAAAGGAAGTGTTTTTGTTAATTGTTAGAACTGATGAAAACATGTTATATATGAATAATTCATTACTGGATTCGATTTTAATAAAGTACGAATATCATTTTAAAAAAACTCAAACTATATTTTAAACATGAACGTACGCTAAAGTAAATTAAACACTCTTTTCACCAGCTATAATAAATATATTTCCACGGAGATAAAGAATTATTTACAGATTTAGAAAAGTACAAGAAGAAAGGGTGTGACGATAAAAAAGCAATTACATTCGTGGTTACGTTTTATTATACAGTAATTTCGAAAAAAATTACATAATTTGCATTTTTCGTGACACACACGCGCACTTCTTTTATTTATATCTAAGTCGCTTCTCATGCACAATGGTCGCAGCGACTGCCCCCGAAAATATCGATTTACACCGACCCTGGTTGTACACTATCTTCAAATTATATTCTCGTGACAATAGCTATTACGGTGTTGAAACTAGAGATAACCTTTCATATAATGGACGTAACTGAAATTATTATTTGATGCACATTTGCTATAAGCAATTTTTGTATTAGCCCACTTTAATTAAACGCCAGTATTAATAAAAAAACACTTGGACACATACATACAAACATATATATATATATATATATATATATATATATATATATATATATAACTTTCAATCTACCTTTTAAAATCACAAATTTAAAATTAGTAAACAAAGAACGAATGTAATTGCATATATTTATAATTCGTTCTTTTTTCAAAGCAAGCATGTATTTTGTTATTGTTAGTAACATATTACTGAGAGAATCATTAATTAATTTATATTTCAAAAATCGAAATTGGAAATATGAAAAACACATTTTATATCTGGAATAAACATATTGTAAAAAAGTTTAATTAATTTGTTTATAATGAAATCTATCTGGCATCTCCAATCAAATATTATACAAATACAAATAAAACACATACCTATTATTAAAAAATAAGTAGAAATAATTATTGTAGAAAAAACTTATAAATATATATATATATATATATATATATATAAAACAAATATTAATTTAATGGAAAATAAACAAATAATTTTCAATAATGTATATACAATGTATTAATTTTTAATAAGAAAAGTATCTTTCCTTTATTATATCTGTAAAGTTGGTATGAAAAATCGATTGTTGGCATTGTAGATAAACGCGTAAGGTCAACGATCTCGCAAGTTTAAACTGTGGTGTAGTGGGTTCGGTACCCAGACACATATGTTAAATAATAATAATACACTATATTTATATTTATATATATATATATATATATATATATATATATATATACATACATACAATAGTAAATGAAGAACAAATGTTAAATGAACGGTATGCTTTCTTTAAAAAAATACATTTCTCGTATGGCCAATTCAAGGAATAACCACACATAAATATATTTGTGTATGTGCAGCATTAAAAAATTGATAAATTTATTCTTTAAATTAACAAACATGACGATAGAACACACTTTTTACATTTAAAAGATATTTTTAATGCAATTCGTTCTTCAGGTAGAGCTCAATTTCGAAATAGTATTCATTAAACAGTTTATTATATAGATATTCTATAAATCTGATTCGTGAAAATTTCAATGAAAGACATTGATTTCTATTTGTATACTTCATATACACTATTATTTTTCCAGTATTAATATAAATTTATTAACTTTATTCTCTGGTACAAACTGAGAGTTTGTTATTTTTTACTAAGTTTTTATTTCGTTTGACTAATTTTCATACAAATACATATTAAAAATATTTGTTTCTTATTTAAAAATTAACTTAATGTTCAAACATAGAATCATAAAAAACTAACGACATAAAAACTATAAGACCAGCTATGTCTCAATTATAAACAATAAAATCTGAAATAAGTTCGTCATATCGTAACCAACAAATGTGCACAATATTTATTGAATAATTCATTATTGTTCATATTTTACATTCTGGCAATCTTTCTCATCAATGATGTATTATAAAGATGGAAGAAAAAGAGACTAATCTAGTTGCTATCGTTTGTCATGTACTGAATATTTCGTATTGCATGGCATATGTGAGAAATCTGGCTGTGCTTTTTTCATAGTATGTACTGTTTTATAGAATTAAATCATTATTGTTGAAAGTTTTCACTCTATCTATCTTTTTCTCATCAATGTTAAAGGATATGGAAGCAAGAGCGACCAGTCTAATTGTATAGTTTTCGTGTAATGAATATATCCTATAATGTTACATATGACACGGCGTGTATGGTTTAATACGTGTGATTTGGCCGAGCCTTCTACAGTATGCCCAGTAGTATGAAATCAAATCACTATTATTAACAATTTGCGCTGTCTGTCATTTTCTAATCAATGTTGTTCCAAAGTTGGAAATAAGAGCGATCAATCAATTTTGATATGTATGAATATTTTCAATATTGTCGTATATGCAACGTGTGTACAATGCATTTTAATTGGTCACGTATTCCATAATTTACAAAATATATTTTTATCATTAGATTACTGATTTTTTTAGGTTTTGTATTATTTTGAAATAAAAAAATATTTATATACGAGAAACTGATTTTACATCTTCTATTTAAGTTTTAGTACATACATGCAATCATATATAAATATATATATATATATATATATATATATATATATATATATATATATATATATATATATATATATATATATATGCCTTATAAAATTTTACAAAAAGTATTAAATATAAAAATAGATGCATTTTTAACATCATTGATAGAGAAGACTGAAAAAGAATAATTCTTAACATGTTACTAAATAATTGTAATATTTTTTATTTAAATATTACAAAATTGGTTTACAGAGACACAACTTAATAAAAAATATGTAACATTTTATGTAAAGAAAGGTTAACTAAGAATAAATAGTTGAGAAACTTTTATAAAGAAATAAACAAACTCTCTCATTAAACTCTATACTAAACAAATAACATGCTTTAATAAATTAATACATTGTATCGACTGGGATATAAGCCGCACCCTTAAAATTCAATCAGATAGTAGAAATATGTTCGTAATGGAAGCAAATTGTAATTAATATTGAATTACTGATGTAATTTTCATCACTCCTGTGTCTAAATTTACGACGTTTGTTAGATAAAAAAATGAAAACAATAAATCATTAATATTTAAGCTTTTGTACTAGGATTTTTCCGATTATGTAGTTATCAAGTATTATAGTACACGCGACATATAAATGAAAATGATTCAACTTAATAATTAAATATAAAACAAAGTATAGATTATACTCAGGTCGAAATTGTAATTTAAAGAGTAATTTGCATGCGATTAAGTGGATAATTAAAAATTAATTGCCTACACAAAACATTTCGAAATCCAACAAAAACATACCTACACAAAATGTGACATTGTAAATAATATATTTTTTCTGTGTGAAAATATAAACAGAAAAATTAAATACATAAAAAACAATAACAGCCACATTCAATTAAATTGTAACTTTTAATCAAAACAATAAATATTAGAATATCGAAATGGTAACTAAAGCTTAAACTAAACGCATGGCTTTGTGTTACAAACAGTTGCGTATTAAGTATGTGACTTGATAAATTTCACAGTTCGGCTGTGAAAGTGTTAAAACACAAACGGGATTTGTCGCACACAGCTTTCTTCACAGCCTGATGCTTCCATGTACACGAGGATAATCCACGCCAGCCAGCTTTACTCCTCATAAGAATCAGATAACACATTTCTATGTATATAATGTAATGTGATACAGCTTCTTTATATACTATTATTTTACTCCAATAAAATGGCGTGCGTAAAAAACGAATATACACACGGTCTAATTTTAGCCACTAACAGTCGAATGGATTATTTATTATACGCGCTTAAAAATATTTTCGGTATATATGTATATATATATATATATATACATATATATATATATATATATATATATATATATATATATATATATATATAAAGGTTTGCATCAATTATTTACCGTTAGCTATACATGAATATATAAAGTGTATAATATCAAACCGCCCTCGAAAACTAGTTTGTTTTCTCTTTCCAATTTAATCCTAAAGACGATTTTCAAAGTAAACATTATCTACTAAAACACAATCCTTCGGTTGTGCTAGAAATAATCACAGTTTGGATTAATTTGAACTCGATACAAAAACATTGTAGATTTAAAAAATAAAAACAAAGATCGCAAATCATATCATATGATAATAAACAAAATATATAATTAAAAAGTATCCTAGTCAAGTCAATGTATTCAATAGAAATGATAGGAAAGATTTGATGAACAAATATGAACGTATACATCGATCCTGTATTTAATAAATAAATCTACAAAAAAAACATTTCACTGAAATTGACGAAAACTTCAAAAATTTAATATAAAAATGCGGCTGAAAAATAAACTGCCAGATTGGTTTGGGAATAATCCAAAATTCAATCCAATTGAATGTTGTTAGAAATTTATGGAACGAAAACTTGTGCACATAACCAACGTAATAAGGAAAGGCTCCATGGAGCAATAACTCTTAAAAAATAATTAGATCAACTTTTTCTGACTAGCAATCATGTAAACCTTTGCAAAAGAATTTTATATATATATATATATATATATATATATATATATATATATATATATATATATATATATATTTGAAAAATTCAAACAACGGTATTTTTTATATTTTGACTAAAAAAATAATTATAGTTGAAAATATATATTACTTTAACACGAAATGACATTCTGTTAAAAAAATATTAAGTAATTAATATATTTTCAACACAATATATATTTTCTAACCAAAAGAGATTTTTTTTAAATATAATAAGGTAGGAATTGATTTTTAATATTTACCGATTGAAAAAATATTGTTTTGTTAATATATAGGTGTTTGTATATGTGGAATTACATCTATATTTTAGTGGATAATTGAGATTATTTTAATAAATAACCTTTTTACTTTCTTTAGTATCGTTTTTAAATCTATTAATTAACTTCTAAAATTTAATATTAAAATGTGCATTAATGTACATAATAATAAAACATAACAACAATTAGGGACACGATTATCTATGGAATATAATTTAAAATATATCTACCTCTAATCACTTTCAAATTGTGTAGTTATTCATTATATTTTGTGTATAATCGTTAGCACTTAAATTAATTGAACTCATCGAATATTGTATAAACCAAATACACACGAATTTAAAGTTCTTTCATAAAAACATAATAAAAATTTTACATTGTCTTTCATGCTTATTTTTTATGTATCATCTCACTTATATATTATTTTGTTATATTCAATGTCATCATGGAACAATGCAATTATGACTTTATTCATATTTACAAAAGAATTTATTTCTATGAGTCATGTTGTAATAAGTTTAATCTATCCTGGTATGGGTATATTTATCGATGATTAGTGCAATTATTACTCATACATATATACATACTGGTGTAATATATTATTTTTTGGTACGCATTATAAACATTTTTATATTGTAAATTTATATTTATTTAACATTATAGTAACATTTTGATAAAAATTTTGAAGTTGATTAAATACCTTTAAGTTAAATCTGAATATTGAAGTCATTTAGAATTAATTATATATCATCTGTCGTCATTTTTTCAGTTTAATACTCTATTGATACATATTAGAAGATTTCTTGTATTAGATATATATTAAAATAGGATATATTATTCCAGGGCACCAAATATTCTCCTTTCGCCACTGGCCATAATATAAAACGTACGCATATATATATATATATATATATATATATATATATATATATATATATGTATATATATGTATATATATGTATATATATATATATATATATATATATATATATATATATATATATATATATAAACACGCGTATGTGTGTAATTGTGGATGTGCGTGCAAGTGTGTAAGTATTATTTTACATATATGTATGTTTTGAGTATATGTCGTTGATGCAAGTCAAGTATCATGAATCTGTCTGTCGCAGTTGTTTGAACATTACGGTCGTCACTTGACGAATGGAAGTTTCGATTGACTCTCGAAGACACTCCACAGCCTATAGTCAGCTTAAACTTGTCTGACAGTATAAAGAGCTGTTTGGTTGTAACTCGCTATTGCTTGCCAACGTTGTTGCTGCTGCAAGGGCACTACGTTATGCTGTCCATAATTCGAAAATCAGATTTTGTGAAATTTCTCAACACGTACACGGGAATTCCATTACACCAACAAATGATATATCATCTCGTTACGTATACCTACCGTATTCGAGGTGTGGCCCACCGTGGCCCTGGGTTGCTATGGCAACGCGTGTCGCCTTTAATCGCGGCCGATATTTCAAGCCCTCTATATACAACATCGCAACGTCCTCCCGGTGCACGTAAAACCGTCATCCCTGAAACAGGAATGCCGCCGTGTGTTCGTGCATTCTCCTCCCGCTTACCACCCAATTTAGTGCCACACTCGTACTATGTATACAAATACACACATGTATATACGTACAGATCGGTGTTAACATGTTACCTAATCCGGCCCTGGAGTCAAACAACTCTTCTTAATTATAAACACGGTAATGTTATGAATTTACAAATTAGACGTTGGATCGTTTTTAATTTCAATGTCGTTTTCGACTGTTGTAACATAAACAGACCGTAGGGAATAAAACAATCAGAGATATATTTTTTTAAAAGCGAGAAACAAAATTACACACGTGTCAAATGTATGTATACTTATCGTTGGACTTACTCGTTCAGATTTATTATTTAAAACTGCCCTCCCGGTTTAATGTGTTTGAGCCATAAACATTCACATTAGAATAATAACTTTCATGCGCTAGTAATAATAATAGCATAAATGAAAACAAATGTACGAGTAAATATATAAATGCGATCTAATGTCGTTGGTAGAATGCTAGCCTAATAATTAAGTATAATAAAATTCTAACACGCGCTAATAATTGACATAATGGTGCACGCCTTAAATCACATTAATTCTAAAATACACATATTTACCGAGATTAAAAAAAAATAACAAAATAAAACGAGGGTTAATTTTGATAATACAATGTTTTTGATGTCAAATTACAGGAATTGAAATGAAAATATTACAAGTGTTAATAAATGATATTTCGAAACATATTCAATATTTTATAAGATAATAACTAAAGATTTTCTAATCCTTTTAATCGCATTAAATTTTAAGTTATCCCAAAATAAAATGGTGTAACAACACGATGTTTTCATATGTGTTATCAAAAATACAAAGAAAATCGACATAGATACAATGCAATTATCACGAAAGATAAAGTACTGTATACATGAAACCATTGCTCATTAATCAACTGTATGAACTTAACGAACGTGGATATCAATTTATCGAATAGATAGAAGATTCGTACATTTACTCATCCGAAATATTACATTATTACCAATATTACAACCACATCTAGAAATTTACCACATATAGAAATTTCTATAAAATGTGTCGAATAAGCAATAAACTAAACGTCATCAAATTACACAGACGGCAAAACGTCAATCGATTTAATGATCGTACGAAGTACGAACACGTAAACCAACCAATCGTACTACCACCTAACCAACCGAACAAGAAAGCAACCAAGCAAACGATTGAACGATTTTACTAACATACTCGTATGTTATGTACACGATATACCAAATATAACTCGGAAGCGAAATAAAGAAATGAATTATACACATACTGATGGAAGAAAAATTGCAGTTATGTCAGACTTTTCAATACTTTATAAGCACCGGAATAACTTTTTTATTTTTTCCCTATTGGTATGTTATTGGTATGTTATTCCGCTAAATGGTATGTTTAATAAGTAAACGTTTATTGAAAATCCTTCATCAATACGTTATTAGAAATGTAACGTCAATGAAATGAATGTTTTTTTTCTTACTAATATATATAGATGCCTTACCATAAAATAGAAATAAATTTTAACAGAGAAAAGAACAGCTGAAACAACGTCCAAATGAAAAAATATATGCGAGAATCTTGTTCTACTTTTGTCGCTAGCAAAGAAAATGAATATGGACGAATTATGTAAATTTTAAACTGATTGAATTTTCCAAAGAAGATATTAAGAACCATAGTAGCATAGAGCAGAGCACCGCACACAGAAGTGGTATATAGTCACTGGTGGTCGCTGAAGGTGGAAAGGGTGGTCGTCCATGAATCTTTGACGGGAGTGTTACGGGTGTGCGCGACGAAGGGAGCTGTTTTTTAGTATCCGACAAGAAAGAGTTGCAAAAGTAAGCACGCGAAGACAAGCAAACGAACAAACAGTGGCGGTTCACATTTAATTCTCATCGAATGAAAAAAACAACATAAAATTAAAAACATAAAATAATCAGTAGATAAATTGAAAACTTCGAAAAACAAATAAATTCGCATAAATTTACTGAATTACAATATAAACCTAATTTAAATGTAAATGTTAGAAAAACATCTAATAAACATTATACAATTATATTATTTTATATATTTTAAAACGTTATCAACAGTAAAAAATATTATTGCAGAACGATTCTCAATTTAACACCATACGGAAATAACAGTTTCCAAATTATAAACAACCAACTGACCAATGGATTAGAACCAAAATACACTTGTTTCAATTTTTATTATTTAAAATATTAATTTCCATCATTTGACCTTTTGAAAAGAAACAAATAACAATACATTTATTTACAACTTTTAAACAATCATACCCGTCATTTACATACATTGATAATAATTACAAGTTCAATAACTAAAGAAAAAACTATTAATCATATAAATACATTATTAAATAATTACGTATTCGTCATGTAACACTAAATGAACGACCGCCTCCACATAAGTTTTTCGTTTGTCTCTCAGTCATATCAATTTCTTCTATGCTATTCTGGCAACTTTCCATATTTCATCATTTCTTTATATTCTTTTAGTATCTGTGAATTCAATCTAAAATTTCCCCTGTGCATCTTCCGTCAGTTTATCTTGTCTTAAGATGACTTTCATATATATATTCAAAACAGTTTTCTGATGAAACCAGAAACACGCACATTTCTTATACTGGTTATTTACAATGTTTAAAAATGTTTCACATATTTCATTTGTATCAGTTCCTCAATATATTATAATCAAATAACTTAACGGATATTTATTTTTAAGTGTTAATACTAACTGCATCAACGGCTTTTATTTTTCCAATTGTATCGAGTAAACAGACGTATGTACATGTGCGTGAAAATATATGTAAAAATATATTAAACTGTTATTAGCAGTGTGGATCATATTTAGTTTATTAGAAATGAAAAAGCGCCGCTACTGATCAAATGAAGGCTACTGTAACCGTAGTAGCCTCCTGGAAAGCTATACTGGTTGTATTCAATTCAATCCATGCTTTCTCCACACATTAACTGTTTAAGCGCCATTCTTTTTCATTTCCTTTAATGCAAAACCGGCCTAAATATGACGACAAACGTCCAAGATAAATCGCTTTATTCAAATGTTTTCGTTAAATATCCTACGTTACAATATAAGACGAATTTGATTTTCGTATTATATTTCAAGAAAGGAAATATATCGTTTTATACAATATTCGATGACAATACGAAAAAATTCGCACGAGTATTGGAGAACAATCTATATTAAAGTGGAACAAAGTGACCTAAATAAATACGCTATTGATGAAAATCGCGTGAAAATAGGTGTGTTAGAAAACACGCATTTATTTATCAAAGAAGTGCTATAAAAATTGATTATTTTCATCAAGTTCTTCAAATGCCGTTAATCGCCCACACAGACGTAAAGAAAAAAAAACAACGAGCAAGTAACATTCATAATACCAACGAGTTCTCGCCTTTTCCAATTCACTTTAACAGTGAGTATACCAATTAAGAAACTGTTAGTGAAATTGAATGAAATAAGATTAGTTTACATTTTTAAATATATTTCATTGAAATTTAAAACACTATTCGATTTACCAATTCACATACATAATGATATTAATATTAATTACGGTGAACTATTTTAACGATGGACGAACTCTTCTGATTAAAAAAAACGACGAAATTTGGCATTAATAATAATAATGATTATCCACATTCGAAATGTATCTAAATATATGTTTAACATACTCCAAAGTAAATATATTTGTAATTAAAGAAATTAAAAATGAAAGTGAGAAGGAACCACTCACCGTTGGCACGCATGGATGGCTCGGTGAGATGAAACCAAGTCCTCGGTCTCCTTGTCCGCTGAAACACGTCTTGATGTTCTGCATGAATTTTCTACGGATCGCTTTGAGAGAATAAACACAGAGGGCGGATTCATCCGAGGGTCGGTTCACTTGCGTAGCGTCACTTTCGCTGAACACCGCAAATAGCACGTCGTCTTGTGCTGTAATTCCAAGTACACCGGCGAGATCTGAGCCGGCCTTACCGACATATGCCGCCTGTACGAGATTATAATTTTTGCCACCACGCACGGGGCTCTTACACTCGACAGGAATTTCCGTATACGAATAATAGTTCTCGTCTTCATGACACACACGCACCAGCTTACTCACGTAAAAGTTCGAATTGATATGCCGTAGCTGGGTCGTGAGGAAATAGCTGAACGCTTCCGAGCTGAAGCCGTACACGTAGTTGATTGGATAGCGTTCACGCGCGAGTGAGTTTACGAACATACGAGTACCAGTTGTAACGGCGGTCTGAGCGATCGCGAACATATGCTCTTTGTCGAGGCTTCTGCTGCTTACGGCTGGGATTTCCGATCTGTACAACGAATTCAAGGTGTACGTGACACCGACGTACATGACCTGAGAGACTGGAGGATTCGGTGGACCCGGAGCTATGAAAGCGACGGTTGATGCTGTCGCGTTATTTGCAACAACTGCTTCCTGGACGACTTGTTGCACATCCGATATGTTATGCAAGTTTCGAACAGTGCAAAGACCTTGAAAAAGGCTACCGCACGTTATAAGTCGCGTTGTCGTGTAATCAATAACTAAAGCCTTGTTAACATTGTCTGTTGGTTTACGTTTGATCGTATCGGGACATACGATGACCGAACACTCCGTCGAGTCCTCTTTAGGTCCAGTCACTACTGTTATAACGCGTTCGAGCTCCGGTGATAATTGGTATAGTCGGTTGACGGCGCCGACAAACACTCGACCGGTATTCTTGTCGACGACGAGATGGTTAAATCGTTCAACCGATGTGTCGTTGAACGTGCGGACTATGTCTGTAGACGGCGTCGCGGTCGGCATGAGCCACGCGCTCAGCGAGGCGCACGCTACCAGCAGCCGCCACAGCCACATGCTGCCCGGGGTGATGATCACGGCGTCATAGGACCACCAGCGCCGACGCCGACGCCTCCTGCAACAAGCACAACACAAATACATTACAACTGATATGAATGCACAATGTAACGTCATGACTTTTTTGTTAGATCGAACAAATTTTCACGGGCGAATAACCACACAACGAAAGAATGGATGAAAAACGTCACAAAACCAACAAACACAGACAGGCAATTAGTGAAAAAATGAATATGCTTTCAACGATTCTAATAGGTATTACACATAAAAAAAATATTTAAAACAAGAAGTAAGGCCGTGCCACTGCAATGTGGAAAATGACTAATGCTGTCAGAAATGGAAAGTACACTTTTACTCATTATTTATTCAACTCTTTACAAATATAATTAAAACATCGAAGCTTACTGAACATACGTACGCTTCAATTATATATTCCCTACATGTAATGGAACAGACATCTTGTTTATGAATACAACACATTTCACAAAACCTAACTTCAATTCATTATATTCTTCTTATTCGATCTAATAACTTTTAACAGTTAAATATTGAAATACTTTTCGTTTCAAATAAAAATTGAGAGATTTCGAGGGTGGTTGACTAGAAATAAAAAAATTTTCGATATATTATTTTTATATTATTTAATAATACATTATTCATGATTTAATTCAAAATAAAGGTATTTAAACTGAAATGATAATTATCCAAATAATACGACAGATTAATTTAAACCGCATTCTTAAAACCGGACGGTGTCCGTTGAAACAACATTCGAGGTATATTTTTCCAAAAGTTAAAATACAAGCAAATCACAAATTAGGTATGCTAAATATGTACTACACACACATACACCTATATATATATATATATATATATATATATATATATACACTAAGTAATAAACACTTAGTAGTAATTTAAAAAAAACTACTTCACCGAACTATATAAAAATCATTTAATTAACAATTACAAAAATCAATTATCAACTTATGGGCACTTACAAAATCTATTCATGAAATTTAGATTGATAATATCAAAGCAAACTGCATGCAAATTTCTAGTCAAACTGTAGCATTAAATAAAGGTGACTTTACAAATTATATTTTTTACGCAAACATAAAGAAAGCAATTTTAATTTCTTAATTGCGTGATTCCAAAACCGAGATTAGTAATACACACACACAAATTATACACTATATTACAATTTAGATACATTAGAATGTTAAATTAACAACCATGCTCCGATGCAAATTTTAGACAACATATAAGTAAAATTTAATTTGTTTAAAAAACTGACCTTTCGTATTACAACCGCTTCATACTTAAAATCCCAAATATTAATACAAATAAGTATTAAATTCAGATTTATTCTACCAAAATTACATACATGTAGAACTACAGCCATACTTCTATTAATGCACTAAATATTGCAATATATTTTTCGACCATTCTTAAATGAAATAAAAGCACATACTATCCAATTTACAAAATAAATTTATTAACATTTTTGAATATTATTACATTGGGATAAACACTCAAATGTTGTTTCTCAAAAATCAATTCTAACTGAAGAATTTAAATATATTTGTAGGCTTTTTCAATACATGTGCATAATTATGGAGGGGATCAGTAATATGGGAATTAATGCATGTGCATCTGGTAATATGTTTCATATTGAACTGAAATATCAGTAATAAAGCACACACTGATGACTATTTAAAATAATACTTTATGTATAGATTTTTAAACATTTTTTTTCAAACTATATATCGTTTTACACCGAACGGTTTCCTTTGAATATAGCCTTACATGTAATAAACATTATTATTTATCCAAGACGAATTTTATTTTGTAAATATATTTCATTTGAAAATAATCTTTTACTAAGCAATATTACCATCAACCACAACACAGTTCAATATCTACACAATATTAAAATCATTTATTAATTAATTATCCTATTTTCGAATACAGAGAAATTTATGTTCTCTTTTATGACGAAATATATTTTAAATTATTATTTTTATTTATTATTGAAATAATAACATAAATGTGATAATTTCGAATAGGTAAACGAACCGCAATGCATTAATACGCAATTAAAATGAATAATGGCATCAAATAAAACAAAAGCGGTCGACTGATTGACAAGTTAAATCCTGTTTCATTGCATATGAAATAAATGTTAGCGAAAAATGTAAATCTATGTGATCGATTGATAACATTTTGTTGATATATATATATATATATATATATATATATATATATATATATATATATATATATGAACTAAAACTGAAAACAAATACCAAACACTTGAAAAATTTACTTATATGTCTTTATAAAAAAATTCATTAAAAGTAAAAGTTAATATATAATATTTGTGGAAATTTACTGTGTCTGAAAGCATTTTTATAAAGATATACCTGTAATAATTTGGGTTTAATTATATGGGGGTAAAATATTAATCGATTATTTTTTTTATTAAATCAATATATTAGACGTTTTGATATCCAAAAAAGATATATTAAAATTGATGTCCATATGTGTCAATATACATATTATATTATATTATATATATATATATATATATATATATATATATATATATATATATACATACATATATATATATATATATATATATATATATATATATATATATATATATATATATATTAAAGAACTAATTTGACACTACACACTAGACTACAAAGTGAACAGCTTCAACAATGTTATTCATTTCAATATTTTTTTGTAATTAATTTAAATATATATTTTTTTAAATAATGAACTTTCTCTTGAAAGAAACTTTTAGCGTAACAATTTAACATATATACATACATACACAAAATTAATTATAATAACTATTTAAATGTACATAAAACACTTGGAACATTTTTGTGATGAGTGGAAAACCTATAAAAACGCGATAATAAAAAGGTATCAGTGTGCCTACTCCCTCATTGTAGATATGTTACGTGGCATCATTCTTTTGAACAGCAAACAAATCATAACGGCTTATTTCATTTATATATACACAGTAAATTTGTATTATTTGTACCTCTACATACATTGCTCGATATGCACGCTGAACGTAGTAATGCGGCGTTGCACGGTTTATACTTTTTAATGTTCTTTGTTAACATTTTTATACGTACAACAGTGTGTTAGCCATCGACTTACAAATATACAGTCGATACAGTTCAATGTTATTAGAAAGTTTCTAGCATAAGCATTTGCGAAACATGGTGCAATCAATAAAGAGTGTAATATGAAAGAAAAGAACAGATGATTTATTGGTACAGTTTCATAATCACTCATTCTTTTTCAATAATAGATTATGTGTATATATATTAGGAATAAACACACCTACACACGGAAAATACGCACATATGTGTGTATATATATATATATATATATATATATATATATATATATATATATATATATATATATACACACAGAAATACGCATGAAACGCAATGGTTAACTGAAAAAATTACAAAACCAGACATTATAAAAAGCCAGCAGGTACGCATGCATGCACACGGTTAAAAGAAATATAATTGCTGTATGTGTATGTATGTATGTATAGATATACATATATACATATACATATATATATATATATATATATATATATATATATATATATATATATATATACTAAAACAAAATAATCCAAAAGTTATAAACCATAAGTTTGTAATAAATACTGAATTAAGTACTTGAATGATTGTCAAGTTTTAAAGTATTCATTAAAAACGGAATGTACAGAATCGCTTTTTTAAATTTGGCATGAAATATTATTTTCCTCACAAATGAGACCAATATTTTTTAGTGAAACGTAGTTTATTATAAACATATTCATATTTCATTTAATATAAACATTATCCAACACAACCAAACTCAAATCAAAAATTCGTAACTTAGAATATATATATATATATATATATATATATATATATATATATATATTCAGTATTAAAATTATTTTCCTTTGTACAAGTGATAAAACAAAATATTAGAAATATACTTGTTTAGAAAATCAAGTATTTTTCTGGGATACTACTGGACCTTGTTTCATACATAGGTATACTAAAAGGTATACCCATTTGAAAAGAAAAAAATACAAGCTCTCGTACTTATGTTTTCAATAGTTCCTCAAATTATCAACCGATTTCATTTTTAAAAAAACGTGTAAATAAAACTTGAAATTATTTAGAAAATTATCAAATAGACGTAATTACAACTATTAGGTATTTTTTTATAATATATCAACTTAAAATAATCATACTGATAACTAGGTATGTCTTTGTATTTTGTATATATATATATATATATATATATATATATGTGTATGTGTGTATGAAAGTGAGAAAAAAGAAATGATAAAATAAGAGTACACAAATACCAAAACAAATAGAAATTGTTGATACCTTAATATAAAAAAATAGGAAATAAAAAAATAAGATTCAGAAATCGATATAGTAAAAATGGAAGAAATTTTTAATATCATTAATTACTTGTTTCAGACTACTAAGTTTATGTGTACAAATAAGAATATCAATATTAAAGAACAAGGAAACAGATACACTTATAACATAAATTGATTATTATTAATGAAGAGTGAATAGCAAATAAAATATAAAATACTATATATAAATATATTTTCATAAACCAGGGAACTCTACCTTCACTAACCGCTCGCTCACCCCAAACAAATAATAGAAATTAACAAATTATACGTACAAGTAATCTGTGCAAAATTTTTATTGGAAAAGTTTATAAAAATTAGCAACAAAATGAAATTTTAGAATGTGTAACAAATTTTACTCTAAAGCTTCAGTAAATACAATATTTTGAATAAATTTCTTATCAATTTTACATCTAAATCGTATACCATCTTTCGTTGTACACCATGAAAGAGCAATTATTTTATGGAAATTTTACGATGGAATTATTTTCTATATATAGAAAGATATTAAAATTAATAAATGTATATTTTTTCTGATAAATGTAATTTTTCAGTACATAAACAAATGCTCATAGAAAACAAAGTGTACATAAAAACATAGATTTTTAAACGAATAACATTTCTTTTTCTAGTTACTATACAATCTAATGAAAAACAAAATGGAGTCCCGACTTTTACATTTACGGGTACTAAAATAGATTTTTTTAGTCTTAACTTACGCTTTCGATATTTAAACAGAAATAAAATGATTAAATATGTACATCAGCACAATAATAGCGATAAATAAATGTAATTAAGGTCGTGGGTCACTTTTTTAAATCCTTTCAAAATAAATTATTAAGTAAGATATCTATATCAATTTGTTACAATTTTATTGTTGATACACGACAAAAATATCTTGATTCGATATACTTTACAATATTAAAATCATGCCAATGTTGCTATTTCAGACTAATATAGAGATTTCATTCAAATCAGTTTTAGTCAAAAGTTCTTGATGGCAAAAATGCAATTATTTAATTTTAAAATGAAATAAACAAAATACTACCTAGCTCTGAAGCACTATTCACATTTTGATATCTTTATTTCACACGAAATGCAAATATTTAGTGGTATCAATACCAACAAAACCACAATTAATACAAAAATGAATTCCTTTTCATTTCAGGAAGAACTACTTTGACGGACTTTGTAGTTGAGAGAACGTAAAAGGTCAATGTTCTTCAAAGTATGTAAGTTGTTATGCCATAGGTTCAAATCTCGCAGATATAGGTGTCATGTTATCAAAAAATGTAGTATAAAAAAAATGATGTATTTTTGACTTATGGTAGCGTACTACGCCCAATAAAAATTAAATATGTAAAAGTATTTTAAATAAATGTATATTGATTTGCAACAACAACCAGTCAACCTTGTTTCACTTTACTTTGCGTTAAACATTTTTCAGATGCTTCATGACTTGTTTGTATAGCAAATACTTCATTCAATATTATATCTATTTGCCTTTACAATCATCATGTTCATTCAATTTCATATATACATTCATACAAATCTCTCTCACATACACACACATATCTATATATATATATATATATATATATATATATATCTATATATATATATATATATATATATATATATATATATATATATATATATGTACACACATACAAATATTTCCTTTATACATTTATAGAAATATTAAATGTAATATGTATTTTCTATTTCATTGCGATTTTGGCATAATTGTAAAAACGTCGTTAAAAATTTAATTTGTGTATATATTACTTTCTGACTTTAATATCAATATATAACCACTAACGATCAGAAAATCAAAAAATAAATAGTATATTGGCTATCTATATCAACTTTGTCTGATAGCTAAAAGCAAGTTCATATGTTAATATTTATTTTCCTCTTATCTAATGTTTTATCACAGTTTAACAGGTGAATCCAAACAGGTCAATTCCACCCACCCACACTCATATATATATATATATATATATATATATATATATATATATATATATATATATATATATACACATATATATATATATATATATATAAGCTAATAAGGATTCAATATGAATATTTACGATGTTGTGTCCAGTAATAATAGGACTGTTTGGAACATTTAATATTCATTTTTTTATTTATTTGCGACTATTTAAAAATAAAAATGTACTGATTTTCTAGTGTGCATATTAATACAAATTACTAATACCTAATTATGTTGCAATACTGAACAGGGCACGGCAAAGAATAACTTTAATTTCAAATGATACCTGACCACAGGCAGGCACGTATTTTACACATGCTTACTTTTTAATAGCTATTTTAAGGATAACATTTATGACAATTAAAATGTGTTAGAATTCATATTTAAGTGTTTTTCATAAAAATTGGTCTATTTCATTTCCGTATCAAGTTTGCTCACATGGAGTACGTTTTTTTATATATTCTGCGCGTGTAATAAACTGTTCAGGATAGGAATAATTACATACATGCATTACACGAACATACAAAAGGTTAAAACAAGATGAATTCGTATTCCATTACAAATAACCATTCTTCAAATGACTTACCTCGAAACTGAACGTTTTGTATTATTTTACCCATTAAAACAAACAATCAAATGGTTTTATTCATGAATAAAAAATAAATAAATAAATATCTAAATAATGTTGACGAGATTAACTTTAACGATTTGTGAGGTTTTAAAGTGCTTTAAAATGTGCAGTTTATCAGGAAAATGATTTAATTTTGAAGAACAATTTCAGAGTTGAAATGTTAGTCATGACGTGTGCGACCTCGCATACCAAATATAATAAATAACATTTTATTTCTTACTTGCGCCTGTGTTGTGTGACATAAATAAGGAAGGTAAGCGTGGTTGGATATTTATATAACTGAAAATGAAGAAAATGAAAACGGAACTTAAACACACAAAAAACTATAATTTCTAAGGGTTTTTTTTTGAAAAATTTACGTTATTTTAGAAAAGAACAAAGAGTCTCTTCTACTCAGTAATAGAAATGGTGTATTAAATACGAAAAATTAAATAAATAAATGCTCAAACGATTCATTAGTCTTCGTAATATATTAATTTACAATTTTTCATCGAACAGTTAATATAGAAATTTTGATTGCAACGAGAATTTTAAAGTATACTGTTATAAATTTATCCGATTATCTTATAGAAGGCATTCTATTGCCACTATATATATATATATATATATATATATATATATATATATATATATATATATATATATAATGACTGTAAAGAATGCACAATATTCCACTTTGAAGCAAAATATTTTATGAACATCTTCCTCATGATAGATGTTTATAAAGTTCATTTTATAAGACACGATTACATGTAAAAAAAAAGAGTACAAACAAAAATAGCTTCGTGCAACCAAAAATATACGAAGATTTTTGATGTGTTTTTTCGAAGAGTATATTCGTGACTAAGTGTATATCGTGTTAAGATGATCGTGGAAGAACAACATTAAACATTAGGATGTAGATCGTGACACTTAGACCATAGAACCGTTTGATGGAAGCAAACAAGTCAGTGTACACACCACAAGCGATAGCTGACGCAGCAAGCAATGGTTTATGGTCGTACAGCAGCCCATCCACCGGGGGCACTGACATTTACAGCAAACTCACTCTTCATATAAACGTAAAATAAAAACACGCACTTTTCAACGAGAAATTTGCACACGATCTTACAAATATATATATATATATATATTTATATTTATATATATATATATATATATATAAACAAACACTTGGTCAAAACATACAACACCGAAAAAATCACATTAGCAACAAACAGAAACAGCCAAGTACTAAACTACTATCTCACTTGTAACAATTATGGTTGGAACTGTCGAATTACTTTACTTGTAGCACTTTCTAGTCGCACAGAGTTTACAAAAATAAAACGATTTATAATACAAATTCAATTGTACTTTAGGTAGCCAAAAATATATACATATATTGGAATATATAGGTATATATCACGAATTTTTGTGTATTATGAATAGGACAAATATCGAATATTATTTACGACACAAACATTAAAAAAACTATTACTACAGCAGTCACCACTTGTATGCCTTGACGACACTCGCTTGCTCTAAGCACACTCTGTTGTTTCTTTTCGTCCACATGGTTCAAAAATCGCTTCTTTCGACACGATAATTCACAAATAAAAGTCGCACGTACACACACACCGAACAGTCCACGTGAGAGATTTTCTTTTTGTCCGCAACAATGCACTTTTGAACGTTGTGATGATCACATTATTCATGAAACAAAAACAAGCGAAGTAAATGGACATTCGATCAGAACGCTCGGCCTTGCTTAAGCATCGCGACACATTTGTGTACTCAATGAAGGTCGGTGCAGAAGTAGATGCTCGTCGTCCCCACCCATACAAACTTGCGCGTTGTTCAATATTAGTTTTTCTTTGTTCAACTTATCGTGTCGTTATCAATGTGTCTCACTCACCGATCACAATCCCTTTACTACGGACAGGACAACACGGCACGAGCACTTTCTCAGACGGTGTGGTGAGTCCGGCTACTGCTGCGATGGAAATTTTTCCTGTGTTCTGTGGCTCTATTTCCGTCATAACCGCCACCAACAATAGTCTCTGTACGTCGATGGCCAACATTAGCAGTGAACCAATTGCAAAAAGAAATACAAATTTAAGTCGAATAATAAACCATCTCGTTCGTAAACAAATACGAATAAAAATCAACATTTTCATCATCTCCAACATTCAGCTTAATCCAATCTATGCTTAAAATCACTACTGACTTCTATGTCATTTATATTATCGTCTTTGCAATCATTGCCGATCTTACAGTACTAAAAATAATGGTCTAACTCGTTTAATAAACAACTAAAATGATTCGAAATTTATATTTCGTGCTAGATGGAACTATAATTACGGTAAACCGAATAACCAGTCGACTCATTACCCAAATCCGCCATTATAGTTTCAAGTAGATATTAATTAATTCTTCGCATAGACAATTCCATTGCCGTAAAACGAAAATTTACAAATCACTCTACTGTAACGAACGTGGGTAGTATTTGGAGTAAAAGTACAGTTTACCTATCCATGAGAAAATCTACATTTAGATTTTATAATACATAACACATACATACATACACACACACACACACACACACACATATATATATATATATATATATATATATATATATATATATATATATATATATATATATATATATGAAATTAGTTCAGTAGAATAATATAGCTATTATGCTCTTTCTTAAAAGAAAAATAATCTTATTACTACTTACTAACTTATATCGCTTTTTGTCTTAAGGATTATTCATTATCGTTACTTGATTTTCTTTCATTGACTTCATTGAAAATAAGCTTTGTTTTTTATTGACAAATAATTTTAATTACAATTAGAGCTTTATAGAAGCAATTTCTAAGACAAAAAATAATTGGTTATATTGGAAAAAATGATATATATCCGTAATTATCGACTAGATATCATAGAACAGTAAATATCAATATTGATCATTTAACTTGTAATTGTATTAAAAATATGAACACACACACACCAACACAAACAAATACATATATGCATATATTATGTGCAAAAATAATGAAATGTAAATTCATATTAAATAAATAAATAAAAAGATTAAACCATGTCTGTTGCGCCATCTAATAAATAACTTTGCAACACTATGTAGCTGGTGAAATAAATATCTGGGAATTAAGTTTATATCTTGGCTATGGAATAAATATAAAATATACATATAATGATTTTTGACTTGGTACTGAATATATCGTTAATGAGTAGCAAATTATACATATGGATATATATATATATATATATATATATATATATATATATATATATTATATATATATATATATAATGAATTTAAATACTAGTTTGTTATCTTAAAGATCTAAATTTCTGTTTACATAGGTAATATCAACCACTAAATTTAATAATTATAAATTTATTGTTGAAGATGCCATATTAATGCAATTTTATTTATAATTTCAAAGCCATTTCTCAACGAGTTTATTTATTTTTCAAAGAAGATGCAGCATTTTGAAAATGTTTGCTGACATTTTTTCAAACTAATTGGTCATTATATTAACTAAAAATATAAATAAATTTGTTTACATTTTCCTATTTTATTCTCTAAACCTTGTGCTCCTCTCTATTTATTTTTTATATCTCCTTACAGCATAGTGATAGGTGACAGTGTCAAAGAAATTCACTTTACTGATTTTTCAAATATTCTTATATACATTCAATTTTAATAATTTGAACAATGAAAACATATAAATGCAGTTATAATTTGAATGAACTTTAAGTTATGTATAGTTAATTATAAACGATATAATCAATTACATTTTATTAAAATACTCGTCTCGAATTTATAAAATATCAGTTATTAATATAATTTATTTCCTAGATAAATAATGTAAGGAATTCTTAAGAGTGAAAATGGACATTATACAAATTTGCACATTTAAATACAGTTATATTATGTCTTAAGAAATGGATTTCAAAATTAAAATAACTGATTAATAGAAATATTAATCAAATAAAAATAAACATAAAACGAATGAGCTTTGAGAACATTTATGAAAATATTTGCCAATTTTCTTTGATTTGGTCATTACATTAACTAAAAGTATGAATAAATTTGTTTATGTTTTTCTATTTTATTCTCCAAACCTTATTCTCATCCCTATTTATTTTAAAAACTTTATGCTACATAGATTTAGGTGGTGTCATAGAGAAATTAATTTTTCGGACTTCAAATATTTTGTATGAAATCAATTTTAAAAAAATAAACAATGTAAAGATATACAATTGAACCTCAAATTTCATGGATTTATATATATATATATATGTATATTAATTAGATTGTTAAAAATGAACTAAGGTAGTTAAGTAGCAAAGTTAAAATAAAATTGAAGAAAAAAATTGCTAATAGATTTCTATACCTATATTAGTTACAAACTTTAATATTGTAAAGTAAATTAATTTCAATTGTTTGTAAGTATATACTTTTACAAGATATATAAATGGAAATTAAAATTACAATTCTATTCATAACTAGTAAAAATAAAGGATAAAGGAAAGGAAAATATATGATATGAATATATAACTTAATAAAAAAATATTAATAGAATAATTGTATCATTTTATTTACTATTTGCCAGAATGTATATAACATATTTAAAAAAAAGTATTAAAATGTGTGAACTGCATCAATGAAATGTGATACAGACTCAACTGGTGCATCAGGATAAATACCATGACCTAAATTAGCAATATATCTGTTCTTCCCAAATGACTGAACCATCTTTTGTGTAAGATTACTTAAATCAGCCACAGAGCTATAAAGAGCACATGGATCTAAATTTCCTTGAATTGTTTTATTCTCACCTATTAATTGTCGAGCTTCTTCAGGATCGATAGTCCAGTCTACACCAATTACATCATAGTCTAAAGAAGCTTGTTTTTTTAAGCAAAACCGGCCACCTTTACAAAATAATACCTATAAAATAGAAATAATTTTAAATAAATTGATCAACATGTATAAACAATAACTTGAATGTATATTTTTAATAAAATAAATATACTGACCATAGGAACCATTTCCAAATCCAATTCATTCAGTTTAGATTTTACAAGTGAAGGAATAGTACTCAGATACGGTAATAAAAATTCATCAAATAATGGCATGTTTAAGTATTCACAATTTGATTCAAAAATTTGTAGGATCTGTGCTCCATAACACACTTGCATAACTAAGTAATCCACGGTTATATTCGTCAATATAGAAAGAAATCTATGAGCATCAGATTTATAAAGATAAAGCCATTTTTTGGCATTTGATAATGTTTTACTTCCACCTCCTTCTATCATATACGACATAACTGTCCACTGAAATATATTGAGAAATATTATATATATATATATAAAACTTTTGTATTATTTTGTATGAAACATTGTGCATTATTATAAATTGTTTTATTTAGTGCATAAAAAATTTACAACTGAAATAATCTGAAAAGAATACAACCAAATCAGATTTATAGAAAAGTAATTATTGTTCAATTAAATTTTAATACTAACTTCATGTTTATTTTACTTTAGATTACATCTTTTGGAAATATTTATGATAAATTACCAAACTATGATAACTAATGCATAATAACTAAAATTGCTATTACTGTGAATCTAATCATGAAACTATTATTAACTGAATACCCCAAATAATCAATATTTTTTATACATATTGGTTAATATAACATTAAATAAATTATACAATAGTCAATAAAACTCTTACTGGTCCTCCTGCAAAACCAAATAGAGGACATTTCCCTTCCAATTTCATACGTGTAATTTTAATTGCTTCACCAACATGTAATAATCTACTAAGAGCACCTTCAGGTTTTAATCTTTGAAGATCTTCTGGAGATTTAATGGGTTCTTCAATTACTGGACCCTACAATAAAAACTATTTAAACTCATTTCAAAAGATATCTAATAGAAAACCGTACAACTTTTGGAACCATATGCACATCTATTCCTAATGCACGTGGTATCACCAGAATATCTGAGAATATAATAGCAGCATCTAAATCATATCGTTTTATTGGCATAAGTGTCACCTCAGCAGCAAGTTCTGGAGTATCACATATTATGAAGAAATCATTAAGGCTTCTAAATGAACGGAACTCTGTAAAAGAATAGTTAACAACACTATAAAATCATTCTTATTTACTTTCATAATTTAATTAGTTATTTATGAAGATATATATATATATATATATATATATATATATATATCAACAAATAAAGTTAAATCAACTAAAAATTTTTATAACTTTACCAGGAAGGTATCTGCCAGCTTGACGCATAATCCATACTGGAATTTTATCAACAGGTTCTCCTCTTGCAGCGCGTAATATACGATCATTTTTGAGCTTTGGGAAGTCCTATGGAATCAGAATAATATAAGAAACATATGTATCATTTAATATATTGGCATTTAAATAAAGTGTAATTGATTAATGTCTACAAATCTCAGTAATCTTCTACTCCAATGTAAAATATGTAAGGCCTATATAATAAAATTAGTTTGATAGACTTATAAACTGTAATATCATTTAGGTTATTAAATAAAAGAATATATTAAAAATTATAAGTTACATTATATATATATATATATGTGTATGTATGTGTATATATATAAACTGAATATTTAAAACATAGGCATTTATATATTTACTTGTGGGGTTAACTTTGGAACATCTTGCATGATAATGTTTCTTGCAAATATGAAAATATAATTTATATAATTTTTATGCAATAAAAATAATTAAGAACTTTACAATAAAAGTATAAAAGTGCAAATCATCACAGACAATTAATTAATAAACTATGTTACAAACGCTTGTAGCTTAATGGAGGTTGAGAAGTAAACACAAATAGAACACTGTATGTCATACAGTATTCTGTAAATAATAGGTTTGAATCTTAAATGGAAGAGAAACAATCTCATGTATACACACACACACATATGTATAGACGCATATAATTTGAACATAAAAATATAATACCTATATTTTTATGTACAAAATTCTTTATTATTTGGCAATTAGAGCGAGTACATGTATTTTATTAATAATATGCTTAATACAGTACACATCTTCACATACTATACTGTATCATTCATATTTGATTTAAATAAATCACCTTTTATATTTTATTCATTACTTTCTGAATTATATTTACATATTAATTTTTTGTTCAATAAGTATAGTAAATAATTATACAAATGATTTTTTTTTCATCCATTAAATCAATGAATCTAAATAAAAAAATCGATAGTTATTTTGTATTTAAAGAAATAATTATAAGAAAATTAAAAATTATTCAATGTTATAATGAGACAATAAAATCAATTTTAAATATATTATAAAATCAACAAAATTATTAAATATATATATTTTTTTAAAAAAATACAATAATAAATTTATAACTAGACATGTATAAAGACAATTATATTTTTTGTATTAAGAAACATGAAATGTTGATAATATAAAGTGTATATATATATATATATACATATACATATATATATATATATAAATGTGTGTGAGTAATTATATTAATTTATTACTAAATTTCACTTAAGCAAATTAACGTTCGTTGATTTTTTTCAAACCATAAGATACAAATATGTGTGTTATGTGTGCAGAAATATGGTGACTATGATCTACTAGATTTCTATCCGCTTCGCAGAAATTTAATGTGCAAAACGAGATCAGAGCAGTTTCTCTTGTCATTCCTTATATCTATCGACATTAATGCTTATTTATACAAGTTTTCACGAGTTTGTCCAGTCGCGTAACGATATATTTATAACAGGTACAATAATATTTCAGTAAAAATACTAAATCAAAATTTATTTAAAAATATGCATTTCATAAAATCGATAGAGTCGTTCATATTATTCTATATAATTGTTTATTAAATTTAAATTAAATGCAGAAAATATATTACAAATATTTCTTTTCTAGAAAATATTTATACGATATAAAATTAATGTATTTATTAATTTTATAATAATTTTACTGAAACAATTTAAATATTATGAGTAATATTCTATTATAATACTATTTTAATTTGATTCACAGATCTATGTTAACGAGAGTGTACTTTTGGTATGAATACCATGGTCAAATAGGTGTAAGATGAAGAATCAAGTAAAAAGAGATCCTAGTCTTTTACATTGGTGTTTAGGGTGTTAGGCTAGCAACTCTTCTTCCTAAAAACATCTTTAATAGAAAACCTGATCAGATAATCTCGCACTGAAGCTATTAATCGGGATGCTAAGGTTTTTCAAAAGTTGCACTGTTGCTTATAATAATGAATATCATGTAATAAAATATAAATTTTTAAAATTTAAAATTATCTAATTACATTCTTATACCGTTTTGTACAAATTATTTGTTTATAATTTATCTGCATAGTTGTATTTATTTTTCAAATAATTTAACTATTTAATTATTGATTTTAAAGAGAATAACGTATTAATAAAAATATATTAGAAAGTATTTAAATACATTTGTTAATTGTAAATATTTATTTCAATAAAGAACAACACTAAACAATGACTTAACAGTTTTCATACGTATTCTATATTACGCTGAAGGAACAGCATATATGGTGTTATGTTGAAACCGGAAACCTTAGTGAGGCATATAAAGGATTTATAAAACCCTTCACAAAAGCTGTTCAGTTGTCTCTCTTAATCGAAAGCTTTTATAACGATACTACGTTTCGAGTAGATTTATCGTATTAACTAACTTTTATTGTATTAATTTTTAATTGGGAAAAAAAACATCATTCGATTTGTATTATTTAAAATATTTAAAAATTAGAAAATAAATATGAAACTCTACAAATACTAAATAATTAATATTAAATTGACATACACTGAAGAAGGGAATGTTTTAGAAAAATATAATAGGATTGAAGTTGATAGCATATTTAGCATTTATAATTGAATTTATAATTTAATTTTTTATCTCATTAAAGATCTATACAAAAACTATTAAAAGTTTGGTTTGAAAAGATTCTATATTATAAAATTAATTTATTTAAATATCTATGCTTTCTTTTAATTAGGAAAAAAACATTTCGAAAATATTTTTTTTATTTTAAATAGAATATGAACTGTATTTTCTGTTTATTTATATTGTAGTATACGAAACATACACATATATATGTGTGTATGTGTGTGTGTATACCTAAAATTTTATAGTAAAAATTGATTATAAATAAAATTGTGAAAAAGTTAAAGATCCGCACCTGTTTTTTCCTATTTGTACATATATACACATTCACGTATGCAAGTTTCATGGTGCGTGCGAGAGGAGATCTGTGTGTAATGCTAATGATCTTCTGTAATCGCATCTGCTGTTCTAATTCTTTAACAAGCAACCGCCTTCTTTCCATTCGGAATACGTTTTCATCAATGATCATTTATTTCGTATTTCATTCATTTTAATTTTTACGAAGAAAACATTTATTCGTTTCGTTAAATTATATTCATTTATTTAAATCTATATAAATATCTATACACATAAAATATTTAATATTTGCTTTTCTTTTTAACACATGATATTTAGATAAATTAAATCATCGATGGATGAAATTATTCAATATTTACATACATAATATAATTGTTTTTACTATATTATGTTATTCTTTTTATATTTATAGATATTTAATTATATTAACTACATTTTCTATACCAATGTAGTATTAACAATTAGTGTTGCATCTATTAAGTCATATGTTCTTAAACTTTAGCAGTTTGCACATTCCTATTCAAGTTATTTTTTTTAGATACTCTTCTCTCTTAATTATGAATATACTAGTGTCGTATTAATAATATCATTATTAAATAAATAAAATAACTAGACTTTTTTATAGAAATTAGATTTTAATTCCTGTTAAATATTTCGAAATGTATTTATTTAAATAAATTTCTTTGCATGATATTCATACTAGTATTTAAAATATTGGTTTTAATAGTGAAACTTTTTTGTATTATTAATATATGTTTTCAACGTGCTTTTATAAAATATTATCAAATTGTATATTATATATATATATATATATATATATATATATATATATATATATATATATATATATGTATGTGTGTGTGTGTGTGTGTGTGTGTGAGAGAGAGACTGATTATATACGAAAAAAAGACATATATAGATCGATCACATTACTAAATGTAATTTGCTAGCATTTTACAAAAGCTCTGATACTGATTATTAACATGTAAAATTGGATTATAGGGGATTGGGTTTTATAACAATCAGCTTTTGTATGAAATATAAATCATAAGAGTTGTCATGAAACGAATGAACTAATACCAATTATGAAAACATGATGACATGTTTTGAATACATTTTAAAATATAACTGCACATTTGAAATGTTAGTATCGATAAAAGTGAACTGTTTTATTTATTTTATAAATAAGTGGTATCATATTTTAAACAAAAACTAATCAAAAGAATGTGTTGTTTGATTTATGAGTTGTACTATAATATTGTGGTTTTGAGCGATATTAATGAAAGAATATAACTGATACGGTAGTTCTATGTAGTGTCGTACAGATGATTATTATATTTCAATTACAGCGACAGATATTCAATTATAAAACTGTGTCAATAATTCGCGATGATAAAAAAATCCAAGTAAAGAGGAACCATTCTCTTTGTCAGATAATTTGTTATTAAAATAAATTCACTTTTAATGTCACGGTCATGGTTAAGAAGATACCGCTTTAAACAGCCCATTTGTGGCTGACTTTCTTTGTTTTATTATATTTATTCATGTCCCCGTTTAAACACGTATACAGGTCCGTATTACCAAGTGTGTTAATTATTTCGTTAATTATTCTAATTAAGAATTCTTCACATTATATTAAATACACAACGACATTAATCAAATATATCTATCTAAATATAAAACATTAAGTAGTATTCGGATTGAAAATGTATTTTATACAAAAAGTGTATCTATTTAATATATTTCACAATATATATTTCAGTTATAAATTTATTTAAACAATAAATATACGTGTTTTAATTATGTCGAGTATAAGTTTATTTATTTCTAATATCTTTTTCTTGATTTAGATTGAGAAATATTATGAAATTTGTTTTATAAAATTCGAATTAATCATATAAAAAAATAAAATAATATCTAATAACTAAGGAAAGTAAAAAATCGAGATTCAAATATTTTAAAGTTGACATCAAATATTTTAAAGCTCACATCAATGGAATAAATTGAAATTTCAAATTAGAAATTGTAAATTTATATAAAAAACAGGAATGTTGTATTAACTTTGTAATGAAAATAAAAATATACATATGTGTTTGAGAATATTTTATATGCGTTAATTGTTGGTTTCCTTATATTCCATATATATTTATACCTTTAATACCATACACATTTTTAAAGTAAAAATTTAAGGGTACTTTCAATAATTATAACTTTTGTAAAAGGTTTTCGGATTCAATTAGAACGATAGACGGTTTAACTATTTCTGCTGTAACGGTATCAATTAATGGTTGTATTCGTAACTCAATTATGTTTCATTATTTGTAATAATGGAAAATGTATTACAGAATGATTGTGGCTGTGCTTTATTGTCCTATACGTTTGAAGAACTTTCAGTATACGAAAATAACTGCTTTAGTATCAGAAATAAAGATCAAGGGATTCCATTCTGTTATCAATATATATATATATATATATATATATATATATATATATATCAAAAACAATGTTGTTTTAAAATATACATTTTTACAAAAGAATACATTTCATGTATTATAAACAGTATTACGCTGTATATGTATAAATATTATATTTTATAAAATTCATATTAAGTTTATTTATTATCACAAGAAAATTTTAAATATGTTTATTTAACTTTTGGTAAGCTGTTGAAGAAATCGACATTATTCTTTTCAACATTTCAATAAAATATATAATGTCTTTGTATTTGTATATATACGTTTTTTTTATATACATTCAACATCTTAAGAATTTCTATTCTAAGAATTTTAAAAAGCATTGACATTGGCTTTTAGTAGATAAAATGAAAATACATATGTATCTTCGGTATTCGTCTCTTTTTATTATTACTTTGCTCCACTCCAATTCTTTTACACAATAGTTGATTATCGCGTCGTCACCAAAGAAAACTTTATCCGAGGGAATAGGAAGCACAAATGCTTTCCAATATAACATGAACATCATACAGTCGTTTCTAATCATTGTACAAAACTGAATTACTTCAATATACATAGAGGGCCTGTAATAGTTCAGAAACAGTGTACCTCACTATGCAAACATATTTGTTCTCTTAAGTACTTTTAAACGAGTAGTATATAATCTTCATACAACGAAGATACAATTATGATTTTGTAGCTGTTGTCTATATTTCCGTTTCTTTTACAAACCGGATGTCAGTTATGAATGTTTCGTGTTTCGCGGCCGGTTACATATAGGTAGCGGATGCGGATATACAATGTGACCTACATTTAAGCCCCCAAGTGCCCCTCTTCAGACAGGCTCAAGGCCATTATTGTTTGCTTCTTGCTATATTTCTTCTTTTCTCTGACGCCATAGCCATTGTTTAACATGAAAATTGCTTCGTTTACCGCGTTGTTATTATGAAAATAGGTTTTATTTTTTAGAATTTCTTTATTATTCTTCAGTTGTAAGATCGTACCAAATACTGGTATATTCATTATATATATATATATATATATATATATATATATATATATATATATATATATATATATTGCATTTTACATCTATGATAATTTAGGACAACAAATTGCAGAAATTATTAAATAGATACAGTATACCTTTTTCATGCAGTAATTATTTGAAAGATTTGCACAAAAATTAATAAAAAAAATGATAAGGAATAATCAATCTACGTTGCAATACTTTTTAACATTATATTTGACAAAAATTTAACAATGACATTTACTATAAGCAAAGTTAATATGATTTTTAAAAATAAGCTGAAATATTTTTGTCTTTCGGCAGTTTTCAAAGCCATTGAATTTTGTATTTATATCCGACGAATCCAAAACAACTTTATATGAATATTATAGATGAACTTTCTTTTTAAAAAAACAAAACTTATTTCAGACGAATACTGATTTATATAATATCATTATAACATTTAATCAATGTATGCATATATAATATAATCAGGCAGATAATAAAAAAAAACAATTTATAAATCGAATTCACAATTGAATAAATATAAACATGAACGTAGAATATAGTAAAATAATAAATCCTCAATTATCTTATTATATAACAAATATTTATTACAGTAATTTAATCTGCAATAAAAATATTATAATATTATTAAGACTTATACATGCATGCATACATTTATTTTATATATAATTAATAATTAATTAATAACCACATATTTCGCTACTTTCCTCGTTCTACTTCCTAAAAAAATCGTCTTGCAGTATATATAACAGTACACAGTATTGAAAATAATGTAAAATGAATACATTTGTTAAAATAATTGAATATTGGAACCGGTCAAAAAAGGAGAATCAACAGTGTTATAGTAATAATACTTGTAATAAAAAACGTTAATTGAACGCGTTCAGTATTTCAAACATCGAGGCCACCCAAAAGAATCGTTGGTGTCTGTTGGACGAGCGTAAAATTATATATATATATATATATATGCATATATCAGTCTTGATTCTGATAAACTAGACCAGACGGTTGTAACTCTATCGTGTGTATCACGCTCTACTAAAACTTAGGAGAAAGTGCATGCCCGGATGCCTTCCCATTTCGTTTGGTCGTTTTAACCTCTCCATGTATTTATTTTAGTCTAAAAACCAACATTGAAAATCCTTAATTCAATTATTATAATAATAACCATATTTCTCAAATATCGTTTGGTTTTTTCTGAATATTTCTATATGCATCTTGGTTTTGAATCTTGAACAATTAAGTACGTTTTGATCTTGTTAAATTAAAAAATGTTTTTTGAGAAAAAAGTTCATAGGAACTATATTGGAAGGTTGTTGTTATATTCGTGCACTGAGTATCGGAAAAGGAAGATATTAAGGAGTATTTCTTCTTTTATTATTAAGATGGTAAATGTGTTCTTTTGTCAGTTTAAAACTGTAATATATATATATACATATATATATATATACATATATACATATATACATATATATATATATACATATATATATATATACATATATATATATATATATACATATATATATATATATACATATATATGTATATATATATATATATATATATATATACATATATATACATTTCGAGTATTAGTAAATTTCTGAGTAATATTTATTTCCTACATTAGAAATAAGAAACATCCAATCGAAATATTTAATATATAGAAGTAAGATTGCATTTAAGTTTGCAGGTGTAATACCGAGATAAGAATATCCTATTATAATTAACCCATACAAATTAATAAATATTGAATAAAAATATTTTTATTTAGCATTATATATATATATATATATATATATATATATATATATATAATTAAGAAGTAAATCTCTTCAGACTATTTATGAGCTTTAAATACATGAATTAAACTTTTATATTTTAGAAAACATTATTTGGTCGAACACTAGTGTTAAGAGTACAAAAATTTAGTGTAATATAATTTTTGGTCAATTAGGAAAGAAAATATTGTAAGTTAAAATATGTGTGTGTGTGTATATATATATATATATATATATATATAATTACTCACGTAAATACTAAAGTTCTTAGCACATTTTTAATTACATGTTTAAAATATTCATTATTTTAAAACGATGTCCTTATAACCGTTGTTTAATAAAGTAATTGTAATGAAAATGCTGAAACAATTCAGGATATATTAAATTATTTTTAAATGTATGTGAAAGTTGTTTTTACAGTTTGATTTACTTTTCTCAATGTATAAACTTATAATTATAAATATTTGATATTTCTCTTAATGCCTGTGTTTTATACGTATATATTTTTGCGTGTGTGTTATATTCCAAGAATCGAACACTGAAACCCACGTTTACTTTCGATAAGTATATCCGTGTTTCACTAATAGGGACCACCTGCCGAAGAAAGTACACATTCCATCTTTATCTAATGATATGCAGGAAATGTGACGAATCACTAAAACTTGTTCACTTCGTTAAACGTTTCTAAATATACAAATATATTTAACGAAACGATGGATAAGTGACTATGTAAAGATCGCTTTATATAAACTTATCAGACAAAAAATATTAATATAGAATATGAATTAGTAAAATAATTGTTAAATTACGTTTCAATCATTGTCTAAAAACATTTCTTTTATATTTTAATCAAGTTACTAAATTCATTGTCCAATCAAAAATAACAACTAGTCTCTTCTTTTACGTTTCAAATAAAAAAATAATTAAATTATTTATCAATTTAATTAATACAGTGAGTTGCAATGAAATAAATATATTTATATACCGTCCTTAGCTATAAATTAAATGAAATCAACTTTAAATTAAACATTATTTTTTAACAAATTTTAAATACATATATTAATATATGACTATTCATTAAAGTGTATTAGTGAATAATTTAAAAAAGATTCTCTTGAATCTCAGAGTTAATTAAATCCTATTGTTATTTTAAATATCATGTAATACTTTATAGCAATAACAAATATTTTATATTTAAAAGCAATAAAATTGTAAATATATACTTAATTTTATATCAAAAATCGATTAGAAAATAATAAACAAAAGTACTATTATTGAGAAAGTGCATAAATTTTGATTAACTGAAACTCTATGATTACTTACGTATTGTTTATTTTATCGATTATATATATATATATATATATATATATATATATATAGTCAAAAGTAGGCAAATTATATTCTTTATACTTACGAAAAGAGCAATAAAAAGCGTTCGTTATTTAAATGAAACTTTATAGAATAATAAATACCGTTCATACATTATTTAATTTTAAGGTTTCTCTAAACGATTAAGATTTATTTGTTTATATAAAGTATACTGCAATATTTTCATGTTTAATTTTGTACAAAAATATTCATTATATCTTCAGTTTGTATTTTTTTTTATCTCTTAGAAACAAGATAAACTGAGGGTGCTTCATTCTCTAAGATAAAAATATTTCATTCCAATGAAATAATATTTAAAAAATTATATATATATAATTTAATTTTTGATTTGTTATTCGGATCTCTTTTATATTTGTAAATAATAAAGCTTTCCTTTCCTTGTTTCATAAAGGATTTTAAATATCATTAAAATCTAATGGTTTTATAGAATTTATTTGAAATCACAAAACAACACATCTATAATTCTTAGTTTTTATGATTAAAAACCTATACGAATTCCAAATATAGAAGAACTAATTAAGTTTTTATAAAACTGTTTCAGTAATTATCAAAGATCAACCATTTAATTGTGTTTGTTAATTGTGTAAATAGCGATATTATGAATAAAAATACTTTAAATATGTATGTTTGATACGCATGGAAGAATTTTATGGCTACATTTAATTAAAATGCTCGTTTAAAACTGACTTAAACTATGATGAACTATTTCATATTTTGTTAACGACCTTGGTTATGTTGTTACATATATTATGTAAGTATTATTGAAACTGTTATTTGATTTGTCTACCATAGGTGGTGGATGAACAACTTTTAAAATTTATATCATGAATTCAACGGCCCCGTATAATGATAGCAATCGTGGCATCAAACGGTACAATTTGTGGATATGTGTGTTATTTATTCTTTATCGTATTAAATTGTTCATTTGTTAAAATCCACATATGGAATTTACTAAATTGTACGTTAACATATTTGATATAATTGATTAAATTGGGTATAATTTGGGAAAAAAGTATTTATTTTATTATATATATATATATATATATATATATACACACACAGGGAGCTTAATATAGATATATGTTAAATATAGATGTGTATGTGTGTTTTAGTTAATTTATTAAAAAGTGTAACTTAATTAAATTTGCTTTTATACAATGCGTCATAATAAAGTAGCATCGTTCGATACGATGAAGTTGGATAACATGAAAATTGCTAGAAAAAGCTCTGTTATAAGTGAACCGTTACCTGTAACGAATGAGTCACGGGGGGGTTTGCCTTTCGAGTCCCGTGCTATAGACCGTACGGTGAACGCAACCGACGGGAATGCTGGGCTGAACGAAGCCGACTGGTCTGGTTGGAGCTTTTCTAATGCAAATAAATTCCAGCCGAGTACGACTTTTTACTACAAGGATAAGTTTTATTTGGGAAGTCTCGTTGCGTTTCGTATAGACTTTCTAATAATGATTGCAGCCTGTAACATTTTACAAAAAAACTCCACAAAGTTGTACCGAGACTTGAAAAAGTATTTATATATTATATTCATATAACAAACTATAGGGAACTAGAAAACGTTATAAGAAGTAGTTGTAGCTAAAATGAAATTGTTCTGATTATGCTTTATTTATTCCAGAACTTTTATTTTACTTTTTTTATCTTTCTGAAATCATATTAAAAATAAACGAATTTGCTATTATGTATATATATATATATATATATATATATATATATATTATATAATAGTAATTAATATTCCAGTTCTTTGGACAATAGATAATCCTTAATACAATGTTCTCCATTCCATTTATAACCTATACCACGGCAAAAAAATAATATCTCTTTTCCTTTAAAAGAATTTTCTCTTTCCAAAATCAAGAATGTTCCCTATATCTGAAAGTTCTTCCATATATATATATATATATATACACACACACGTGTGTGTGTACATGCACTTTTCAAATTAGTATCTTAAATCATTTTTTTAAGATAGTTGAAAAACATGAATGCTCTTTCTAATATCTAAATATTCTCTAATTCTATATTTTTACAATAATGACATATTAAAAAATAACAAATGTTTACTCTTTATACATAAAAGCATTCGTGGTCATGTGAGAATCATTGTATTATATTTATTTCTCATACAAATCAGAACTATAAATGAAATAAGTAGACTACTTAATCTTTTTTCTAGGTTTACGACTACTTAACATGTTAGAAAAGTTAATTAGAATGAAAACTTTATTTTAATTTCTCGAATAATTTTTCTTTAGTTCATTCTAATTAACAAATTAAGCGCAACGAATTAATAAAGTAAACAAAAATATATATTGAATTGTTAAACAGTGATTCGGATGCATAGATATCATATGAGATCATTTTATATTTCAAATACGACATATTTCAAATATATTAACATGGTATTCATAAAAGAAACCACAATGAAATAAGTAATGAATTAACATAAAAAACGTACAGATACGTTTATTGAAACAACAATAAAATAGTTAATAATATTTTATTGTAATGAAAGATATGAAAGTATCCAACATCCGATTCCGTTCCATATAATAATGTATTTATCTGAAGCAATTATTTTTGTCTTCTTACTATTAGAATAAAATATCAAAGCGTAGTAAAACAAGTTATCGCAAAAATAACGTTACTGTCGCTATTAACATTTCTCTGTGTGTTCCATAAGTTGACAACCGAAAACCACAAATAAGCACAGATGTACACAAACATACAAACATATGAGTATATACACATGTATGTTTATATATATATATAGAAAAAAAAATTATATATTTAAAATTTATTCGACATAACATTACTTATTCAAAGTAACTTTTATGTTAAAACCATGAGGTTGTACAACTAGACGTTTTTGTTTTCTGTATTTTTGTATCCTCTAAAATAAAAGCAACCAAAATTCTAGTTTAATAAAATATTTTTCACCGTTGTGTACTGTTAGATAGATCATGTTCTTCAACATCAAGTCAAATGTATATATATATATATATATATATATATATATATATATATATGTACATATATATATATACATATACACTTGTGTATATATATATATATACACATATATATATAGATATATATATTATACATGTATATATATATATATATATATATATATACATATAATTAAATGTATTTAAAATATTTATTAAAACTATCTGCGAAAATATGATATAATAACAAAAACAAAAAGGATGTAGTTTATTTTTCGTACAATTTTTTCCATGATCGATCTTAAGCTGTATCTGAACAGAATCTGTATAAATTGATTAGACCGAGGACCTTGAGCTGTAAATTCATAAAGGAATTGAGGAAGACGAACATTTCTGAATACCAAGTGGTTACAGAAAATCTAACTATATTACTGACTTTCAATGTAAGTATCTAGAGGATAAAATAACTATTAAAAAGAATACTATGATTATTTTCAATTGATTTATATTTCAATACAATTATTTTAGATGATTGTAATTACTTAATTTACATTTATAATCTATCTTATAAATATATTGTTTGAAATCAAATATATATTTTAAAGTAAAAATGTTTGTTTCTTATTTAATATTTGATTTGAAACAAATATATTTTTCACAAGCACAAACCAATATATATATATATATATATATATATATATATATATATATATATAATCAATTTTTATAAATGAAAATGAATATTAATTGTATCTAAATAATCGGACAAATCAATATAAATGTAGTCGTTTAATTATTGTCGGTAATTTTATCATATCTAGTTTGCAATTAAATCGAATTGAAGGGAAATTAAATACAAGATGCTATGAATCCTAATTAAATATTATAATCAATTAACGGAAATTGGAGTTAAATTTTAGTAAATGACTCAATATTAGTCGTATGATTAGAATATGTATTTTTTATTTTAGATGGAAATGTACTTGACAGAAAAAATATTTATACATCAACTTGATTATAAATAAATCTATATAAAAAATCCTAAAAACATATTTTATATATTTATAAGAAAAATGGATTTGACAAGTCACAATAAATATCATGACATATCAGAAATGATGAAACGTATGAATTTTAGTTCCTGCATAAATAATAGCATAGTTTCGAGTGAAATTCTAATAATGACACATTTCTTTGTTGTCAAACAATGCGCAATATAGATTGACGTCAACTTTAAAACGGATTTGTTAAATATGGAATGAAAAAGAAAGTTGATACCTGCATACAGTTGTCAGATATGACCTCATGCATTCCGGCAGCTAACGTACATAAATAAAACTTATTGTTTTTATCACATTTCATCTCACTAGTCGTGTGGTTTTTCTGAACTTTCATAATAATTTTCACCACGAATGTGACACTTATTAAAATTAAATTTGGACATATGTGCATAAAAAATATTATGTGAATTTTTATAATTGAATAAAATTAAAAATATATTAGTATATTATGTATTTTAGTCGCTAATTCATATCATTAATAAATAACGTATATGTAATAGAGAGTATATAATTGTCAATAAATAAAATTATTTTAAAATATATATTACATACAGACAGTAAATGGCGATAAATTTATTGATTATAATATTATCTACATTTTTAGAAAATGAACTAGGATTTCTTTTATTCTAGAAAATATTCGATTAATTTTAAGTAATATAAAAATATATCTTGCAATGTATAAATATTTTTTTAACTTTTATTGTATAACATATACACAGAAAAATATAGAGATAAAATGATTAACTAATTAATTGAAATAATATGTGGGTTAAGGGAAAGTGTGTAAGATTTGAATATTAAGGAAATAAAATCACATTGATTGTGCAGAGAAAATAATTTTTCTGATAAAAATTATGTAAAAGCAATGACTCAACGTATGCTTTTACTAATTATAATTTCATACGGGTATCTGTATTTTCATTTAAGTTCAATGACATATTTTTTTGTATATTTGAATAAATAATATACATACATATATATATATATATATATATATATATATATATATATATATATATATATATATATATATACATATATATATATATATATATATATATAAAGCATATATGTAAAAAAAGACAATATCATAATAATTATAAACCAAATATTTACTTCTATGATGAAAGTCAAAGAAAGGGAAAAACGCTATTTGTTAACTGGAAGCGAAAGAGATCATGAGTAATATGTTACGTCTTAATTTCACTTTTAGGCAGAGAATCTGTATCCGGATATTGAAAATAAAAAATACTAAAGTATAGAAAAACCCAAAGTGGTTAGTTAGTTGGCTTGTAAGAACGAACATGCAGAGCGGAGAGGAATACTACAGAACAGACACGATAGGGCAACAGCCGGATCTACTTTTGTAGTCATCACTTTCACTCTGTTACCCTAAATTAGAGCGTGGACAGAGTATCCGGTTACTACATGAACCATCGCATCTTTTTACCACAATATGGGCAGCACAAAAGAATATGCTAATGTATACATAATAAAAATCGTACATATATATATATATATATATATATATATATATATATATATAAATTAGAACGATTTTAAATATTTTACATCTTGTACTTTTTTGAATGAATATATATATATAATATTCCATTAAATGGTATCACAGTGTCTCATCTTTACTTCTCTCACATTTTATTGTTTCTACGCTGCCTTTTACTTACATTCCTTTCTCCTTTCATTAAAAATTCAAGATAAAATGTTATGTAAATTACATGCGCAAAAAAACTAACCTGACCTTTAGATTTTCTCAGTTATCCCTTGTCGGTTGATTAAATTGGAAATATCAATTTCACCCGTAAAAGATTTATTCAGTATTCTTAAAAGATTTTAGTGTTTAAAAAAATGTTTTTAATTAAATATGTCAGTTCAATAAATGTAGAGCAGCAAAATAGAATATCTTCATACATTTTTTTAATTATTATTTTAGTATGATCAGTGTGGCAATTTATATATATAAAAGATGATATTTTATTTCATACATAAAGATAAAAAATGTAAAAATATTATTTTCAATTTAATTAATGCCTTAAACATTGATCAAACTTAAATATTAATATAACTTAAACGAAAAAAATGAACACAGAAGCAATTAAATAGCAAAATATATTACAAATTAAGAAATCAATAAATTTTATTTCATTAAAAATCTATTTAAAAATATTTCAATTTGAAATACATTTATTGAATTCCAGGGAAATTTTCAGAATTTCAGACTAATTGTAAGTAGAATTGTGGCTAAGAAATGATTGATAGATTGTTTAACTGTTCGTCATTTTTCACACTTTTTAGTACCGTTATATATATATATATATTGTACCGTTATAATATATATATATATATATATATATATATATATATATATATATATATATATGATTTATACATTTGTAGTAAAAATTACAATTTTTTTTATTTTACGTAAGGTTCTACGAATAGTGTTTTATACAAAATATTTTAGATTACAAAAGTTATGTAGATATTTTTTTAAATAAGTAGACATATTAATATATAATACGTGTTCATTTATCGAAGTGTGGAATTGAGTTCGTGATATATAAAATACATGTATGAAAAGCTAAATACTTTTAAATAACCGTAACCGTTCTTTAAACATGAGACACACTTATTAACATATGAGTAATAAGTACAGATTAATGACATATAAAATAATATAATTTATTCATTTATAACACATTTAAAAGGTGTATTCATTGAACAATTAATAATGTGTTTCGAATAGAATTGAGAAAGTGACGCGTGGGTATCAAACATTGTTCTCTGACCGGCTTGCTTCATATCTACAACAATGAATCATGTTTACTTAAATAAATGTCATACGGAACACTAAATTGTTGTGTATTGATGTGAGTTGAATATTTCATTTGAATTGACACGATTATGTGTGAGTAAAAAGAGACGCACAGTTTGTTTACAATTTGATATTGTAATTCGTTTTCAGTCATGCATTTCAGTTCACCACTGAAATGTTAATAGCTCATGTCTTGTGACAAACAAGAATACTATATGCTCTATCATGGAAATTTAACGTATCATCTTTATTTGACACTTGTTCAATACAATCACATATTTGTAATCGCGAGTTTGATCTCGTAGAATAATATGTGTATATACGAACCTATTATGCTACAAAATTCAATTTATTCATGTTTCAAACTCCGATAAGTTTAAATGACTTTATTTGAGTAATAAGTTTCATACTTTCGAAAATTATGAGAATATGAAATAAGTAAAAGTGGTTGTCGAACGGAGCATTTTTCATTCAGTGTTCTACATCGATTAATTATATTCAAGATTAATCTTTTTGCATACGAAATATAATGTTTATCAATCAGAATAAAATAAATTCTTCTTAATAATTATTTTATTAAAATTAATAAAGAGTATGATTCTTTTTTGTCTATAAAATGAATAAATTATCTGTAGCATGTAAAATAGGGAAGAAATACAAGTAATAAGATTAAGTAATGAAATTTAGTAAGAGTTAAAAAATTACCTATTATATTATAAGAAACAATACCTCCAGAGATAAAAGTATTACAAAATTATTAAATGGATCAGATAAACAACAAATTTATTTAATAAAAAAAAGGGGAAGGTATACTTTTCATAATATTTGTCTAGTATTGAGAAAAACATTAATTAATTTATCTGGCTTTTAACTCTATATAGGAACATGACATAGATTATTGAAATTGTTAAAATGAGAAGAATAGAAGCTTTTGTTTGATCTTTCATAGATATTCTTCCGTCTGGAATGAATTGTTTTTCTGTATATTGAATCTACAGTTTTCATGATTGAAAATCTTGCAGAATACATTGAAGAAGTGAAATAAAAATTAAAACCTTTGTTCCTTTTTGGTACTCGTGTCGTCAGATTTATTGTCATGGCAGTTGTAATTATTATTATTTCAGATAGTTAATTTGTTACAGATATATTTTACTTATTATTTTTTTTATTTATCAAATGATACGGTGTAACTGATTTTGTTCTATTTAGTGTTATATATATATATATATATATATATATGCATATAATTAATCATCAAACAGACTGTTTTATCTTAATTATTTTTAAAATCGATTGAAATTTAATTATTTATCAACAAAGATGAATGTAAACTAGTTTTATATAATAAATTACAAAATATATCACGACTACAATCTATAATACCATGTTTTTTGTTAAATTAATATCTTGAAAAAATAAAATGATATTAATATTCATAATTCTTATTTATTTTTTCGTACATTTTAAAATCTAAATTATTTTTTTTAGTATATTTTAAATCCATGAGTAATAATCTTATTTTAATTCTGAAAGAATTAAAATAAGATTATCTCACGGAATATTTCGATTCCTGTGTACATCACATTGCAGTTCTGAATGTGACTAAATTCATTTTCATAAATTAATTTTTCTTGGCTAGAAAAAAAAACAAATTAAAAATGTTGAACTTACTTGATTGTTAATTATTGGGATCCCACAATCTCCAGAGCACCAAGGTAAGAAATCTCATACATCCTAGACAAATTTAAAGTTTCATCTGCATTAGCCATATGTAAAATATTTCAGTAAAATTTAATTTCTAATATTTAAATGTATTTAATTATATCATTTATATATTTCTATAAAAATAATAAAGGTAAAATTTCTTTCTTACTTTTTTTGTGATAAAATTTCACTGAATATTTTGCGTATGTTGCCACTTCTACACCACGTTGAGGTTGCAGATAAGTAGAAGGCCTACCAACCCTAATCTAATCCTAACTTTAATTAAGAATTTACTTAAAATTATTTAAAAAAAATACTAATAAATTTTAAAGAAAGTAATTTACAATAATTATTTTGTATTGAAAATGAAATAGAAATTAATTTATTATAAAAATAAATTTACATGAAAAAGATCAAAAATAAAAATGAACAAAAAGCTAAACCTATTCTAGCTAAACTTGAAACGACATATTATATTTCTAAACCAGTTTACCAAATTACCATATTTAATTTCTTAATACTGATGAATAATTAAAATTTACTATTCCATTCCATTCGAAATTCAGCGATTCCTTATTAAATAAAAATCCTTTAGTACTCTTCTAAATTCTTTAAAATTAACATCTTGTTTTGATAAAATTTAAATATAAACTAATCTGAAATAAAGTAATATTTAAGTTGAAAAAAAATACTAGATAAAATTCTTCATATATCCATACATGATTCAATTATGTCCATTTCTTTAGTAATCTGTTAGATGAATGAATATTCCATTTGTAATGGACCATATTTATATTTCATATTTTTTTGCGAAAGTAAAAATGTTATTAATATATTTCCAATTCTTTCTTTCAGTACAATTTGATTTGTGTTTTTTTTTGTTTTTACAATAATAAACTTCATATCTAAAAATCATAATTAAAAAAAGACACATACACACACACACACACATTTATATATAGAAAGAGAAAACCATAGTTTTTGCCCATTTTACCGTATTTATTTTCCTCAGGATTTTCAATTTCGTTATTATTTAAACTATTTCTTTATCCAAAAGAAAATACTTTATTTATTTAACATTCCATATTTTCGTATATAATCCTTCGTCATATTTTATTATATACTTTATTGACTGAAACATATTAATTTCGGTAAAATATATTTGATTATTAAAAAAATAAACCTAAAATACAAAAAATGTTTATTACGCTGAAAATCATGCAACAAAAAATTATATTAGCATATATATATATATATATAGAGAGAGAGAGATTTCACATTCACACACAACATTCATACATTATTAATCCTAAAAATAAAAAAGTATTATTGCTGAAATAAAATATATCATTAAACATAAAGTTAAAAATAAATATTTAAAAAAAATAGAATCTGAAAGGAAAAGCATTAGGATTAAACACTATTATTCCTGAAAATAAAAATTAATAATTAATCTTTCTATATATAAACACATACACGCAATACCATTCATACACAGCTGAAAAAGAAGATAATTAGCTTATATTTAGAACTTAACTATAATAACTTAACTAAAAATTTTATATATATATAAAAGCATAAACAACATATACAGCTGAAAGAAAAGGGATTAGAAATTAAAAAAGGGAAAAACCCTTTACAATATAACCCGAAAAAAAGATTATTAACTTATATTTAGAACTATAACAACAATAACTTAATTAAATATATATATATATATATATAATTAAACATATTAAAACTAAAAGAATCTGAAATGAAAAAAAATATTAGACGAACTAAACAAAACATAAAATTACCTCTCACTTCAAACCTCTTAATTAATTATAATAGTACCATTTCTCCAATAATATTTTATTATAATTATACTTTTTTTACTAAAATGTATTGAATTATAGATTTTTTCCTTTGGACACATCTAAAATGTTTATTGTATTTTTGATTCATTTCCTTATTTTTGATATTTGCTTCTTTCCTAAGAGAAAAAAGAAAAGATTAAATAAAATTTCACCGTCCATTGTTTATTTATTGTTCCATTTTTTGGGATAGTCCATTTTAATTCAATTCCATTATAAACAAAATACCATTCTAAACATCATATTCAGGTTTTTGTTTTTTATTTAAGACATTTAAATAATTAAATCGATAAATAAACTTGTTTGTCTTAAAGTTTTAAATACTAGTTAAATTTGAAATATTAGTGAACTTGTTACCTGAAATAAAACTTTTCGATTATACATAGGAGGCTCAGAGTTAAATAAGTGTAAATCGTTTAATTTTTAAGAGAAATATTGAAGGGTTTAGTAAAAATCATAAATACATAATTTATCTACAGAAGTATTTTTGTCATTCATTGGAGAATTAATTAAAAAACATCTGAGCAAGACAAATTGTTTAAAGATCAAATTGTTTAAAAGAAGAAAGAGGAATTTATTGAAAAATGGCATTTGTTAAATGGCCTCTGAACCATTTATGTGTATAAAAGGAAGTATTGAAGTGATAAAACAGAAAAAATGATTTTCGATGAAATTAAAATTAGAAAATAAATTAACAAATATGTCGTTTGAAAAAGTATTATATGAAGAAAGAAGAGAAATTTATTGAAAAATGATTTATGTTGAATGATCTGATAAATTTATTGAAACAAAATAAAACTACTATTAATTCATTAAAAACAAATCAATACTAATATTAAAAAGATTAAAAGCAAAAAATTAACAATCAAACTAATTAAAAATACAAAAAACTCTAAATTTACTGAATCGACAAAGCAAAAAATCTACTTTAAATTACAACAAACAAAAAAGAGATTGAAGTTCTGGGACCTGAAAGAGAAAAAGACAAAAAAAAACATTGATCTAGGAATCGAAATCCATCGAGGGAGGGATTGAAGTTAATTATGAAAACAAAATTAAGCTACTTTAAATTGATTAAAACAAAAACTTAAGTCAAATAAAAGTTACAATTAAAAAAATAAAACTGCAACAAAATAAAACTACTACTAATTCATTAAAAACAAATCAATACTAATATTAAAAAGAATAAAAGCAAAAAATTAACAACCAAACTAATTTGAATCTACAGAAAACGAAATGTTCTGAATCGACCAAGTAAAAACTACTTTAAATTACAACAAACTAAAAAAGAGATTGAAGTTCTGGAACCTGAAAGAGAAAACATGAAAAAAAAATACAAACCTTTGATCTAGAACTTGAAATCCATCGAGGGAGGGATTGAAGTTAATTATGAAAACAAAATTAAGCTACTTTAAATCGACTGAAAACAAAAACTTAAGTCAAATAAAAGTTACAATTAAAAAAATAAAATTGAAACAAAATAAAACTACTACTAATTCAATAAAAACAAATCAATACTAATATTAAAAAGAATAAAAGCAAAAAATTAACAAACTAATTAAAAATACAAAAAACTCTAAATTTACTGAATCGACAAAGCAAAAAATCTACTTTAAATTACAACAAACAAAAAAGAGATTGAAGTTCTGGGACCTGAAAGAGAAAAAGACAAAAAAAAACATTGATCTAGGAATCGAAATCCATCGAGGGAGGGATTGAAGTTAATTATCAAAACAAAAAGTAAACTACTTTAAATCAACTATACATACATATTAGGGTGCAACATATGAAATTGCTGAATTTGTAGGTGAGAATTAAAACTTAATATTTTAACATAAAATATATTTAATCAAAATAAGCTCCATCAGCATCAATGGTCTTTTCCCAGCGAGAAATTAAATTGTTTACCCCATTTTTTATAAAAATAGACATTTTTAGAGCTTGTAAAGTTTTCGAATCCTTGAATTACTTCTGTTTGGTTTCAGATTTTTTTTTATTTCTTAAATAATATTCCAAGTGGCGAAAAAGATGATAGCATGTCGATGAAAAATCTGATAAATAAGAGGGATGCGGTAAAACTTCATAATTTATTGAATTTAATTTGGAAATTATGATTCGAGATGTGTATAGTCCAGCATTCTCTTGCAATAGTATCGGCCCATATCTATTGATTAGCAGTGGCCGTTTTGTTTTTAATTTTTCATTCATGTTGTTGATTTCGCGACAATATGAATCAGCAATTTTAAAAAATAATGGATTATTTCTTTATTTGTCCACCACATAGTAACCGTAAGTTTCTTTTGGTGTAATGACGGCTTAGGTGTGTGACCTGGTGTTTCATTTGCCTTTAACCGTTGTCCAGATCTTTTTCTGTCATCATACAGAATCCACTTTTCATCACAATAATTCGATTTAAAAATTGAGTTTTATCATTTTGAATCTCTCAGTTTCTTTTCTTCAGTCTCAGTTTCTAAGCATCTGTCAATGCGTGCGGCACCCACTTATCCCAACTATTTCACCTTTCATATGGCAGCGAGATGACGAGAAACAGTCATAACACTAACACTTAAATCCCATGCGAGAGTTCGAACTGTTGTATGTGGATTAGCTTCCACTATGGCTCTTAAATTTTCTTCGTTCACAACGGTTTTGTACCTTCCTAGAGTCTCATTATCGAGATTCATATTACCGGAACGAAATTTTTTGAACCATAATTAAATTCTTATCTGGCTAGACGACCCTTCTCCGAAAGCCCCATTGATATTTCCACCTGCTACCACTGCATTGTGTCCCAGCTTCAAGTCATAAAAAAAGTAGACTTAAATCTTTGTGGACACCATCCTGTTAAAAGGCATAAAAAAAATAAAAAAAAACAATAACTCAGTATTTTAAACCAATTTAAGGATATTAGTCAATTCCAAATAGCTGAACTTGTAAAATCTTGCACAATACCTTTCTCAATTGGAGTCGACCTCTGACTGTCTGAAATTCAGTAAATTGATGTTATAAACTAATATATTATTAACCAAGAAAAAAAAATGGTTAATATTTCAATGCTGCAATATCAATCATAAGGCTTTTTTTTTAAAAAAAAAACATTATTTAATTTCTTAATTTAGATAATATTTGAAAATTAATTAGGATTTAAAAGTGTGTTCTTGTATCTGTGTACTTGTATCTGTGTGCGCACCTATCTATTAATTTACCTATACCTATTTATCTACAAATCTGCCTTTCTACTATCTATCTGTTATTCTATCTATCTACGTATTAAATATCTATATTTTTTTATCTAGAAATCTGGCTATTAGTCGTTCTATTAATCTATCTTCAAATATAATATTACTATCTTTCTAATTACCTACACTCATCTATCTCCATGTACATTTGTATCCGTATATGTATTATCATAAATATATAAATATATTTATGCATAGTTGATTTAAAGTAGATTACTTTTGTTTTGATAATTACCTTTATTCCCTCGCTATGGAGTTCCGGATAATTAAAATAGCAAACCAATTAAACAGAAAATATATGATTTTTATGAATACTAGATGTACACATCATTTTCTCGATTTAAGTAATGATCGAAAGAGATTTATGAAAATCGAATTGATGCTTACAAATATGGTCATAAAAATTATATATATTTCTGGATTCTGGATAAGTGGTTAATTTATTTTTGATTAAATTCGCGGAGTGTACTCAGTGGAAGTGTCTACCATCGAATGGATTCGTCAGGTAAAATATGTACAATTCTCATCTTTTTAAAATGATATATTTTCTAAGGTAAGAGATAGAGATGAATACACTGATGCAGAAACACCGATGCAAGTGCATAGATACAGAAACAGATATATAAATAAGGAGACAAATAGACGGGAATGGGAACCTACATACACTAAAACGTCGTAATCTCCTCCAAAATCTACTATATCGTCTAAACGTACCCTTTTAATAATCTACATCCGCCCCTCTGGGTCAGTCTAGCACTTCCCGCATCAATGTACATACATATATGTATACATATACATAAATACATATGCATAAACATATATAAATATAAATAATATATATATACACACATAAATTGCCAGTTTACACATTATACATACATAAATACACATACATAAACTTATATATATATATTTAAGATAATACATACACATATTGAACGTACATAGGGATAGAGAAGACTGAGTAGTCAGTGAACTTTTGGATAAGATTAGAAGAAAGATAACGAGAATATGAGTAAATATTTGTCGATAGAAAAGGATAGTAGTTAGATACGTAGATATAAGGAATATCTGATAGAAAAGTAGAACTGGAGATAGATAGAAAAAAAAAGGAAAGACAAGTAAAGTGATAAAGGGATAGATATCTGTGTGTGTATCTGCATCTGTGCATCGGTGTTTCTGCATCAGTGTATTCATCTCTATCTCTTACCTTATCTATCTATTGCTTTATCTGTATCTATTATTTTATTTATCTATCCATTATGTTATCTGTCTATGTATCAGACAAATAAATAAGTAGACAGATAAATATACAGACATAGATTGGTTGATCGACAGATATATATATATATATATATATAAATCCAAACATCTACATATTCTACATCCTCTGCATCTTCTACATCTACATATTTTAAATTCTCGTAATCAATATGTTCAATAATAGAAATATCAAGTAAAAAATTGAAGAATTGTTTAAGAAATAGTAATTGAAATTTGATTGTTTTTTAAATGATAAAAATTTAAAACATTATCGTTTTGAAAAAATAGCTAACAGGAAATGGAAACAGATTAAATATCAAAAAAAATAATTGAACTAGACGTGGATTTTTTTAACAGTTGAAATAAAAAGTTATTAGAAAATATATCATTTTAAAAAGATGAGAATTGTACATATTTTACCTGACGAATCCATTCGATGGTAGACACTTCCACTGAGTACACTCCGCGAATTTAATCAAAAATAAATTAACCACTTATCCAGAATCCAGAAATATATACAATTTGTCTGAATATGTTCATATAAGCAGCAATTCGATTTTCATAAATCTCTGTCGATCATTACTCAAATCGACAAAATGCTGAATACATCTAGTACTCATAAAAATCATACATTTTCTGTTTAATTTGTTTGCCATTTTAATTATCCGAAACTCCATAGCGAGCGAATTAAGGTAATTATCAAAACAAAAGTAATCTATTTTAGATCAACCATACATAAATTTATTTATATATGTATGATACTACATATACGGATACAGAGGTACATGGAGATAGATGAGTCTAGATAATTAGAAAGATAGCAGAATTAGATTAGAAGATAAATAAATTAATAGAATGACTAATAGCCAGATGTCTAGATAAAAAAATAGATAGTTATCAGATACGTAGATAGAATAATAGATAATATATTAAATTTCAAATACTATTATTTAAATTAGGAAATTAAATGGTTTTTTTTGGAAAAAGCCTTATGATTGATATTAGGTTATAACATATCAATTTACTGAATTTCAGACTGTCAGAGGTCGACTCCGATTGAGAAATGTACCGTGCAAGATTTTACAAGTTCAGCTATTTGGAATTTACTATTATCCTTAACTTGTTTTTAAATACTGAGTTATTTTTATTTTTTTTATGCCCTTTAACAGGATGGTGTCCACAAAAGATTTATGTATACTTTTTTTATATGACTTCAAGCTGGGACACAATTCAGCGGTAGCAGGTGGAAATATCAATGGGGCTTTCGGAGAAGGGTCGGCTAGCCAGATAAGAATTTAATTATGGTTCAAAATATTTCGTTCCGGCAATATGAATCTCGACAATGAGACTCGAGGAAGGCGCAAAACCGTTGTGAACGAAAAACATTTGAGAGCCATGGTAGAAGCTAATCCACATACAACAATTTGAGCTGTCGTATGTGATTTAAGTGTTAGTGTTATGACTGTTTCTCTCACCTCGCTGCAGTAGGAAAGGTGAAAAAGCTAGATAAGTGGGTAATGCACGAATTTACAGATTGTCACAAACAGATGTTTAGAGGTGTGTTCTTCATTGATGCTTCGAAATGATAAAACGCCATTTTTAAATCGAATTAGTACTTGTGATGAAAAGTGGATTCTGTATAACAAAAAAAGATCTGGACAACGGTTAAATGCAAATGAAGGGCACGTACACAAGCAGTCATAATAAAAAAAAATTTGGTTACTGTGTGGTGGACAAATAAACGGAGAATCCATTATTCTTTTTTAAAATGGCTGATTCATATTGTCTCGAAATCAACAACATGAATGAAAAATTAAAAACAAAACGGCCACTGCTTATCAATAGATATAGGCCGATACTATTACAAGACGATGCTCGACCACACATCTCGAATCACAATTTCCAAATTAAATTCAATAAATTATGAAATTTTACCACATCGCCCTTATTCATCAGATCTTTCACCGACAGCTATCATCTTTTTCACCACTTGGAATATTATTTAAGAAATAAAAAAAAATCTGAAACCAAACAGAAGTGATTCAAGGATTCGAAAACTTTATAAGCTCTAAAAATGTATATTTTTATAAAAATGGGATAAACAATTTAATTTCTCGGTGGAAAAAACGCATTGACGCCGATGGAGCTTATTTTGATTAAATATATTTTATTCTGTTAAAAATACTGCGTTTTAATTCTCACCTACAAATTCCGCAATTTCATATATTACACTCTAATATTTCAAAAGATACAAGTATTTAGATTTAATTTTTGAAGCTTTGATTTTACTGATTGGCTTAAGAAATACCTGGATGAGAGAACTGGTAAACTTATTATCTGAAATAAAACTTTTAAATTATGTAGGGGGGGGGGTTCAGAGGTTAATAACTATTACTGATAAAAATTGAGAAATATTGAAAGGTTTAATAAAAATCAAATGATTTTTATCTACTGAAGTTTTTTTTTGTTATTCATTGGAGGATTAATTAAAAAATAACTGGATCAGACAAATTATTTCAAGTTCAATTTTATTATAGGAGGAAAGAAAATGTATTGAAAAGTTTCCAGAGATGAATGACCTCTGAATCATTTATATGTATAAAAAGGAAGCATTGAAGTGACAAATTAGAAAATTTATTTATAAATATGTCGTTTGAAAAAGAATTTATGTTGAATGATCTGATATATTTATGTACATAAAAATAAATTATTGAATCAGAAAATTAGAAAAGCTAGAAGTGATTGTTGATATAAGAGTAACTTGAAAATTTATTATCAAATAACTGTCATCTGAGATATTATTTAAAGTACAATTTCTGTGAAGAAAGATGTTTAATGAAAAATGGTTTCTGTTGAATGATATCTGATCTATTTATGTACAAAAAATAAATTATTGATAGTATTGTAAAAAAACTGATCTCTAAGAAACTGTTTATAGATCAATTTTGTGAAAAAAGAGAAATTGATTGTAAAATTATTTATTATTTATGTTCTGTCAACTATTAATTTTGATAAAAACAAAATATTGAAACAGAAAATCAAAAAACTGATTGTGGATCCGATAGATATTTGAAAATATATATCTTTTCAGTCAGATGTAAATCTTAGATGATTGAATTTACTAGTGAAACACCTGTCAGTTCAATCTAAAGAAGGTATGCTAATTCTATACTATTTAGCTTGGTGATGATGTTGACAGAACTTAATGTCATTGGGAAACAAGAAATTTATATGAGAATCGATCAGTACATTTGTACACAAGATATTCATTGTAGTATGAATATTATTTTTGATTTTAATGGTGGCATTGTTAGATGTTTTAAGAAAGTTATCGAACCTTTATATGTTCAATAATAGAAAGAATGTCACGAAGAAAAATCGATGAATCGTCAAAGAAATGGTAATTGAAATTTTCTGATCGTGTATTAAATGAAAAAAATTAAAAACATTATCGGTTAGAAAAAATGAACTGACAGGAAAAGGAAACAGATTGAATATTATCGAAAAAAAATAATTGATTGAAATCAATGTGGATTTTCTTGACAGCTGAAATAAAAAGTTATTAGAAAATATATCATTTAAAACAATAAGAATTGTACATTTTTTACCAGACGAATCCACTCGATGGCTGACACTTTCACTGAATACACTCCGCGAATTCAATCAAAACTAAATTAACCATTTAACCAGAATCCAGAAATATATACAATTTGTATGAATACATTTATAAGCAGCAATTAAGATTTTCATAACTCTCTTTCGATCATTACTCAAATCGATAAAAAGCTGAATATATTTAGTATTCATAAAAGTCATACACTTTTTGTCTTCTGTTTAATTAGTTTGCCATTTTGATTAAATTAAGTTTTATCAGATGTCAATGAAATTTGATCTATTTTCAGATATAAAATGTTAAGTCTGATAAAACAAATCGAGTTAACTGTATGCACTAACTGAACTTAAATAACTAATTTATATATATAGATATATAGATATATATATATATATATATATATATATACTGTAATACAAACGCAATTTCGGGAATCACACATTAACCAAATAAATTATGTATCAAAGTAGAACAATACATTCAAGATTCCAAAACGCGTTATCACTTGTATTAGAATCTTAATATGTACATTCTGTTATGAAGCATAATTGATCTGATTACCAAACACACATGGCAATGGTACGATTTGTACCATTGCCCCACAATCCATGGCGAGGGAATGAAGTTAATTATCAAAACAAAACAAAATTAAATTGAACTTAATTATCAATAGAAAATTAACTACCTTAAATCAACTAAAAACAAAACTTAAAAATCAAACAAAAGCTACAATTAAGAATAAATAAAACTGAAACAAAATAAAACTACTACTAATTCAATAAAAATCAATCAATACTAATATTAAAAAGATTAAAAGCAAAAAATTAACAATCAAACTAATTAAAAACTACAAAAAACTCTAAATTTACTGAATCGACAAAGCAAAAAATCTACTTTAAATTACAACAAACAAAAAAGAGATTGAAGTTCTGGGACCTGAAAGAGAAAACAAAGAGAAAAAAAACATTGATCTAGGACTCGAAATCCATTTGATCCGAGCCACTCCTATTCTACACCTGCTACAAGGTGAGACGACATATACAACCCGTGAAGCGGATTAATATATGCGTTCCTAATCTAAGCTGCACGATGGGCAGCCATTGCCTAACATCTGAAAAACATGTGTAGAAAAATCGTGGAGTCGAAGGCTTCAACTTCGCTTTATAGCAATTCATCCACCCCGAAAGCTCCGTGCGTCGATTACAAAACTGATAATCGTTCAATATAACACCGCATATATTGAAGACCACCAGTCCTGAAACCAACCTAATGTGCGAAAATAAATAATAAGTATTCATCCACATGCATACATACAGCTGATATCGTTTCAATAACTAAATATTAAAATGAATCTTGAATTGTTTTAAACATTTTTTTTAAAAACGACATCACTGAAAACTCACTGAGATAGTAAAGGAAAACACGACGGAAATTGCGTTGGTTTACAGTAAAAAAATAATTGAATTGTAAAAACCTGAATACTTTCTGACGTTTCGTCTAGCAAACCTTTGTAGATCCTTTTCTTCACACTAAACACAGCTCTCCATTTCGGACAGGAACCACAGAACACTTAATTGAAACGAATATACTATATACTATTTTTTAACGGACGGTCGTACGTCCGATCTGATAATCAAAAAGCAAACACTCCCGGGTACCTCTCTACTGCAAAGCATCGTAGCACTTTTTTTCTAATTTAATCAATCGATCACGGATCGATTGATTGAATTAGAAGTCAACTTGTGTTGTTCTAATGAACGACAATGAGTCTCTTAAAATATTAAATTGAAGTTTTTTTTTGTCATTCATTGGAGAATTAATTAAAAAATGATTGTATCAGACAAAAAGATTAAGGTTCAAATGGTTAAAAAGAGGAAAGAAGAATTTATTGAAAAATGACTTGTGTTGAATAGCATTTGAACCATTTATGTGAATAAGAAGGAAATATTAAAGTGACAAATTAGAAAGTTGAGAAAATGATTATCGATGTAATAAAAATTAAAAAAAAATTATTAACAAATAAGTCATTCAGAAAATTAGCATATAAAGAAATAAGAGAAATTAATTGAAAAAGAATTTATGTTGAATGATCTGATATATTTATGTATATAAAAATAAATTATTGAATCAGAAAATTAGAAAAGCTAGAAGTGATTGTTGATATAAGAGTAACTTGAAAATTTATTATCAAATAACTGTCATTTGAGATATTATTTAAAGTACAATTTCTGTGAAGAAAGATGTTTAATGAAAAATGGTTTCTGTTGAATGATATCTGATCTATTTATGTACAAAAATAAATTATTGATAGTATTGTAAAAAAACTGATCTCTAAGAAACTGTTTATAGATCAATTTTGTGAAATTGATTGTAAAATTATTTATTATTTATGTTCTGTCAACTAAAAAATAACTGGATCAGACAAATTATTTCAAGTTCAATTTTATTATAGGAGGAAAGAAAATGTATTGAAAAGTTTCCAGAGATGAATGACCTCTGAATCATTTATATGTATAAAAAGGAAGCATTGAAGTGACAAATTAGAAAATTTATTAATAAATATGTCGTTTGAAAAAGAATTTATGTTGAATGATCTGATATATTTATGTACATAAAAATAAATTATTGAATCAGAAAATTAGAAAAGCTAGAAGTGATTGTTGATATAAGAGTAACTTGAAAATTTATTAACAAATAACTGTCATCTGAGATATTATTTAAAGTACAATTTCTGTGAAGAAAGATGTTTAATGAAAAATGGTTTCTGTTGAATGATATCTGATCTATTTATGTACAAAAAATAAATTATTGATAGTATTGTAAAAAAAAACTGATCTCTAAGAAACTGTTTATAGATCAATTTTGTGAAAAAAGAGAAATTGATTGTAAAATTATTTATTATTTATGTTCTGTCAACTATTAATTTTGATAAAAACAAAATATTGAAACAGAAAATCAAAAAACTGATTGTGGATCCGATAGATATTTGAAAATATATATCTTTTCAGTCAGATGTAAATCTTAGATGATTGAATTTACTAGTGAAACACCTGTCAGTTCAATCTAAAGAAGGTATGCTAATTCTATACTATTTAGCTTGGTGATGATGTTGACAGAACTTAATGTCATTGGGAAACAAGAAATTTATTTGAGAATCGATCAGTACATTTGTACACAAGATATTCATTGTAGTATGAATATTATTTTTGATTTTAATGGTGGCATTGTTAGATGTTTTAAGAAAGTTATCGAACCTTTATATGTTCAATAATAGAAAGAATGTCACGAAGAAAAATCGATGAATCGTCAAAGAAATGGTAATTGAAATTTTCTGATCGTGTATTAAATGAAAAAAATTAAAAACATTATCGGTTAGAAAAAATGAACTGACAGGAAAAGGAAACAGATTGAATATTATCGAAAAAAAATAATTGATTGAAATCAATGTGGATTTTCTTGACAGCTGAAATAAAAAGTTATTAGAAAATATATCATTTAAAACAATAAGAATTGTACATTTTTTACCAGACGAATCCACTCGATGGCTGACACTTTCACTGAATACACTCCGCGAATTCAATCAAAACTAAATTAACCATTTAACCAGAATCCAGAAATATATACAATTTGTATGAATACATTTATAAGCAGCAATTAAGATTTTCATAACTCTCTTTCGATCATTACTCAAATCGATAAAAAGCTGAATATATTTAGTATTCATAAAAGTCATACACTTTTTGTCTTCTGTTTAATTAGTTTGCCATTTTGATTAAATTAAGTTTTATCAGATGTCAATGAAATTTGATCTATTTTCAGATATAAAATGTTAAGTCTGATAAAACAAATCGAGTTAACTGTATGCACTAACTGAACTTAAATAACTAATTTATATATATAGATATATAGATATATAGATATATATATATATATATATACTGTAATACAAACGCAATTTCGGGAATCACACATTAACCAAATAAATTATGTATCAAAGTAGAACAATACATTCAAGATTCCAAAACGCGTTATCACTTGTATTAGAATCTTAATATGTACATTCTGTTATGAAGCATAATTGATCTGATTACCAAACACACATGGCAATGGTACGATTTGTACCATTGCCCCACAATCCATGGCGAGGGAATGAAGTTAATTATCAAAACAAAACAAAATTAAATTGAACTTAATTATCAATGGAAAATTAACTACCTTAAATCAACTAAAAACAAAACTTAAAAATCAAACAAAAGCTACAATTAAGAATAAATAAAACTGAAACAAAATAAAACTACTACTAATTCAATAAAAATCAATCAATACTAATATTAAAAAAATCAAACTAATTGAAATCGTCAAAAAACTCTAAAGTTATTGAATCGACAAAGTAAAAAAATCTACTTTAAATTACAACAAACAAAAAAGAGATTGAAGTTCTGGGACTTGAAAGAGAAAACAAAGAGAAAAAAAACATTGATCTAGGACTCGAAATCCATTTGATCCGAGCCACTCCTATTCTACACCTGCTACAAGGTGAGACGACATATACAACCCGTGAAGCGGATTAATATATGCGTTCCTAATCTAAGCTGCACGATGGGCAGCCATTGCCTAACATCTGAAAAACATGTGTAGAAAAATCGTGGAGTCGAAGGCTTCAACTTCGCTTTATAGCAATTCATCCACCCCGAAAGCTCCGTGCGTCGATTACAAAACTGATAATCGTTCAATATAACACCGCATATATTGAAGACCACCAGTCCTGAAACCAACCTAATGTGCGAAAATAAATAATAAGTATTCATCCACATGCATACATACAGCTGATATCGTTTCAATAACTAAATATTAAAATGAATCTTGAATTGTTTTAAACATTTTTTTTAAAAACGACATCACTGAAAACTCACTGAGATAGTAAAGGAAAACACGACGGAAATTGCGTTGGTTTACAGTAAAAAATAACTGGTATGTAAAAACCTGGATACACTTTGACGCTTTCATCCTCTAGCAAACCTTTGTAGATCTTTTTCTTCACATTGGCGACTCTCGACACTAAACACACTAACACTCATTTACACCGACACTTTTTCGTACTTAACTCACTGATGATTCTACACACTGTAAAAATAAACATCTTATTATGAATATGTCAAAATAATAATAATTTTAAAATAATAATTATATAAATCTCATTAAATGAATCCTTTTTAATCATTAATGATCAACATTGAGCTTTTAATTTTGAAAAATCAAATGTGTAAAATAAAAAAAAATCAAAAATAAGTTTCTAAATCTAATTGATTGATTTTTGAAGAAATTAATTTAAATTCGAAATAATTCAATAAATAAATGATGAACAATGAACTTCGATTCAGCAAATACTATATAAAATTTTTAAAAATATTAAAAACATTAGAAATGTGATCGTTTTCAAAGCTTTAATTTGTGTATTTATAAAAATTATACTGAGATGTGTTTCTAAACATTAAACAAAGATAACATATATTTAACTCGAAAAGATTCTAATATGGTGTTAAAACAATGAGATTAAACATTTTTATTACTTACTACCTTAGTTTCAATTACGGAATATTCTATAGAAAATTTAAGCTGAGAACTTAAAAACCAACATTTTTAATTGAGTAATTTAATAATGTGCATAATTAAGATCAATGTACAAAAACCCGCAAATTTAAATTACGTAAAAAACAAATCAGTTATAAATAGAATTTTAAATGGATAGGAGCATGGGATATTGAATAATTATAAAAGTATTAACGTAAATTGTCATTTTATTACAAAAAACTTTTTGACGCAAATATGGCAGTATATGGTTGGATGTGTAAGGTTAAAAATATTTTATTTAATATTTTGAATTCAAAACAGTAAATAGATATTTCAACTTGATAACACCACAGCATGACAAATACCTGAAGATTTTAATTAAACCAGCAAAAAAGATTACTTCCACTTACTTAAAACCAGGATAAATATCCTTAAAAACAAAAACAACATGTCCACTATGAAAGCAAACTCCAAATGGAATATTTAGAAAGAACAGGGAATTAAATATATTTTAATCTGGTGGCCGACTAGTGAATTAAAAATGTTTTGTTATATATTTTTTTCACTCAGACATTTTAAACGTAATATACAATAAATTTTATGAAGATTCCAAAAAAATGATTATCAACTGTAAATTAGCTCAATTTAATGAACAACCATTGATTAATAAAACAATAAGATAAATTTTTAATAAATAGTAGAATATACAACGAATGATTCCGGAATTAACACTGACAAGTCATTCAAGATGGCCGACAGAAAACCCATTATTTTAAATAATGTACAAAAATTCAATATATGGGAATTCTCATAATAATACTATTAATATACATATACATATATACAGGCACACTGAGTTTCGTAAGTAATGCGTTCCGTAAACCGTAAAGTCAAATTTTCAAATTACTTAAGTGTAACATCGTAACTAACTGCAACATTTATCGATATTATATGTATGTATTGTATATACACAGTATTATGTAAAACAGAAGCAAATATTTAAGTTACAGGCACACTGAGTTTCGTAAGTAATGCATTCCGTAAACCGTAAAGTCAAATTTTCAAATTACTTAAGTGTAACATCGTAACTAACTGCAACATTTATCGATATTATATGTATGTATTGTATATACACACAGTATTATGTAAAACAGAAGCAAATATTTAAGTTAAACATTTAAGTGTATTTATCTTTTCTTCCAATTAGTTTACAATGATATTAATAATGCATTCTTATATATTGATGAAACAAAAACAAAATGCTACATTTTCAAAAGTAATAATAATTCACTAAAATCATTCACTGCCACCGCCATTATTGGTTGTGACTGATTTAAAAAGTTACAGGCGAACGAAATGGCTCACTACTAAGAAGAAAATATTTATAAAAGATGTTTGTATTTTTTTTAAAACAAAACATCTTTCTTAAAAACAACATTTTAAACCATAAAATATCCATTGAACTCATTGTTAATTGAACAAATTGTAATTAATAAATTTATTTCGTAACTATAGTCGCACTATAACGTCGTTCGTAACTATAGTATATAGTCGCACTTTACGTAATTCAGTGTGTGATTTTATATATATATTATAAACAACTATTAAATTAAACAAAATATTTATTAAAAGAATCAATCGTATAAAAATGAAATATAAATACTTACAAATAATATTCAACTATATAATCATCACTAAAAATCACGAAGAAAAATGACACCAAAAACTTCTTGTGTTTTGATCCGCTCCAGACAAGAAAACAAATTGAAGTGATTTCAACGCTGATAAGAAACAACTGACAAATGCTAAATGTAGTACCAACATTTTTTCAATAACTTATCAGTTTAGGTTCTTACGAGACTTGATACAAACTTCACAGTTATTTACAAAATGAATGCAATGAAATTAGTTATTCGGGTTTTAGGGCGCTTCAACAGCTAAGGTCATTAACCTCTGTAATTCAATAAACCAATCCATTTATATTAAATTATTTTTGACAATAAAAATATTAATTTTTTCATAAATATTTAATTAATAAACCAAATTAAATATATTTAAACAATTAATGTACTTCAAATAATACACCGTTTTTTTATTTTTTGTATTCATAAAAAAAGTAGGATTTTTAATATTAAATTTAACATAAATATATAAATATATTTAACATTAAATTTAACATAATGTATGTCGGCACACTCAGCTAAATAATAATATAATACAATAAAAATTGATTAAAAAATCGATAAATTTGTAATTTAATATACAACCAATAAATACAGTACAATACAAATTTTCTGAAAACTTAATACTTACTTAATTTATGTGTTTGTAATTTTCGTAATAAACAGTAACCTTTTGGGGTTCTTTTTCAGAAAGATAAACACAATAACCTTTCTTCTTCTGACTACTATCTGCCTGAATCTGTCGCACTCCTGGAGCTATAAAAATATATTTATGTTTGTTAATTTATAAACAGTAATGTATACATTAATTAATTTGAAAATATTATTATCTGTGAGGTCAACAAGATTCGAGCTGTAGCAGGAAGATCTTTGAAAACTAGATCCAAGTGATCTGTACTGCTTTGTAACAATACCTATATATATTTTTTATTTTTTGCACAAACACTCCTCATAGTACACATATATTTTTGTTCCCATTTTAAAATCTTCAAAAAAATATTTTTGTATTCGACATGTTTGACATTTGTTTTCCAATATTTCGTAGAGATATTAGAGGTTATTTTTACAATAATAAATTAGGTTAAACACGAATTTTTTTGAAGGAATAGTTACTAAATGCATTGCTTCCTCGTTGCCACTCATTTTTATCGAGATAGTTGCAATCAAAAACGTACGTTTTATATTATATCGTATAATTTTGTACTGTTTTTAATTACTAAATTAACTTACACCATAAGTGTTTCCATTAAAAATAATAACAGAAACATTGCAGATGATGGCAACAATTTGAATAGTAATTATATTAGAAATGTTTATAATTTTATAAAATTATTGTTATATGTTTGTATATAAAATTATGTTTGTTTATAATTTTATGAATTTATTTATAGAATAAATAATAATAATATTAAACTTGTCAGTACTTAAATTTACTGGTAGATCGATCACATCTGCAATCTGTAGAAGCAATCTGTGTGTCCATCGTACTAGTTGATGGAAACATTGCAGAAGGCGACTAAAATTTAAATAGCACTTGTTATACATATATTTATTGTTACCCAGAAACAAATTAGGTACTTTCAGATCATTGTATCTCATTTAGCATGGTTTTGAAAAATTGTTGTTTTTCAAAATCATAACTACTAAACCACTTTATTTATTATTAACAATGTGGATTATGTTGAGATAAAAAATATTTTATAGCTGTCTTTCCTGGCACAAAGAGGGGCCTGCTGATCTGTTTATGTGTTCTTGTAGGAAATTGGTACAGTGACAAGTTCTAAAATGATGCTAGCACAATTTTATCATTTTAAATGCTGCATCAACATATTCTTCACCAATTCCCATTGCTTAAAGCCATAGACGTGTTCTGCAATACGAATATAATTACATATAAATAACTATTAAGAATTAAAGTTATTAAAATTAAAATATAACTCGCCTGATTTTCGTTCTTGGTCAAAAAAATAATTAATTAATAAAATAATTGCAGATGTAGCAATTACACCTTGCAAAATTCATTGTTAAGGACAAATTCATTTACCATTATAAGCAGATGAAACCATATGGACAGATGGAAAATATTGACTATTTGTGGAATTATTACATTTTTTTCTTTCCATATATTAAGATGTTTATTAATTATTGAATCTTGCAGATTGTTTTAAAATTATTTACACTTCAAATTGAAGTCATTCAATTATGTTTTTACATAAAAATTCTATTTTGTTATTGTGGAATAAACATTATTTTATAATATGCTTTTTGTACATCGTAAATTAAAATATTCATCTTTTTACGTTTTGCTACAATATGATGCGAATTAGATTTGAGTGTTCGATTTCTCGTTTGTTTATTTATTTAGGGATTATTGAATTCAATTGATTATATAACAGTGTGATGAATAGTTTATTAAAATGCAATTTAATAATTTTCAGATATGAGTAGTTTCGAAAAACATTTCAATCTTTTTGTTTAAAATTAAAAAAAGATGTCATTTGAATATATATATATATATATATATATATATATATAATCGTAATAATTAAAATAAAAAACATATAATAAAAAAATTCAGTTGATACATTTATAACTAAATGTGTAATTTTGTAATAAAAAATGTGTCAAGGAAATAAGTACAGTAAAATAATTTATTTTCTATTATTTCAATGGAAACTTTTAATTGAATAAAATATGGACACGCAAATTTTATTTTAATAAATACTGTCTAGTTATCGCACCTGTAAACCACATTACAAATGCATAAATACATTTGTGATATATTTATATATATATATATATATATATATATATATATATATATACGTACATATGTATATGTGTCTTCTTTTTCAACGTCAACTTGAAGATTTGTACTAGTTTAGTATAACGTACTTGTACGTATGTATTTTAATGCACGGAATATTGTAGGTAATAGAGAGTGGGGTCTTCTTACTTTCCCAGCATTATAAAAGACTGGAGAAATGTTTTAAATCCATCATTACCTAAATAAACATCGGACAAAACAAGTGTTCAATCAATTCAGATAGTCTTTTTTTACTTATTTATTTTTATAATTATTTTTTCGTATATGAGAAAAAAAATATACGATTCTTTTTGTGACTTGGCTGTTGAAAAACATATAGATCGATTGCTGTCAAAAGTAAAGAACTTGATTTATTTTGTGGCAGTGCTATCAAGTGTATAGGTGTGATATCATTTATTTATTTTTCTGATAGTTTGTTCCAATAAAAATTCATATACACAGAAACTCTTGTAGCTTATTGTTGTGAAGTACTTCGATCATTAATTAATTGTTTCACAGTGTAATAAGTTTTATTAATTTGGATTAATTAAGGTGAGTTATTTGATATGCTTCTAATTTTAACGGAATTATTTAATAACTGTGTAATTAATTAATACATTTATTTTTATATTCATTCATACCCATATTTTAATATATATATTCAAGTAATTTATAATTATCATTATTTAAATTTGTTTTGTAAAAAATATCATTTGTGTTTTATAACTGGATATGTTTGTGGGCAACTGTAATATCTTGCGAAATACTCGTTTTAAAAGTTGTATTTTAAATAAAATCCGTTTTTCGTTAGTACATTTTGTTACACATATATATTAGTTCTGTTTCATTATTAAATTGTAATTTAACAATAGTTTACTGTACAAGTCAGTTGTCAAGCTACACAAGACGGTTCAGTTTTGAATGTTTGAAATAACATGACTTGTTGGTGATCTATTTATTTTTGTTTGTTTAATAATTTCCAAGAATTGTAAAATACATTTATTTGATAATAATTTCTAAAAAACAACAGTACCGCATATATATATATATATATATATATATATATATATATATATATGTTTTTATTTAATAAACAAAATAAATGATTGTAGTCTTCTTTGAATGAAACCATATTTTAAAATATGTATCAAACATATAATAATTTTATGTATATGAAAATTATTTCAGTGTACAGTATAAAAAAAATTAAGTATTCTTTTTTATTAGATTTGTGTTATGGTTTTCAATTTTCTAACTGTGAATATAAAATAAATATAATTTGTATTAAATTTATGTTGATTTATTTATATATATATATATATATATATATATATATATATATATATATATAGAATAATTTATATAGAAAGAAATAATTTAGTTTACATTTCTATTTCTGAAATTAATAAATAACTACTTTTCTTTATAAAAAGTTAATTAATTGCAAATTTGTGGTGTAGAGTAGATTTCGACAGTATTTGATTCAAATACGTGTATTGCCCTTTTCCTTTCTTTCATATTTTTATTAAATAGCAGTATTAAAATGAAGATAATTTTTATTTTAAAAAAATGAAAATTAAAAGTATCAAAGGTACATTGAATGTAAAAAGCTTTATATTTTTAAAAATCTTGCTAGTAATTCAAATAAATTTTGACTTTAATTACATAGTTAGTATAAACTTTTCTTTACAATTAAGACTTGAAATACTTGTAAAATTGGATAATAACATCTTACTTGTAATAAAATTTAATTGTGATCAATTCAGTTTCATAAAATATTAAAACGTATAGTAATCGTGTAAGTCGTATGGTATTTAAATTTATGTACAGTCATATTACATGTAAAAATATTAAAAAATATCTGAAAATTTCTCTTTCTTTTCAATTAAAATTTCATAATAAATTTTCTAAGATAAAACAGGCAATGTAAATATAGTCAATACGGTACAAACATGTTGCTTTTTTTAAATATGCGATTTTATTAATTTACTAAACAAATGTTTACATTAAGAAGCTCTAAAACGTCTAACCGTAAAAGTAATTTGATCGTAACATATTTTGTGTCATTTTTATTTTCGCACTGATTCATATCTCCACAAACACTCTTTGTAATAATATTTCGTTTCATAAAAAATCATTTAAGATACATAACGTGGATAGGATAGAGAATTTAGCACGAACTTGTATACTTAAGTAGAAAATATGAACGTTAAGAAATAATTCGTGTACGAAGGAAATTTGATTATTCAAAAATAATATATATATATATATATATATATATATATATATATATATATATATATATATGATTATTAATAAAATAAAATGCACACAAAAGTAAAAAAACAATAAAATTGTAAAATTTAATATAAAGACATACAAGACTTTAATATTAACTAAAAATGTTTAACTGTAACAATGTTACATATAAAATTTGCTCAAGTCTTGTAAATACAGGGGTTCGTTGCATGGAATTCGACTTTATAATACAAATTGTTTAATATAAATTTAAACAATACGATGAAAATAAAACTAGCAAAGTATTCTCTGTTTTTGATACGAAGAAATTACTCAATTTAAATGAAAATTAAACTTTATTCATTTTTTAAATACTGGTCTTTGTTGTCTTCTCATCGTTGCGAATTAGAACTGTTCTACTTTATTAAATTAATAAAATTGACTTACAAGTCAATTAGCGTTTAATGTTGTTATCAGTGATATAGTTGACGGGCATCCCCCAAACCACTCTACATGCAATAAATCTTAATATGTTTAATATGAGAATAAGATATCAAGAGCAGAAAGTTCATTTTAAAATTTAAACATTTACTTTTATTTACATTGTTCAGTAATAAGAAAGAAATATAATCATTACTTATTATATGATTACAAATTTACAGTTAAATTATTTAAAATTTTATATTATAAACATCACAAAAAGAGTGTCTTAAAAGATTTGTATCATATATTTTTCAATGGATATTTTTGATAGTTTTTCATTTACAATATTTAAGTATTTGATTGAAAATTATCTTTTCTCACTTGGAAAAATATTAATATATATATATATATTAATATTTTTCCAAGTGAGAAAAGATAATTTTGAAAATTATCTTATAAAATATTAATATATATATATATATATATATATATATATATATTAATATTTTTCCAAGTGAGAAAAGATAATTTTCAATCAAATACTTAAATATTGTAAATGAAAAACTATCAAAAATATCCATTGAAAAATATATGATACAAATCTTTTAATAAAGATTTAACTAAGTGCAACCATAACTAAGTGCATTTCATTTTCTTCAATGACAATACGTATTAGATGTTAATAAAATTTTAAATGTCATGAAAAATAATAGAAAGTAAAGAAAAGTCTGCATATATATATATATATATATATATATATATATGCATGTATGTATGTATGTGTGTACGTAAGTAACAATAAATTGCATCGGATTTCAAATGACACTTGTAACTAGGTAATGTCGGCAATAAGAAATGAAACGTGCTTTTTAAAAACTGGACCTTATCATATCCAATCATACCATCTACATGGAGATAAAAAATTAAACAGCAAATACAATGTAAGTGGATTGAAAAGCAACGCATGATGTCTCATCCAGCGCACCATAAACACATTAAATTGTCTCACTTAAGCATCTAGTTTGACACCACGTTCATCCATGGCATCGAACACCAGCTAACGTGTGTTTGTTGGCAGTTACTTACTAACCAGCCACACATACGTTCATATGATATGTAGGTCGACATCTTTCTAAATCAAGGTCATATGAAGAAAAAAAATACTCACACACACATAACTCATATAAACACATTCTTTTTACAACGAACGGAACTTGTTTGAGTAAGAGAATAGTTTAGTAGTATGTGTGTATGTACATGCGTATAAACATGGATTTTTATACACGTATTTTGTGCCGCTAAGTATTTATTAATTAGCTGTAACAAAATAATCCATAAGATAATAATGTGACTTTCATATTTTAGTCGTTAGTTCAAACGCGTAACCATTGTTACGCATTCGACAGCATAATTAAGATTCGTTAATATACTTGTAATGAAATTAATCAGTGAATGAAACAAATGCAGATGACGATTTCTTTGAATGTAACATTTATTATTACATTTGAAGAATTAATTACTCGTGCGCCATATAAAAAGTAATTTAATGCAAATTTCTTTTTTTTTAATAAATTGCACTCAGTTGAAGTACATAAAAAATATACAGTGATAAATGTATGAAGTTCTTAAAAGTACATTAAATATTATAATTAATACACATTAAAAATATAATACCAAATTTTAAACGAGTAGACTTTAATAGTTTTCAAATGAAAGAACTTATATTAAAAAATCTTATACTATTATTAACCTTTTTTATTATTAAACAAACTATTGAAACTTTCATATTGTATGAAACTAATGTCCAAAGAAACATTTAAATTATAAAATGAGTAATAACATATTTTTCTCTGATAACATTTTAATATTATTGTCATTAAAAAAGTCACTAAGTCAAAAATATCATTTTTGGTTTATATATTTCATCATAATAAAGAAAGAACGTTTCATAGCTAGACAGGAATCACAAAGTCCCATCCATATTCGCTACTGTTTTATAGAGACCATCAATTTTCACTAAGCCCTTTGTCTACATGTCATCAGCAGGTACAGGTCACGTTTTCTGTAAAATCATGCTTTTCGACTTAGAGAATACCATCATAATGTCCATGATAAAACAGATTAAAAACAAATATATTTATGTATCGATTGAACATTTTTAACGATGATCTAAAAAAACTAAATTTAAATTAATACTAGTCGGTAAAATTTCAATTCACGTACATAAACACTTATTAAGAATAAAGACATAAAAATAAAGTTTTAACTTATTCGTTTTTCTGTCAATTATTAACAATTTATACATTAATTTGCTAAAGTTTTTAATTATTCAAGGTTTTAAATTCATTTATATATATTATATATTATATATATATATATATATATATATATATATATATATATATACTTTGAACAGATGTCCAAAAATCAATTTAAGTAAATTAATACTTAATAATAAACATCAAGAAGAATATAATTCGTATGAGAAAAATAATCATTTAATATGAATAAAAACTATTAGATACATCTATTAAATATTTACATAATTGTTTACATTTACGAATATATATATATGTATATATATATCTATGAAATTATCGAAATATTTAATGGACTTCATTTTTTGGCAATTAGTACACAAAAAACCCTACAGTTGTTATTAGACAATATATGCATTTAAATTAAATTTATGATTAAGTAGAAAGTTAAATTAGAAAAATATAGCATAATTAAATAAAAATAACGTTTATATATATATATACATATATATATATATATATATATATATATATATATATATATATACATATATATATATATATATATATATATATGATTATATTTCATATTAGTATTTGGGTTTAGATAGTAAATCAGTATTTCATTTTATGGAAGAACTATTTATTACATGTGAATAATATTCGATTCATTGAATGCTTTGAAAATAATGTTAGCTTCAATTGAATTTAGTATTTTTTTTTTCATAATATATATATATATATATATATATATATATATATATATATATATATAATACTAAATTAATTTTTATAGCAATTAAATACAGATAAATAATTTTTAAATAATTTTTGAAGTATTGTTTTATAACTAAAATATAATGTATGTATTTATAAAATGAAATTGTTAATTAAATGTAATTAAATAAATAGTATTGTAGTTAAGCAATGAAAGTAAATTCAATCACTACAAATAATCTGTTTATAAATGTCTTATTACAAAATGAAATTAATATATCATCAGCAGGAAAGTTTTTTGAAAATCTGTGTTCCAAGTTCTATTAACGTTAAGAAATTCATTTGCGAGTTACCTTTATGTTTGGTCACATAATTAATACGTTGATGTTTTCATATGTGGCAATTGACACCCTTTTGTTCTCTGAAATGCGTTTGAACACGTATCAACGAATTAATTTGTAATTTATATTCAAAATAACATACATACGTAAAAAGTGAACAGAAATTTGTGTTCAATTCACATTTTTTTTTGTTCCGCAAACACACACACACACACACATACATATATTTTGATTATCGAATGATTCTCCGAGAGAAATTAGATTAGATCTTGTGTAAACGACGATGGCCTTGCTTTTGGCCTTTCATTATTATACGTGTATCAGAGTGAATATAATATTGGCCCGGAAATTAACCAAAATGTTCGAAAGTTATATATATATATATATATATATATATATAAATATATATCTATACATAATATTATGTATAGATACATTTCTCGGTCAATGTCTTTTACTTCATTTTTATGGGATCTTTTTTTATATGAAAGGCTTTTTTATTCTTTTAATATTTGTTTCATATGTATTTGGTCTAGCTTATATCCGGATTGATAGATTTGTTACCTATATGAATGCGTTAAATGCATACAAATAATTAATATATAACAAATTATTTCATGAACTAATAATTATTTTATTGTCAAACAATATTGTAAATAAAAGATATATAATTCTATTTCAACAAAACTGAAATTAATACAAGCATTTATTATTAATTGCTGAATTAACAAACAACGCAAGTCAAAAAGAATATCATAGTATTTTTTTGGTGTATTAATTATTTTTTTTAATTTAGAAATTGAAAACGCATTTAATTGTAAATCCATTCATTTCTTCTATTATTATAATAAAGTATCTTATTTTTATATATTTGAGTCCCAGTTCAATTAATACTTTTTTAAATAAATTGTAATTTTAATAACCACAAACTTTGATTGTAAAAAAAACAATTTGTGCACAAGATTGTAACTAACAGTTGAATAAGATGATTTTTTTATCCATTTTCTGTATTTTTTAAATAAACAAAGAATTAATAATTAAATTAGTTTCATTTTGAATTTTAAGTTATAATTATTTTTGCGGATGAAAAATACAATAAATTATATATATATATATATATATATATATATATATATATATATATATATGTAATACGTGCAATCAGTCTATAATTCATGCTAGAACGCAAAATGCATCTTAGCATAACATAATATATTGAAGCGTTAAATATATTTAAAAGTAACGCATTTAATAAGGTGCATTCATATGTATGTAGAAATGTAGAGCAGTTATAAAAACAGTTACAAATAAAGCATGATGGTCAAGAACCATGATTGTACAACAGGTTGTAAAGTCATTGGCGCCTATTTTATTATTGAATGTTTATCTAATTCTTAACACATTGTATTAACAACACCTTTCATTTAAATGTATATAAATGGATATGCATGTGTATATATATATATATATATATAGTTATAAAAATGTAGAACATAGTGAACAATATAAAATAATTAATTAAAAAATTATAATGTAGCTGTATTAAGTTGAAAACTGTATAGTGTATAATACTTTTGAGTTAATTATCACCTTACCTTTCGAAATATATAAAATAATAAAACAAATAATTATAATTTAATGTTATTTCAATGAAAATTACATATATATATATATATATATATATATATATATATATATATATATAATTTAATAATTAATATACAAAATGGAACTTTTAATATAATTATAATTTTCGTATTTGTTAGAAACATATATTTATACATACACTCTCTCACACACACACACACACACACATATATATATATATATATATATGTGTGTATGTGTGTGTATAATAATAAAATTGTATTGTTGATAAATAAGTAATAACTTTCAAGCGATTTCCTTATTTGTACCATATATACATCTGAACCTGTTGACTATTTGTTGGTAATAAACTTTATAAAGTAATCACATTATAATTTTACTAATAAAGCATATCAGTTCAGTGGAAGTTTGTACAAAATTGTTCTTTAGCTCGTATCATATCCTCGTTCAATTTCGTAAAATTGTACATTTCAATCTCAGTGTTATTTGTACATAAATTAAAGTTATTTGAAAACATTTCGTTCAATGATAATTACAAAATGTATCTTTGATTAAGTATAATTTCAGATTTAATTTTCTCACATGTTATTTTCAAGTTTTTAACACACACACACATACACACACACACATATATATATATATAAATAAATAATATGTGTGTAATGTATAACACTGAAGCACACTTTAAAGAAAGCGTGAAAATAAAATCGCTTTAAAATGATAATCTCATCTGAAAAATACGAAATAAAACTTCTTAATGTTGGATAGAGAAAAGCACCGTACTAAATCAAAGAAACAATGACAATTTTACTTGTAAATTACTTTATACTTTGTTCTCTAATGAATAAAATGTTATATTCATAAATTTCAAATAAAGCATTTTTAAGCTTTTATCATTTATTATTTTTTGTGTTTTATACCATAATTCAATCGTACATCCACAGATATATATATGTATATATATATATATATATATATATATATATATATATATATATATATATATTATTTGAATTTTCGTAAAATATTATAAATTGCTTTTATCTGTATTTTAGTTAAGTTGATTGCTTAAATAATACTTTTTTATTTATCATATAGACAATATTTAAACGTCTATAAAATTAAATAAATGTAACCTATTTCAAAATAATTTATTAACTGTTTGTTTGAATTTGTTATATTTTAACATAGATACGCGTAACTTAAGTATCTAACTCAAATGCAAATGAATAATTTTGCACATTTTTTGCAAACTATAGTTGTGCACGATATATCTTTTTATATAATTGATCGAAATACACATGTTTCTTAGTATTTCCCTTAAAAACCTTTTGTGTGAGTTTCGACATTTTCGCTGCGATGCTATCTTGAATAACAATTGTTTGAATCCACGTAAATGTGAGTCATTATATGTGCACGCCGGCGCAAATTGATGTACAATTTGATTTTGAATACGAGAGCTTATGTGAATAAAATAGGTACATAGAATCAATGAAATAGATTCACGTTCAATAAACTGTAGGTCATGCGTGCTAGGCTATCATTCTTTTTTCTCAATAATGTACTTTCTCTGTAGTTATGCTCGAAGCTTAATGTACGCTCAATGTGGTTTTTGTGATCTAATTATTAACTTAATTATCATTTTAATTATATAATGATACTATCGACATTTTACTCACGAATCGCATGTTTTTCATACTTTAGTTACATTACAATATTATAAAAAAATTCGTTATTACAAAACTAGTAACATTTCAATATATATATATATATATATATATATATATATATATATATATATTCTAAATATATTCGTAGAGATATAATATGAGCGATTATTTAATTTTTTTATAAATTAATGAAGCATGTATAAATAGGTAAACCAGACCATCGTTAACGTAAGGTATCTTAAACTAAATTTCCGATTCATTTAATTTCTATTCACTCATTTGATTTTATTGATATTATGATACATTAGACTTTTACCATCGTATCTTCTCTGACAAAATGATTATAATTCTTTTCTTATTACTCCACTACAATCACTTTTTAGGAAAATCAGTTAAGTAAATAATATTGGCATTTCTCTGTATTTAATTGAAAGATGAATATTTGCTTTTATATAGCTTACAATTATTTTAAGATAATATTTATTTTTTGATTTGATTTGAAATTATTTATACTATTAATGTTTACATTTCTTATACAATTTTATTAATATATATATTGTTGATTTAATCAATATAATCTTAATATATATTTGTTTTTTACAAGCATCGAATGTTAATAAAATAAAAAATGATTTCCTACCGAATATATTTTTTCACCCATATATATAAATATATATATATATATACGAAATTGAATCAGATTTTTTGTCTGTTATTTTTTTGCCTGTTTTCTGAATTATATTTTTACTGATTATATAATTATCCAAAACTTAATAACATAAATCAATACATTGAATAAAATATATCATACTGAAAGTATTAATAAAAAACCTGTATTGAATAAATATTCCACTTCGATAGATATTCTATCTTAAAATAATATAAGGTACGTGATACAATTTGTTAATAATTATTAGAGTCATATATAGCATTAGATACGTTTAAAAACCGGAAAAATAAACGAGTTCGCTTCCGAAAACACTTGACATACTAAATCCAAAGGAAAAAATGTATAAATGACACGAAAATGTTAAATGTCACAAACACACACACATGTATATATATATATATATATATATATATATATATATATATATATATATATATATATATATATATATAGCCAATGCAACTACTTTGTGAATGACTTAAACTAGATTTTAGATAAATTTTGATAGATTGGTCACATTTTTTTATTTATAGTCAATATCTGAATATAATATGTTAAAAATATAACACATGATAGATTTTAATATTTATGCTCAAGAATATCGTGTAGTTTAAATGTTTAATGTATCGCTACCACAAAGCATAATTTATTTTTAGCTCTTAATTCATTTCGATAGTTCTGTAAATATAAATATACACTTTACATAAAATATTAAGAATATTATTGATCTGTAAAAAAAAATTAATGTATATTAAATAGATTTAGTTGAAGAGCAGACTGCACTAATAAAAGTATATAAGTATTTGCTTTAATCAATCGAACTGGTAGATTAATATGATTTAAAAAACTTTTACGAGAATGAATATAATTGAAATGCTTTCAATTATTATCCATCAACTCAACATTTAATTTTTTGTAATCGAATAAAGAACCAATCATTTTTATTTTCATCTATTTACTATTCTACTTATCTGTATAACAGACTGTACATTTATAGCTTTTAAATTCATGGAATTGTAATTAAATATTTGTTGCCATTTCAGAAGCACTCAAAAATACTGAATATTTTAAAAATATTTTTATTATTTTGAATAACTTTGATTATTCGACGAGATCCAAAGTATATAATTTGAAAATTATATGTTTGATACATAAAAAATAATAATGGACGTCTATTAATGTAAATAAATGAAACATTGAACATAACTGTTTTATTTAAATACTAAATCCCTAATTATGAAACTAATAACTGAGATCCACTAATAGAAATAGGGAATTAGTGTGTCAAGGGACTCAATCTCATTTGAGATGTCACTCTTTATTAAGAAAAGGGTAAAACTCGCACATAACAAGAGCAGCAATATTATAACCTGTATAAATGGGTACATTCTAGCATGTACATATATATATATATATAGATATATATATATATATATATTGTATATGCAATTAATCTTTTAATTAAATAAGTACATATTGCGGAAAGATCAGTAAATAATGAACATCTAACGAAACATATATGAAATAAAAAATGAAATAAAGATATGTTTTATTTATGATTTTCAGATTCAAATAATTTCTAGATCAAATACTTAAAATGTATTTAAATATTACAGAACATCTTATTGAGGAACGAGAAGAAAAAAAAACAATTTCTTTTAAGAAAGTATAATATTCATCGAACGTATATCAGTATTTACTAAGTGACATATAAAAGAGCAGTTACTGCTTTCAGAATGAAATTTAGCCAAATCGACGCGAAAATTATCGCAATTAAATAGTTTGGTCGGTCATGTGAAATAATCAAATATTTCACTTGTACTATTCTTACAGCATATTGTATAAATCTTATGGCTTGTTCCTTGATCCGACCGCATGTGTATATAATATTGGGCACACAATGCGGAAGGAAAGCAAGTCAGTATGTCAAGTTAAATTGCTACGCTGCGATATACAATGGGTGGGGATCCTTGATCACTAATCATTGTCCGTCTTCAACGTGAGTGTATTTTCCACGTCGTTCAGACACTCACTTCTTCATTTGACTTGACTCACTTTGGGCGCTTACCAGATGTTGCTATAGATATATGTATGCAGATTCCTAATCAATTGACATCTATTTTATATATAGATTTTGTTATTAAATCCGTTTATTTGTTTTGTTCTTTTTTTAGCACATCATAACGATTGATTGATTGATTAATCAACAACTCACCAACATATTTCAATATAATAATCGTTTATACACATACGAAGATGTTATTTGATCAAGATATTATTTGTTATTAAATAAATTATTTTTTTTTTCACTTTCTTATCATATACATATAACTGTACAGTAAGTGTAGGCGAAAGTAAAGGAATAATTCGTAATTTAATCGATTTAATCGGTAAAATATAGTTAATATAATATAATTTATTTTATTTTTTATGTAATTTAGTATTTCGAAAATATAGTACTTTAATCTTTGAACAGAATATAAAACAATCGAATTTATAAATAACACATCAATGTATTTAAGTGTTACTAACACAAACGTCTTTAAATTCCTATTCAATAATTTCAACTTCTTACATTGATATTACGTGATGTAATCTTGGTATACAAAACCAACACAAATGTGCTAAATTAATCATCACTTATCAAAACATACAAAAGCATATCCTGAATCTTAATTCAATTTCCTTTCAAATGTGGAATCCTTTTGTTTGCTTCTATCATACAGATATTTGTATATATATATATATATATATATATATATATATATATATAACAATTAATAAAATTATTCATATTAATATAAGAAATAAAAAAGTTCACTTCAATATCAAAATTATTTAATCTAGAACTTCTTATATTATTTTATAGAACTGACGTTTAAATGCGTTTTTGTAGCAATATAAATGTTTAAATATTTTTTAAATATAAAGTTTTAATTTTCAACTTTTTTAAAAAATTCTATGTCACTATTTAAATTATTTTTATAAAAATGTAATAGATATTTAATCAGAATATTCATTCTATTTAATATTATCAATTGTATGTAATTCTATTATTATTTGGAAATTCAATTCACAATTGCATCATTTATAGAAACTATGATCGTTTATGATAATATTTTAGATTATTTAAATTATTTATTAATCGGTAAGTGTGTATAAAAATTTATTGTTTACGCTTCTTGTAACATTTCTCATAATTATGTCAAAAACATAATAAATATTTAGAAACAATTATATTATTTCAATAGTAAAAGCATAACGATTACTAAGCCATTTTATTAATTCGTCAGCGTGAATCATAATGACTTTATATTTGTTTCCATCTGCACTATGGTAATTTGAAAGATTGGAGACATTTTCTCTTTTCTATATAACACTATTGTTCTAGTGATCTCATGCATGGATGGTTGGTTACATTTGAGATATCTTTTTAAAAAGTCTGCATGCAAATAATATAATGAAATGTTCGCTTTCACGATTTTGTACAATAAAGCTGTAGCAAACTTATATACATATTGTTTTGATATCGTTCACTTATATGTTATGCAAAACAAATTGCATTATCCTTTAACATTTTAAATTTAATTAAGTATGTTTCATTGTTTATTTTCTATATTAATCATTTTATCTCTATGTTATGAAATGGCCGTCTTTTAACTAATATTACTTGTAATTATTAAATTATGAACAAAATCGACTTCTGTAAAGAAAGTAATTAAAGTTGTGCATTATAAATTAAATATGATCAATGTATCATATTTACAGTAATGATTTGCTACAATTTTTAATTACAATTATAACAGAAACGATTGGAAAAGTAGATACATATAAAAAATAAAGTACGAAATACAAATTGTATTACAGTCGTTAGTAGAGCCTATACCAAGTAATGTTACATTTAAAACAATGAAACCGTCCGACAGATTAATCGTGGATTAAATACATCATGAAACATGAACGGAATAACAATTTCAGTTATCATAAATCGATTCGAAACAAGTAAAAGTCAAAAATGATCAAAAGGCCAACAAGTTTAAGTAAGTAGGTGGTTACCTGCCTAAATATATAGATACAGTTTCCCCTTCAACCTCAAAAACATGTTGGTGTGCATGAATGAACATTCAGATTCGACATATACTAATGGATAAAGTCGAGAGCTAAAAAAGAACTGAAAGTCAAACCAGTTCTTCGTGGAGAAAGGCAGTGGCAATCAGCCATTTGGGATGATCCTCTACCGATACATATAGAAACATGTTGGCAGCCTTCGGCTGCTGCACTACAATAATCTGCACTGCTAATCGTTTACTTATTTCACGATTATCTAGCCAAAACAATTACAGTTAAATATCTTTTAAATTTTATATATACTGATTATATATATATATATATATATATATATAATGTTTATTAGCTAGTTTTTGTAGTTAATTAAATTTAAAATCTTTAAAAATATATATTACATTATTAAAGAATACCATAAAATTTTCAGTTCTTTAATGATAATTTCTTAGCTTATAGTATCTTTGTTTCATTTTATATCATGTTTCAAATTATTTCGATTAAAAATACATCTGAATAATACTTAAATGAATAATCTATATGTGTATTAATTCTAAAAAATAAGAGATAAAAAGAAATATTAATATTATAACTGAACTTTTAAATACTATATCTATTTCAATGAAATTAATAATAAAATCGTATTTATAAATAATCTTATGGTAATTATTAACTTTTGCATAACTCGTGTTGGCTAGAAAAAGAAATATACATTTTTATATATGAATACATGTTTGTATGTATGTATAATGTATACATTATTAATTCTCTCTTTTGACTACTTTCAAAAGAACGTTGGGTCGACACTTGTCATGGATAGTTAGTTCAGTGAAAACAACTCAGTTTATTCAAAGATAAAATAAAATTGTATAGTAAAGTTATTTCTATTTACTTCACTGGCAGCAGATAGTATGCTAAAGTATAGAAAATTTCGTAGCGAATGTATATAAAATCGTTCAAATTTAGAACGAAATCACGTGAAATACAACATACGTATGTTATTTATATAAAATTAGTGACGACCTTAAATAAGAACTAACAGTCGCATAAATCTGAATATAGATATCATAAACGTTTCAATATTCACTGATGGAAGAAATAATATTTAGAAAAGATTTAAGCTACACATGAAATTATTAGATTTAAATTAGATATATATATATATATATATATATATATATATATTACTTAATCACAATTCTTCTCAGTATTTACTTAATACTATTTGCCAAAAATATATTTAATATCAGCAACAAATTTATCGATAAAGACAGAAGTTAATTTTTTTGGTTGTCATGTTTCAAATCAAAGTAAAGATTAACGTATAAAATAAAATATGTTACTGGTATATTGTAAACATTGAAGATATGTCATTTACCGTTTCATCAAGTCTAAAAATAATACATGACAAATGGAAGTCGTTGTCAATCCTTATATTTCTGCTAGAGATTCGTCTTGTCATTTCGAATATTTTTTGCATGAGCACTTTGAGGACTTATTTCCAACAAGACTGTCAAAAACAAATAGTTCATTTAGTCAATGTTGATACGTACTTAATAACAATATCTTGTTCATATATTAATAACAAACGAGCACATACTGTGTACTGTTCAATATATGTTCTCTCTTTACAAAACGTAATTAAATTATCGTTAATATCAACAGATTTTCCCAATAAATATTAATAAGCAGTATACTTTTCCGTATGTACATTCCAGATTATTGAAAACGTTAATGAAAATATTATTTCATCTTTATTTATTTTACAGATATTTCCAAAAACGTATTCATTTACATTTTTTTATAATATATAAACTTTTAATTTATATAAGGAATGAGAAAAACTTATTTTCTTATCAGAAATTTTAATTAAATTTTATAATTTCTATTCAAAATTATGTACAACAATTAACAGTTTATAAACCGAGTTTAACAGATTCATACCAAACGAATCATAAATCTACATTAGCTTAGTGAAATGTATAACATTGGCTATGGATTAATTACGTGGATTCTGATAAAGATATTTATAATTAATTATTAGATTAATGTACTTGAAACTAAAGAGTTTAAGAGTTAAAAAATATTAACCATATTAAAGGTTAATTAAATTGCATTACCTGATTTGCATATCAGTGTCAAGGTCATACGAAAATACATACAGACACAAAATAGCTGCAATGTTGAAATCTACACTTGGAATAACAGTAGAACACAAAAGGCAATTGTAACAAAAACCTATTAACACAATGCCAGCTTACAAACCACATATATACATATATATATATATATATATATATATATATATATATATATATATATATATATATATATATATATATATGAGTAAATTCCCATTTGAGCCTCGCGTATCTGTGTCATTATATTAACTGAATAATGAAATTGTCTTAAAATTAATTTGAGAAAATACTGGTTGGTTCACATAACGCCTATTATTTAACTTTATTTAAGACAATACAGTAAAGAAGTATGTATATATAATATTTAAATACATATGTTTAGTATTCCGACACATAGTGTTCTAGATTCAGCTAGTGTTCTTGTGGATTAACTATTGTTTTGTCTCATTAAATCATATTGCAAGTAATGAACGCTTCAACAATTATAAATGTTTATAACGGAATCTCTTACCAGCCAACCAGATATTGATATAATATATTTTATTCTTTTAATTATTAGTAGTCTAACTACACGTTATAAGACGTTATCGTATGATTTTTAATCATATATAAACGTGTACAAGTAACTATTCATGACTCAAACATTTAAATCAATTTGCATTTCATTAAAATCATTCACTTTAAACTGTTCATCAAAAAAAGAAGGATCTCTTAAATAAAATGATTTTAAATATACTAGATGTAAATAATCTTACATTATTTAAAGGTAACTATTATAATATTTAAATAGATGAATGCAAAGTAAAATAATTAAAGCAATATTCATTAAAAATAACTGTTGCAAATTTAAAATTTTCCAACCACTGACAATATTTCAATATTTGCTAGAACTATTTTTGTTACAAAATAAATAACATTAATTTCTTATTAATTTAAAGAAAAAAAAGAGTTTGATTCTTCTCCCCCTCATATATATATATATATATATAATTTTTCTAATCAAAATTGATTATAAATATATAACTATATTCTTTTTTCCGGTGTTTTGTAGAGATGAACAAAACCTCGATTGTCTCGGCTAGATATATGTAACACCTAGATATTTGAAGCATAACGCATTCCAATTATAAAACAACTTTATAATAAAAGGTAACGATCAGATATTTTCAACGAACTAAAAAATGATAAATGTTTATAGAACATAAATATTGTATACCGTATTTTATTAACGATTTTATTAAAGCGTGCTATTTTTAAGTAGAAGAAATACTTCTAACAGTACATATTTAATTTATAATGCATATTAATATAATAGTACATTTTAATTCAGTTCAGTAATGTATTATTCACATTCAATAGCATTTATTCGCAATTAATTATATTTAAATAGTTTTTTTTACTGTTAGGATTTATAGTAAATGGTACACATTTTCTACTGATACTATTCGTGCAAAGATTCACATTTAATAAAATTCTCATTTATAATAAAGCTGTCGTCTATGTAGTCTAATTTTCGAATTCTATATATGTACTTGTTTGTCATTTTTATTGTAGTGATAATAAGAAATCTTACTACCGGTTTAAAAAGCGGAAAGAAATCTCGTATCGAACAACATAAAAGTAATGTATTATATTAACAAGTAACACCGTGTGTAACCTTGTTAGACAACAGATATGTAATGATCAGCGAATCATTTAGAAATTAGAGAAAATTGTGCCATTTTATAATACAAGTGCCCTAGAATAACGTTAACGTGATTTCACATTTCTACTCTTAACGATCGAATAGTACTTGCAGCTGATTCGTTTAATTGATTGATTTAATAATATCTTCAATTTTAATGAAGAGTACAGACATATATATATATATATATATATTTAAAACATTGGTGTTTTTTTTTATATGGAAATAAATAAAGATATATTGATAAAAAAATATCGTATAAATATTAACGATTTCACTAACTTAATAACAAGTCAATGTTGATGTTACATTTTATACATCGAGTGTATGGAAAAATAAATATATAGCGGATCAGTGAGATTCAACCTTGTTTGAATTTTTCGCATATTTATGGTATTTTTATTGGAAAGTGTTCCAATAAAACGCCTCTGGGAGGTTATTTATACATACGTTTCCATATATTTTCGCATTGTATTAATTTTTGATGTACCACTTAAAAAGTTTCAAGCACCAACGGTGGTACGCTTACGACAAGTTGAGAAACCATACATTAAATAATATAACGTTCATGTTAGTGCCTGATTTAATAAGCATGGTTTGGATATAAATACATTTATATACTTTTAAACAAGTATCAATAAACATTGAAACATATTAATTGGATTCATCAAGCGATTATAATTAAATTAACGTCTATGTATAAAAAAATATTTTCTATAAAGTCTTATAAATGAATATGTTTTTAATAATTATTAAAAATATATAATACCGATCTAAATGTTTTCAATATTAATTCATATCAATTCACATATAAATATTTTATTTAATAAATGAAAATAAATAAATATTCAAAACAAGATAAATAGATAATGCTGCATAATTCTTGTTTATCAATAGATAATGTTATATATATATATATATATATACGTATGTTATACATCTAAAAAAATTTATTTTTATTAATATTATTGATGACAATAATAAAATAAGGACTAATATAATATAATATAATATTTCCAATTTAATCAAATTTCATGATATTTTTATGTGTTCATTCTCAATTCAAAAGGTTGTGCAATAAAATCCCTTGAGAATAGAACTGATCTTTTTTGTAATTTTCTTTGATTCGTACTTCTACAAAAAGCTTATAGCTTTTTATACAGAGTTAAATGTCAGACAAGAATTGCGTTTTCTGTTCGACATATTGCTGTTGTTTGAGAAAACGTGTTTGTTTATAAAAAATAGGAAATATGTAAAAGATTATTCTAAAAAATATATTACTCGACTCAACAAACAATTGTAATAACTCAAGCACATCATATCAATTTTAATGAAAGTTTTTTATTATGTTTAAATATTTTCATAAAAGAATCTAACTGATATTACTGTAACTTTGTTCTGAAATATTATTTTATATTCTCTGCTATTTCAAATTATACATAAAATAAAAACTTCAAAGCAAAATATTTAATTATTTATAAATTACGAATAATTTTATATATGTATTACATTTAAGACCATATACTCTGACATTACAAATAAAAATATTTGTTTGATAAAATTCTTGGAATTACTGGTATAAAAAAATAATTAAAAATGAAAAAAAATTCTTATTCAAATAATTAATTTTTTTAATAAAAGATAAAATATATCTTCGTGGAAATAATTTCATTGTCATTGTAATGTCTTTTAAAAGTAGTAAACAACAATAAAAATGCTTATGTTTGCATTCAATTTAATGTGATAGAAAATAAAAATGACACGAAAAAGGAATTTTACTAATTATAGGACTGTTAAGAAATTTGTTCACGTTAAAATTAAAAAAATAAAAGATAACTTATAAAACCGTATACAAATCATAATAAATATTAACAAATGTTAATGAAATTGTTTAATAATTTATATTTAAAATTGTGTTGTATCACAATCATTTTCAGACTGTCTGTATAATTTTATATGATATGAATATTAACTTAAATCAACAGAGCGTTGTCTGCTTAAATATTTCAATTGAATTATTGAAATTTACATTTGTACTTCAAATGAAGAAAGCATAACGTCATTTCTAATACACACATATGTATATATATATATATATATATATATATATATATATATAGAAATGAGTGTGTGTTTTTAATGTGTATCAATCAAATGTAGAGATTAAACTAATTTATTCTATGTAAGAATGAATAACCTATAACGACTCTATCAGCAGTGTATTAATTGAGCTTTCAAGATTCATTTCATGTACTTTACAGCTATGAATGAACTAAAATGAAATAATGAGATAATTTACAACAATTTGCGAACTGTAATAATTTTATACACACTACAAGCTTTTAGTAGACAAATAAACCTTATATAATTATTGATTTTATAAAATTTATAGTCATTAAAAAACATATTTTATATTTATTAATAAAGTAGCAGTATAATTTGAACCTAGTTATCATATAAACATGTCTGAATTTATACGTCTTTATTATAATAACATATTTTAAATTCGTTTATAATCTCATTTATTTAAAATAACAACTCGATAAAAAGAATTTTATACAATTTTTATTGATTAGCAGAAGCAAATATAATATTGTAAACCAAATAACTATGTAATATATATATATATATATATATATATATATATATATATATATATATATTATAAAATGAAATTGTGTGTTGAGGTTATATATCAACAACGTACAAACATAAAAAGTAGTTTTAAATCGAACATCTGCTAAGTGCAATACTCTACTATACTCTAAAATAAATCTTATAAAATCACTTTAAAATCACTCTGTTCTAAATGCCCTTTATAAATGTTTGTTTATTTATTTGATATGTTTGAGAAAATAATTCATTTTGTTTATTTTGTAAATTGTTATAATGTTCCAAGTACAACTCATAAGAAGATACTTTATCAAATTAGAAATAATTTTATTATAATAATTTTCTAGTAGCTACATTTCACGTTTTTTGCAGATAGAAAAAAAAATAATCTAATTTAAAAAGATGAAACAATTTATAAATGATAGAAATTTGCTAACATTTTTGAAAAGTTAAACGAATATACAAAAAAATAATAATAAAACATTTTATTAAATATTTTAAGAACTATTCCATTTAATAAAAAGTTATACAGTTGGTTAAAATAGATAATATTGACATTTATACCTTTTCTATATCGACAAATGAATAAAAAATGCATCTATTGATTGAATAATGTGTTTTTCGCGAGAGAGATAATACGAGATTGTCATTATGATAAAATTGACCCTCATCACAGAGCTGTTATGCTACATTCAGATGGTAAATTATCATATTGTCTGCGTTGTTAAACATTATAACACCTAGTAGTCAATTATTGATATCGATCTAACTTTTTCTGATTTATTAACAAAATGATATGTTAATTTTTTGTTATTTTATTTAATTAAAAGTTACTATTAAGCTTCTGTTTAATTATAACTATATATATATATATACACATAAATATGAAAACATTCGTATATTAGCGTATGCATGTATATTATTTTCATCAATTTTTATGAAAATAAACCTTGAAGAATTGTCTTAATATTTCAGTCACTAAGTTAACTGAATTTTTAAGGTATTTTAAAAATATTTTGGTATTTTACAATAAAAATATTTTCATTTATTTATTAGTTAAATAAATAAAATTATGTCTTATATTTTTATTACATTTAAATTAATACGTGAAGAGTTATTTTTGAATAAATCAGTTTACATCAGACTTGTTTAGAAAAGAAATAAAACTGGTGTATTAAGTCTAATTGAATTGTTTTGTATTATTATAAAATACATATATCTTGAACTAATACATTTATATTGAAACCGTAACGATAGTAATAAATGAAAAAATGGCGGCAAGAAAGAATTGAAATGAAACAAAATTTACATGAAATAGGATGCATACGATAAACCTAGAAAAAATAGTCGAAAACAATAACGTGTTTAAATAGAAACACATCAATAACAATTGTATGTAATGAAAACAGTCAAATTAAAAACAGATTAGAAACAGATGATACAGAATTTGATTCACGCGTGCCATTACGAACGTGTATGTAAAATGATCAACGCATCGTTTCGTTAAAACTGAAGAACGATGAAGATCAGAGAGATTGCAAGATAAATAAGGAAACAATCAGTCAGTGTGAGAGCAATTTCAATATAACTGGGTTACACAAATACATCTTCAATAATGCAATTACATTTTGTTATGTATATATATATATATATATATATATATATATATATATATATATATATATCATTGACATATAAAATTCCATTAGTTAAAATAATTAAAATTACTTTTCTGTACAATACACGTGATAGCTGTTAAACAATGTCGATGAATGTAATTATTACGCCCGTTCCAACCCAGTTGAGCTGCCACTGAGTCAGTATTACCTCCCACGTGAATGGTAGCTTGAGGTAGGCAGGCGCTAAGATAGTTAGACCGTTTCATATATGCGCACTGCAGCAGACTAGTCTTAACATAGTGTTTATCTCACCTGGTTCAGCGACGTAATGCATCAGTGGGTTAGTGGGTCAACTATTCTGGTTCAACAAACCTAACTTATTACGTATACAACCGTCTTCATTTTACTATCATATGTTTCCCATGAATTGTCATCGCTCAGTAAACAAATGTGTTTACCTATACATAAATAGTGTGCATTACATTCTATATCCTACGATTCGTTCTGAAACTTCATTAATTAATATTATATTAATGGAATTACCATTTCTATAGACAATATTTGTAAAGCATTTAAGTAAGGAAAATGTTTGTCTTTTTAATACTATATATTCAAATATTTATAGATTTGTTTGCAATGAATTAAAGTTAGATTACTTTCAAAAATAATTGTTGATCAAATCATTAAATATCCAAATATAAACAATTTTTTTCTAGGCCCACATAATACACCAGAATCAGTATTTTTAAAAGTGATGTTTTTTTTTTATATAAAAATAGGTTTAGAGCAACATATGTTCAAAATTGAAATGCAAATTCAAAATGTATTTCAAACTTTAGAAAAGAATTTGTATCCTTGTTGAGAATTTTTATTGACATGTTTATAATCCCTGTCAAATAAATATTTTTTTTAAATATAACGAAAGGAGAAATGTAATAGAATTTTATTCTTTACAAAAATATATTGACATATATATATATATATATATATATATAATGGTATTGTAAAATATTTGAAGATACAAAATGCAAATATTTGTGTCATATTTAAAATAATAGCATCTGTATATATTTTTATTTCTTTACATGTGTATGTATATATATATATATATATATATATATATATATATATATATATATATATGATGTATACATTTTCTCCATGTATGTATTAAGCAGTAAAAATATATGCAGATGCCATCATTTCAAATATGACAAAATATTTGCATTTTGTTATTTGAACATACAATTATATACAACTCAAATAAAATCCACAATTTTTTTATCTTGTATACGTAGATATCAAGTTAGTGCTATTGATATTTTTATAACGGTAATGTTAGTTGACATATATATATATATATATATATATATATATATATATATATATATATATATATATATGTATATACAAAAACGTGTTTGTTTTTTTTTTGTAATTACTTTTTTAAATTTATTATTATTAATTAAATCAATAAATATCTATGATTTCATATCAGAAAATATTATTTATATGAAAAGATATTAATTAAAAAATTGCAATTTAGGAAAAATGTCTTTAACTCGACATAAAAACTAACATATACATACACGGTTTACATTTTGTGAATGTTTTTTAACTCTTGCGGTCAGACTGCTTTTATGAATTACAAAAAAAATGATACTGGAATGAGATGAAATGTTCAAATAAACATTTTGTTTGCTTGTACTTTTTATTTTCATATTATTTTGTGAAAATTTTCTGCTCGTTTATAGTTTATTTTTCATTATATATCTCACTTAGAAAAATTTATATTACTGTCCACAATTAAGCATATTTTTCTCTACTGAATATTACTCAATATGTATAGTTAATGATAGTTGATTTTATTATTTAAAATAATAAAACATAATTAATTGTTTTACAGATGTAAAACATCTGATTTGTGCTTTTATCACGGATTAACTTATTATAATTAACACTTATTACATCTTTTTTATATTGTAAATCATTATAACAATCTAATAATTGCCAAGATTCTATTTTAGAAAAATGCTCTATTCTTTTATTTAAGAAAACAATATGTTTATATATATATATATATATATATATATATATATATATATATATATATATATATATATAATGCAGTTTAATATAAATGTGTTTTAAAAATTTAATAGATTACATGTATTTAAAAACCGTATTTCTGCCTAATAATATTCGATGAATAAAAGCTGGAACGTTTACTTTTATTCAAAAACATTGATCTACCTCTTTTTGTTTGTAACGAACCAACAACTTGTTCTACCCTCCTTGTTTGTGGACGCATACAACCCTCACGGTGCCCTGTGAATACCAGGCCGTTTATTCTCTTCATTTCCGTTTTCTGCACGTCTATAATCATTACAATTACCAACATCAGCGTCAGCGTCAGTACTAGTCGCCTCTTTGTCTCGTACATGTCTATCTTTGTTTGACACGATATCGTTTGCATTATTTTGATCTTGTCTTTACACTAATAAGATGCCTTTTCACAAGCTATAAATGTCACGGGAATTTTCATTTTATTCACTCTATCAAACGTCATATTCAATCTTATATTTTCCTATAGTTTAATATGATCGGGTTAAATCAACACTCTTAATTACAATTATTTTCAAAGCAATTTTATTATTAGTGTGATTAATTGTTTGGGTTAGTATCATATTTTTCTTCACTATATCAGAACTTGATAAATCCCTTATACTTAATCTCACTGCGATATATATATATATATATATATATATATATATATATATATATATATATATATATATATATAGGTGATTCAGCTTAAGCTTCCATACGAAATTATTTAAAAAAAAACATGTTATCCTCCATTTAGTATTTTAGTCTTGAATTGAACTAAAATACTAAATAAAAAATAACATGACTTTTCTTAACCCCTGTGCCCCTTTTAATATTTCCATATGGAAGCCTAAATTGAATCACCTATACATGTATAATTCACAAAAATTAGTGTAGCTCTACACATTTTGAAGTTACTGAAACGTGTTACTATAATTATAAAAATTATATTCATACATTTATCATTCAATTAATTATTAAAATATTTACCAGCTCGTAAATATATTAATTATATGTCTTGTGTAACTGTTTCTACAGTTTACAATATTTTGATATTAAATATATATATATATATATATATATATATATATAAAAGTACTTATAATAATATCTATTTTATAAATGAATATTAAGGACAAGGAAAAAATAGTGCATGTTCTGATAAACAAAATCTCCTATATAATATATATATATATATATATATATATATATATATATTAGCAGTTTGTCTGATATTATTTTAACCCTCGTAAGTCGTTAAAACCGTTACATAGTATGATAATAATATTAAGATAGATACAGAAGGGTATAATAAAAAAAATGTTCAAGTTTATTGTGAATTTAGAAATAATATTTAATCTCTTGCGTGGGCAAATTTTTATAATATTATGTTGTTCTTTTGAATGTAAATGAATGTAATTTAAAATTGGTACTTTTCGTGACTATAAAAATTATATACCAATCTTTAATGATATGAATTACAAATTCACTCATATATATATATATATATATATATATATATATATATATATATATAACTGTGTATATACAAATATATTAGAAAATTATTGACTAATAATTTCGAGTAAAACACTTTATTATTTTACTGTTGTTTACACTATTCATCATATATTGACTAAACTTTCATAAAAATATAGTGGATGTTTTATATTTAACATTTTTCAATCATAAACAATTTTTTAATAGCGTAACATTATTAAAAATATTTTATTAATATTTTTGTAGATTTTGAAAAATGAATATAATAGTCATAGGACAAATATATAGTATATAAAAAATACACAAATAATACAACATAAAAGAAAACATCTACCTATAAATAGCAATGAATTTATTTAACATGAAAATAAATCAAACGATCAGAAAGTTATCAATAAATAAACGCATACAAACCGTACATTAAAAATAGAACAAAATGCATCGAATTTAATTTAATTTTCAATGATAGATAATATATATTTAAAACTGACATTGAATCATTAATTTGATGGCACATTTAGTTTTATTAAGGCAAAGAGTGGATGGAACAAGTGCTATTTTGGACTTAGTACATACAATCAATGATTCAGAAATTCTGTACAGTTACTATGTAAAATGACCGGTTAGTGCCTCTAATAGGTACTAAATGTTCATTTAACGAGGCCTTATTGCAAACTTGTTATTTTGAGAATTTATTATTATTTTATGACACATGTGCAATCTATTATTGATTTTAAATGTTTGCTTCAGGTCAAAACTATAACCTCATGCATTTATAACTAATATTTATCGTTTATTTTACAATCAACAAAAATATACTCTTGTTCCTCTACTAGATTATATATATATATATATATATATATATATATATAACATGTATTTTAATTACAAAAATTAGTATTCCTATTTTTAACAACATTTTATTGATGTAAAATGTTGTCTTTTCTTTTTCATTCATGTTGTATAGAATAAAGGAATGACAATTTCTTTTAATTAAATGAAGAGATATATAATGACACTATATGAATACCTAGATTTGAATCTAATAGTAATTTAAAGATGAATTGCTAACGACTAAAAAATAAGGAATTATTTAACAAGAATGTCATAAAATAAAATTTAATAATGATGTTAGTAAATACTTATTCATAAATAAAAGAATGAGAGAGACTCGAAAAAAACGATGTCAAACATAGTTTTTTTTATTATACGCCTTTAAATTGTTAATTGATTGAAAAAAATGAATATTAATGAAAATAATGCTATTCAAATATTAGAATAGAAATTAATGTTGTACTAGTCAATAAACAAGTATAACAAATGATATATATATATATATATATATATTTGTTAATTAAAATAAATCATATGAAAATAAACTTTTAAAATCTGTGAGTATTATACTTTTTATATAATTAAAAAAAGTATACGTAAATTTTAAAACATTTTCGTTTTGATAAAAAATTGTGTTTGAGATTAAAAAACAAAAATTACAGACATTTTCCATAAAATAAAACAATGTATCAGATAAATTTGTGAAAACTATGTATATCTTTTAAAAATCGTAATGTATGTTATATTACAATGGTGAAGAATTGCATTAGAAAAATTAAATAAAACATCATAAGTACTTGAGAATAAGATACGGTGACAGAATTTGCGTTACAGCAATACACATACATTTACATAGAGAAAAGTTGAAAAGAAAGTAAGAAATGACATGTAAAGCGTGCGTGCATGTTTTTCGTGTGGTGTTTGTAAGTGGCTGTGTGTCAGTGAGGCACTGAACCAGTGAGGCATCGTATCTTATGGCACAGGTGGAACATCTAGAAAATTTAGAAAGTAGCAACAGATGCACGTGTAAACGACATACACATACGCATATATATATATATATATATATATATATATATATTTGTTTATGCATAATATTGTTATTAAGTTTATATTATTCTTTTGTATATGTCTGACTCTGTCGATTCTTCATTTCTTTCACCGGCTCAGAGATACACATTACTTACTGTTGTCTAACAAAGTAACCTACCTTCTCCTTCCTGTTTTCATCGTAATCACACCTTTTTAGTTATTGGCTCACTTTGCTACGGTTAACACAGAACTTTAATGTCAGTTTTTCTGTGTTACTCGTATAAACACATTATTAAAGTGTAGTTGTATCTGTGCAGTTTTTTTTATAGTGCATTATTCACCTGTTCAATCGAGTCTTGAATTAATTACAATAAAACATGAGCTGATTTTAAAATCAATGTATGTGTTACAGTAAAAAATATTGAAATTTTTGTAAGTAAACACATAATTTTTGAAAGATCGTTTTAAAGATTGTTTTACAAGAAAAATATTTTATCGAATTGAAAGTTAATTAATTTTTATTCATAAAGTATATTTATTTAATCGGTTTAAATTTATTTTGCGAACTTCATGCTCAAGAAAATGATTATATTATCGAATGAAATTCATCGAATTTATACTTATATAAGCAAATACTTTTTTTCATTTAAAATGTATCGAACAAGACATCGAATTTTTAATTCGATTGATTTTATTTTAAATATGTAAATATTCATAACTGTTCGATTCATGTTCGAGATAAAAAATTATTACATACATTTAATCAAAAATATGCATCTGAAAATATTTGAATACGAGTGAATTTACGAGTACTTTTCAATAAAACATTCTTAATACTAAAAAAAGTCTGGATTTGCATACAAAAGTTTTAAAACGATAATGCTGTGAAGCGACCATCAAAAACATCGAATAAAAAAACGAATGACTAGAAAGGTTTGAGAGTTTCAGTCAATGTATACGTTTACATATATATATATATATATATATATATATATATATATATACTGAGATATATACTTGAGATACTTGAATAAATAAAATACATTTCATGTAAAATAAATAAAATGATTTTTATACAATCGTTGAATTTATGTTAGTAAAAATGGAAAAAAAATGTATAAAATGTAACAGACGATTTCTTGATACATTAAAAACAGATTTTTAATTAATTTCATTTAACAGAACAAAAGTTTATAAAGTTTTATGAAAAAATATTTGAATAAATCGCATTAATATATCATTAAAATTTAAAACTTTTCCATGAGAGGAATACATTTTTGTTCAAATAAGTACCGAATTGAAATAAACTTATGCATCTAAAATTTCGATTAAATCTAAAGAAAACTTTGTGTTAACTTTTAAATATCTCCACTTATAATTAGTATGATGTAAAGATACAGACTTGTTTATAAATTTACTCAATGCTTGTTATTTCTGCAACATATTTACGCGATAGTATTATTTCAAAATATGCCAAATGCATACAAAAAGTAAAGTAAATTTTATAGAAGCAAACAGAACGTCTAGTACATTCATAAACCATTGTTGAAAATATATTATTTATAGTTGAAAGATAATATCAAAACAGTTTATTCACACTATACCATGTTAATTATAAGAATTAAGGACACATGACAAATATAACATTTATTTCATCCTGTATTTATGTGAGACACTTTTGGTATTTCGCCAAATTTAATAATATTTTAAATATTTACAGATCAGGATTGATAAAAATTGATTTATTGTTAATGTTGAAAACACTTTATATATAAAATCTTATAATTAGTTTTCTGCACGCAATACACCTATATTTACAAAGATATCAGAAAACACGATAGAATATATATTTCACTCATAAACACATACACTATATATATATATATATATATATATATATATATTGTCTAATATAATAAGCAGAATAGACTTTATTTCAGACAAAAAATAATTAAAAGAAAACACTTTTTAACTTAATTTTTATGTGTGAATTATTCTGATTTATTAAATATTGAAATACTTCAATGCATATTTATAATATAATAAAAGCAAATCAATGTTTAAAATAACAGAAAGAATAAATAATTTGTTTCTGAACAGATATTATTTTCGTGTTGAAAAAAATATAACTAATTTTCTTTAAGACAAAAATAAAAACAAATCCTATTTATAACAATAAATGTTTTTTTTTTGTACAAAAGCATCTATTATATTTCTATAAATAAACCATTTACCCTCTAACGAATACGTACGAAAAGCACGAACGGCAACAATTAAAATGGCACATTTATTTATAGGTATCATTTATTGATCTTCGTTATACAATAAAACACAATTGATATTAATTTCACTACACCATCGAACAAATAGAATGTTTTCATATAAACGCTATTTGTATATATATATATATGTATGTTGTATTTTTCAATTTCTATAAAAATATTCTTAATTTCAGAAATTTGACACCAGATTCAAATATAAAAAAGAAGTCAACATGAAGTCCTTGCTACACTTATTTATATTATGTCTACTACAAGCAGTTATAATTACGGTAAGAAACAAATATATAAATCAAATTAAATAATTCAAGTTGTGTTTATTAAGAGATATAAAAAAAATATTTTTATTGCATATTTTATTTTACTTACTACCATGTTCGGAAAATAATAATAAATTTAAATAAGTATATCGTGTTTCATTTAGGTCTTTCTTAAATTTTATTTCTATGATATATTTTTAAACAAAATTTATTCATTCAAAATAACTTTACGAAACATAGCACATTGACTTGAGAAATTTGAAAATTATTATTTTATAAGAGCAATATATCTATAAAAAAGTGGAGATAATGTTGATAATAACATTATTATTAAAAATCTCTTAACATTTTATGCTTGAAACGCAACATTATTATATTTTTTTTAATTTTATAGCTTATTACATTAATTAATTACTTTTTCTTCAACGTGGAATAATTGCTTTTCAATTTACAACCTCTTAATTTTTTCTATAACGATACAAAATTAATTTAAACTTTTAAGATTTTAAAATTTTATTAGATACTGATTCAGTCCAATCTACTATTTTATTTAATTCGAATACAAACGACTTATTTTTTATATAAATAAAAGTACAGTAATCTTATAACAAACATTTCAGAAAATTTTAATTATATCTGTTTAATGTAATGTATGATATATTTGAAAACAAATTCATTTCATATTAAGAATGATGAATGATACAAAAGTGAGTAAACGTCTAAATACATTGGTAATCTGTCAGTAATATTTCGAATGTAATGTAATTAACTGTGCGTTAACTATAAGTTTAGGCTATGCAGATGTTTAGCTCGAGGAATTGTGTGCCAGTTTTCCATTTTTTCTCAAAGAAATAATTAGTATGTTTTGAACATTGCTTGAAATGCACATCTCTTTTGTTTGTAAAATGTAGAGCACGATTAAAGAATTTATTTCACATCATTATATATATATATATATATATATATATATATATATATATATATATATATATATATATATATATGAGTTGGTATATTTATTAAAACGATTTATAGACAGATTTTATATTAAATCAATTTATATTGATTATGCTCTTTTTTATTTTAATTTAATAGTTATAATACATAGCATCATTTTTTAATCTATATATATTTTACTTAATTTCAATATATTCTAGATATTCTTTAATATTTTAAATTCAATTCCATCAGTTCAAGAAGTATATTACAAAAGGTACATAAATTGAAAAACATCGTTTTTTATTTACGAAAATACGATTCCATTTGTAATAGATTTTGTTCAGTATTTTCTGAAAAGTGCAGAAGTAAATGGATATTTTAATATGTTAACTTTCAATTAGTGAATCTTTTTGAAACTAATAAATGCATATATTTAAATCACTTTTATTATAATACCATATTTACTCTAATCATATATATATATATATATATATATATATATATATATATATATATATGCATTTATATGTACATATAAGGGAGCATTCGTAAACAACACCTATTTGTTAAAGTTTGCGTGTTGAAAACGTAAACGAAATAGATATTTATTTTCAACGTGTCAATAACCTCGTGCAAAGAAAGCGTTTACAAAATTTCCGTGCGTCTACAATCAGTGCTTTATATGCTACCTACATATAATTCTTTCCTTTACTTAACCTTTTGTATGGTCGCACGTTTTCAGAGCTATATACCATAATTTCAAGCTTTTTCTTTAATCAGTTCCTAATAGAAACCACGCCTAAATTCTTTCATTTTATACTTGTTACACGTCTTTTATTTTAATGATAGTATAATAATTTTATAACACCTGTACCTTATTTCTTTTTTAATATATTTTAAAGTTCTAACTAAATAACGTTTAAAGAAGTTTTTTTTTTATTTTTGAGCTGTTCTTCTTTAAGAAATTATTATCAGTATTGTTCTATTCTATTATTAAATTCTGTATGTATTTTTGTACGCTGATGTAAACTTTTTATATGAATGAAAACAAAATATTCCGCACAACCAATATTATTCAATAATAATAATAAACAATCAAATTATTTTTTAGCAACTAATGTACCTGAAATGACGAGAATTAATCAGATTATTTAAAATTAAATACTTCCTGTAAAACATTACCAGTTTTTAAATGATTTCAATGAATATTTGTATAATTATTGTAAAATGGAAATTCTGTATTTTAGATTATAAAGTTTTTGATTATGACAATTTGATAATATATATATATATATATATATATATATATATATATAATATTTTGGAATTAAATATTTTCATTAGATTTGTATGAATATAAAAAGTTTTGTGCATGAATTTTATTACACTATTCGCAAGTGTTGTCTGACTAGTGCACTACTCAGGTATTCGTCTTTGTGATTTACCCGCATGAAATCATTTCAAAAATTTCTTTGACCTAGTTGTGTAATAGAAAATGGTATTTGGCAAATGGGATGGTACCAGCAACCTGCAGAATGCATACTTGTCAACAACTATACAAGCATTATGTAAATTGTTTCATACATATATGTCTATTATAGTCGCTTTCATGCAAAAACATACTTAGTCTTAGTTTAGTATCGAAAGACGAAAACATTATTAATTTTTATTCTTATATGAATTTATATTCTAAATAAAAAATATAACAATAATCGAATCTATTATTTTTGTCCCTTGATTAAATCTGTTTGATATAATAGTACTAAAACGGACATACATTTTTTCCGATCTGTTTGACTGACGTATAAGTAACAGAACAAGCACTACTAGTTCTTTTACTTCAATATTATAACTATATTGTATGAGAAATTTGCTATAGCTTTTACGAGTTGATCCTGACGGTATGTTTACGTTCACACACTTCATTATAGACCATCCACTTGGATATGTTATCAAAACATAGCTTTATATTCAATGATGATGGACAATCAACTTCCGTTTGTTTTATTTATACTCATCATTTTATTTATCATTAAAACAAACAATTAATTTATTATTTTATTTATCTATAACATCTCTAATTTATCTATATATTTATCTATTTACCACTTCATACACACACACACACACACACACATATATATATATATATATATATATATATATATATATATAAGTAGCTAGATATAGATATTATAAAAATACTACTGAAAAGTAGAACAAAATGATGCATCAATTTGAGCTGAAAGAATAAATAAAAACAGTATAATTATAAATGGTTTCAATTCGTAAAATACCAAATATTCGGGTTTAGTGAAGCATTACCAAGGTCGATGCTAGGCCATACAGAGAGACGACAAGAATGTTCTGTACGTATGTATTCTCTACTATAATATATATAATGTAGTTTATTGGCATTTCTTTCAAACCGTTTTGCCATTTCATTTCATTTCATTTACTTTACTTCCGTGACATCGTTTTAACAATGAAAATAGCTTGTCAAGTTGACTGAAAAGGTTTTCAATTTTTTATTAGTCACGCTCGTGTTCTTCTCATTGTAATTTTAGTCAGTCGGTTAAAAAAGATTTGCTTTTACAAATATATACGATGCCTTTAATGTCTTATTTGTATTCACGAGTCATTCGTTTTTTAGTTTAAGAATATAATTAAGACATTTTCTCATTACTGTTCAACAAATACATTTAATGTTTATCTCACAAAATATTGTCATCTATAAGCACTTGTTGAGTCTTCTAAGATATTTGAACAAGTCAAAAATTTAACCTATTTGATGATTAAAATATAAGTATGAAATATATAGAAGAGTATATGTATATTATTTTCACAAACAAATATGCATATATATATATATATATATATATATATATATATATATATATATATATAGTAGTTCGTGAACGCTAAGGTGTATATTTAAACGCAATAGTCGTGACACAATTTTATAATTCTAATCGCAAAACAAAGTAGAGACAATTGATAACATATATAGACCACATAAATAAATGCTTTCAAACATAGTATAAGTAATTGTGCAATGAAATTTATTTATCAGTGGCTTCTACAATTAATAATATTCTACAATCGGTAATTTACAAGTGAAAAACACGTTATGTTGAAATTTATAACTCGTAAACGCTTTACGAATTGTAATAACAAAAGAAAATGTAATTTTAAATTTGTTTTCTCATATAAATCGATACCGAAATAAGGAAATAAATTGCAAATCTCAATTTATCCTTCCAGATGTTGTTTCATAATATATGATTCAGCTATTTAATGGAATATTATGTGACCTAATTTTTGCGAATAAATTTGTAAATGCGATATCTTTACGATATTGAAAATTAATAAATGTGTATGTTTGTTTTTACAGAATGTTAGCTGTGAAGCTCCTTTGGTGGACTCGGCTTCATTACCTTTAGAACATCGTGGTGTGTAT
>CM068324.1:17457219-17652219 GCA_034766995.1 Acanthacorydalis orientalis | reverse complement strand
AATAAATTTCAATATGTACTTTAGACTCCTTTTAATGGAGGGTAATTGTACAGCTATAGACATTCTATGCTACATATTGGTTGACTAGCGTTGTAGATACTTGCTCTGTTTGACAGATCGTATAGCAAGGAAACCTTACGAATAACGAATGGGGTTGTTTTGCTTTACATAGGGGTAACATTCACATTAAAGTTTGTTAGTTCACTCTGAAAAAACCGTTCGAACGTTCTAATGTATTTTTATTTAGAATTTTTTAAATTTATAATTTATTTTCGTACTTTTAATTTGAATTTAAAATCTATTTTATTATACACACACATATATATATATATATATATATATATATATATACACATATATATATATATATACATATATATATATATATATATACATATATATATATATATATATATATATATATATGTATGTATGTATGTATGTATGTATGTATAATATTTTTCAATAATCTTAATTCATGAAGATATAGAATATTCCTAGTTTTCAATACGATTATTGTTCATGTTAGAATGTATAATTAAATTAAATTACTGCTATTAGAAAAAAGTCTTTATAGAAAACTACTGACTAATAAAAATTATAATCATTTAATAAGAATATTATCGATAAATATTTTTAGGTATGCTTTATAAGTGTTTCTAATATAAACAAATATTTGATGAATATGAACTTATCAGTTTAAATATAATGAAAAAAAAATATAAACATTATGAATCAAAGCAATTGTAGAGTTCTATATAACTGCACTACAGTCAAAAAATATAAACAGTTTATAATAAACATTATTTTTTTGGAGGAGGAATCATTTTTAGTATGTGATAAGGTGATTCAATATAAAAAAAATATTTACTTTTTCATCACAATAAACTCTTCAACATAGTTCTGTAAATGATTTTTACTATTGATGAACAGCGTTAAATCAAGGATGACTTAAAGTAGTTGGTACAAAATTAAAGTTTGAGAAATACTGTGTTGCAATATTCAATCATATCAAATAATTATTATTCTACTTTATACCTGGTATAAACCTTTTTTATACTCTTTAATCAATATTTCTCATTATAAAACAATTAATGTTTCGTTCCATATGTATGTTGTATGTCAATTGATCTAGTTACTTATCTACTTATTTACACATATGTACATGAACATACGTACACCTTTATGTATGCATATATATATATATATATATATATATATATATATATATATATATATATATATATATATATATTATAAAAGTAAAAGTAGGATGTGTGTGTGTGCGTGTGTTTGTAATAAATGTTACAATGTCAAACTTTGTAAATAATCAAACATACGTAATAATAGTACTCCCAACAACCCTCCTTAAATTAAATGTTCATTTTTGCATGACATATGGTTTGATGCGTGACAAAATTTTTGATCAATATGTCAGAAAAGTAAACATATTTAAAGGATATTAAATATCAATTCGTTGTAACATAATTTTCATAAATATGTATTTCGTTAAAATACAAATTCAGGTACATATTCAACTACCTACAGATCAATCTACTAAATGTCATATATATATATATATATATATATATATATATATATATATATATATACACGCGTATGTGTGTAAATGTATCGAATTAAATCAACTCTAAAAATTAGTAGAATCAATATTAACAACTATAATTCCTAAATAAGTAATTCATTTATTAAAGGGGCTAATGATAATGTGACTCATTATTGAGAATGTTAAATTATTAAGTAATAAAAATCAGCAGTTTTCATTTAATTATTAAAGATACGAAGTGATTAAATGTAGTTGATTCCTTATATACTTTATTTTTATATTTGAAAGTTAAACTCAAGTAACAATATTATTTTTTCTAACCAAATCAAGAAAAAATATCTAATAATTTATACATTGTATTCTTATGTAATATAAATACAATTTTTAATAATTTTTCACTATGTGATATATGTATATATATATATATAGTGGGAGGGTGTATTTATATGTGCATGTGAATGCAAAATGAAATATTTATTGGAACATATTGATTTTGTACCAAAACATTCTTTCACTCATATTCATAATCGAAAATAATTTAATATCGAAAGTTAATCACGAAATGTCATGTTTATGAAATGCATTACGAATACCACTATCAGATTTAAGATTGAAACTGACAAACTTATAGGGAAAAAAACTATTTAAAAAATATATATTCGTGTAGAAGAAAAATGCATGCTATTTTTATAAACACAATACACAGGTTTTAGTATACATTCAAATATTGATAAATTATATATATATACACACGCATAGAAACACAATTATTATAATTGATTAGTCTATATTATAACAAGCATTAATAGGTGCATTTTCAAATCAGCAACGTTTCCTGTTTTGTATCATATCAAATGTCTTAAACAGATTAGATAAACAATTATATATATTGTAACTAAAATAAAAGATAAATTGTACTCATTCATTCTTATAATAGCAATGCATTTCTGTCTCTAGTTGTTCCAGAGGGGTAAAACACCGTATAGAGGTAGAATATAGATGAACAGTTGTTGAATAGATATAAATATAGCGATAAATAAATGAACAGATTGATGAATGAGTAGTATTCATAGAAATGTATATGCATGATTCAAAAGTTTGCGTGCGTCACGTCTGTTGGATAATCTCGAAAGCGTCCAGTGGCGCACGTGACGGAGTCAGTGAGGTACGGGATGATTCGATCCGAGCAACCATGCCCCACTATCAGTGGCACGTTCGTTATTTCCTTCCTCAGTAGCTTCCTTACTATTATATCCACGGATAGAATATCATTTGTGCTTGACCTACTTTATTTTACCCGGCAATTGTTTTTACAGCCCTTAAACAAATTCAAATGGGTGTGTTCATATTGTTTTACGTTTTTAAATGAGCACAAAACCTTGGCTATGATCCGGTCACCTGTGTGATCGACATTAAGGGTAATTTACGGGAACATTAGTTGTACAAACGTAATACCTAAACAAATTCAGTATAATTACAATTATGTGTACATTTCTTAGTTATTATTTCAACACTTTCAGAATATATAGTTCCTTTCAATAAATCAATCGGTTATGAAAAATACAGTATAATCAATAAGACATATAAATATATATATATATATATATATATATATTGCCAAATATTTCAATGAATAATTTAAGTAAATAGATAAATGCATAAGAATGAATCATTTACATGCTATTAAACCTGACTTTTATTTTAACAGTGCCAATATATGTACTTCTCAAACGTTTATCACTGATAATATTGTTAACTATATATATTTACCATTTTCTATCAATGTATGATAAATATTAATAACTACCAAATAAACATTGATGATTCATATCTACATTTTGAATCATTAATGATCTACATTTGTTATACTATTTCAATATTATATTCAGATAAAAATTCAGAATCTTACTAATTATCCTTTTCATTTTCTATGATATCCACGTTGTGAATATCAAACAGTAATATAAAAATGCCAGAAAAATATATTGGAATCCGTATTCTATTCGACTCTGTTATGTTAAATCTTTTCAGTGAATTTGTTGTTATAAATTTATTATTTTTAAAAAATAATTTATTGCTGGAATGTCCTATTTAAATTTGTAAAAACATAGGAATATAAAATATTAAAAAATGATAAATTCATCCGACATTTATTGAATATTAGACCGTAAATTAGATGTCAAGTTAGTTTTAATTTGGAACTAAACGTTCAAAGTGAAGTGACAAAAAATAATGTGTTTCTATGCTCTATTTATAATATTACATTTTATGTGCTAACTGCTTGCCATTGCGTACATAGAGAGTGGAAGGTTTGTTACATTATTTCAATCGTCTCAAGTATAAGCACGAGCCAAATAAAAGTCCGTTATATTTAAGCTTCGATTTAGACATAATCGAAGTAACGAAATAGTTATGTTTAGAATAGTTGACAAAATCAGAATGGTACAAAAGTCAAATAAAATGTTTGTATTTATTTGAGTGCTCATTAATAATCCATCTATTCAAATGACTATTAATTCACTAACAACGTTTTTCATCTCATTAATATTTTTTTAACAAAATGAATGAACTTTAAAATCAATACTTTTTTTTAATATATATATAATAATCGTAAAATTTATCATTCCGTTGTTAGTTATTAAAACTCGTAAGGTGTAATAAGTAGTAACAGAATGGAAATTTACGAGAGTTAAATAATTTGATAATGTTTTGAGCAAGCATGTGAAAATGTTCTGAGTTCATATAACCTAGAGTTGTGTAAACTGAATTGATTTTTATTGAATTCATTTTTCTTGCGAATAAAATGTATTGAAATATTATGAGTAATAATATACTTGGAATCAAAATATTATTCTGAGATGTTATTTCAAAATGTTACTAATTGTCATTTGGAATGAAACACAATGAAATTAACTGTTATGTGGTACTTAAAATAATAACATTTAACAGCATTTTTTTTTGGTTAGTTACAAATATTTTTTTAATTAAAACATATAAACTGAATTATTTAAAAGTATAAACTCCCTTTTTAATAATTGTATTCAGTACGAGTAGCAAAATTGCATTTTTGTTTTCACAAAAATGATGAGTCAATGTTATTTGGAAACTACACAATTGCAAAATTAAATTTATTGTCTTGTAAATAGTAACTAAAACTTTATTAAAAAAGTCACATTTCTATGTAATATTGTTCCCTTTACATTTTTAATAATAATATTACTTGTACGATATTTTTTTACAAATACAATATTATTCCTAATTTAAAACAATTCTTTTCACTTGTAAGATATTTTCTTTGAAATGTTTCAATTAGAATTATATCAATGATATTTCTGATATTATTGAAATAAAAGCATGATATGTAAACAGTAAGTCACGAAAGATGTTTTTTTTTTGATATCACTATAACGACGATATTAAAAAAAATGAAATGATTATTTACTGTTTGTTATTTAATTTCCATATTGAATTCCAAGTATTGTGAAAGAAAAATAACAAAAAATATATTCATTATACAGTACAAAGGAATATTTGTAGAAATACATTGAATAACATAAAAAAAAACAATTTTAAAAGGAAGCTCTTTGAAATTATACAGAAATGTTTTTTTTCTTTTTTGAATTACGATTTTTACAAGAAATATCGTATGGTTTTTATTTATAAATTGAAATTAAATTCTGAAACATTTTGTGAATATAATTCGATAAAGTTTATCAGTAGTTTCAGAAAGCATAATAGGACTAAACAAGATAAGATGGTGAATGTGTACGGTAGTATAATTTTCTGATACGCATTGACTATTCTATCAGTAGTTAGTTACACTGACCTGTAAGCTTCTTAAATTGTGTACACTCCAATCTACCCCCGCGTACGTACCCTTACTCGTTGCTATCGCTCCGCATGGTTTTTGCTCTACTTTGTTACAAATGTCACAGTTTGATCGTGAATAGGTGTGTGTATATAATAGTGCCGAACTAGTGTTCTCGATTCGTGCTTTCAGTTTGGATGCTTTCCAATCTTATAGGACACATTGGTTCGTATACATATGAATAATAATGTATATATATATATATATATATATATACATATATATATATATATATATATATATATATATATATATATATATATATATATATATATATCATAAAAGAATGAACGTATTGACGGAAAAACGTTTCAATGACAAATATTGTTTTATTTACAAGAATAATTTAACGCACAGACACTACTTACATATTTACATGTATAGGTCTATCAACTGAAATATTTGTTCCAATTAATCATAATATTATCACAATTCTCAGAGCTATATGAAAAAATAATTTACAGATTTTTTGGGATTAAAATTATAAATCTACATTTTAAGATGAAAATAAATAAAGTATTACATATTCACGCACGGTCATATATATATATATATATATATATATATATATATATATGCAGATATATATATATATATATATATAATATTAATGCATAAGTTTTGTCATTGTTTAAGTAATTATTTACATTTCATTAGTATAAAACCTATAATGAAATGGCAGTAGTAAAATATTACAGATTAACACATTGTTCATAAAAATTAAAATATATGTTTAATACTTACCTTTGTATTGTTAGAAAATCTTTATCCTTCCTTTATAACTTTTTTTTATTAATATGTCATATCTGTAACAAAATAAATAAATTTCAGATAATTATTATCAATATCGAATTCATACGTAATTATTCTACATAATTACTATTTTTTATACAATCAACTACAATTTAATGAAAATTTACTACACAGGTTAGACTTTTTGAAATAAAAGTGAAAATCATATGTTAATGAATAGTTATTTTTCAATTCTATTCTATTTAATAGTAAATTCGTTAATTATTTATTTCCAATTAATGATACCTACAAAGAAAACAGTTTCGTGATCTACATAAAATACATAGAAAGCAACATAATTTTTTTTCTCTAGTTTTTCAGTTCTGGTGGTCATAAATGTACTTAAATTTTTAATATAAAATATGATTTTTAAAAAAATATTCTACTTATTTTATAATTATGATCATATGTATACACTGTAAGCATATTCTTAAAACAATATGTGCAGTGTTCGGTACTAAAACGTTTTAATTGAAATTTACAATATTTTTATTTAATAAATATCACGAAGAAATGTACACATTAAAAGTATACTTTCACATTTCTAAGATCTTACGAGGTAAAAACTCAATAGAAATATTTTTTATGATTAATCATAAATTGGGACAGAAATGTTTAAGTAAATTAAGTTTTAGGTTTTTTATCAGCGATAAACAGCCTATAGTAAGATATTAAAAGTATAATCTTTGATAGTATTTTTTCAGTCGAAGAAAATCACAATTTACTTAATTAATATTACGTTGATATGAATATTTTCCTTTGAACAACACAAATTTACATACACACACAACACATACACACATGATAAAAATTCATACGATACAAATGATTTGATTATAATAAGACAGATTTCAATTAATCATTTAAACAAGATAAAAACTAGACACTAAATAGAATTATAATATTACATGTGATTTATGTCTCTATGAATATGAACTTTCACACAGTGCTTTATTATAAAAGTACTATCCATAATGAATTCATTTCATTTGTTAAAAAAATTAAATAAGTGATGCTTTGTAATTTATTAAAAATGTCATATATGTATATATATATATACTATGAAAATTATAAGAACTGATTTATATATTTTAATTACTGCATTGTAGGTACCATATATAAAATAAACTCAAAAGAATAAATTAGTGTTAACAAATAAATGTTAAAATTATAAATAATTATTAAAGAATAACTATAAATGTGAACGTTTTAGTAATGAATAAAACATTACTGTAATTGCGATTGAAAACTGAATAACATATGATAAATTAAATAAACATTTGTAGTGAATATTTCATACTAATATATATAATAAATATATGTGTATTTTATTAAAAGTGTGTGAAAATGTCGGAACGTTTTCGTGTAACGAATTTGGAAGATTCAAAACGAAATGCTGGAATGTATAAAAACTATGGAAGTGCATTAATTTCAAACGAGGATGCTGATGATCATGATGAACATAGACTTCTTAACACATCAACTGGTATTATACGACCAGCTAGAAGAAGTTCTACTGACGAAATTGGTAAGTATATTACAGATCTTTTTTTATAAAATACGTATACGTTGAGTTTTTTAAAAAGATTTAGTTATGCCTGGGTTTTATTAAGACGTTTACTATAAACTAATGAAAATTATAATACCACATTTTTCATATATATATATATATTCATTATAAAGATTTCATTATCACAATGGTTCTCAAACTCTATGATACCAAGATTTTATAAAATGTTGAATAACTTGATGCTACTTGTAAGCCCGAATATCACGATTCAAAAAACACTACTTTAAGCAATATAATAAAAAATAAGAATGTATCTCAATATACATATATATATATATATATATATATATATATATATATATATATATATATATATATATATAAGTATATAATGCATATAATAATAATATTAACAAGAAGCATGTTAGTTTGCTGTTAACGTAGCGTTAACAAAAAAGATAAGTCTGCTCTGAATTTATTTTTTAGAAATATTTTAACACATTCACTGCCATAATCGTAAAATGTTTAATGAGCATCGAAAAATAATAATTAATTATTTTCAGTATCATATTGTTCTCTAAACATATTATAGTAATTAACTTTATACCAAATGAAATTACATTTAACACTATAATTCATTTTATAATAGATATATTTAAAACTATCTTATTCTTTATTGTTATTCAATTTTACTTTATTATTAATTTTTTTCATTTTATATTGTCTCAAAACAATTGATTACTAATTTCGATAACTATTCTAATTATAAATTAAATAATCCATGTATAAGTTTAAAACTCGTATACAATTATATTATATTGATAACTTTACTGTTTTAAAATAAAACATTCTAAATTAAATTATTAAATTTAAACATTAAAAAAATATATATATGAATTTTAACCAATAATTTCGAATTATAAATTTTATTTAATTAAATAGTTATTTAACAAAAAAATGCAAATATAAAGTATTCAACAACATATTCATATTTTACATAGGGGACGAGAAAATTTACAATATCATTTAACTATATAAGGTGAATATGAGTATGGCAGTAAAAACGTTAAACATTAAGCCATCACATAATCGTGAGCTTTCAAATCCACCGGAAAAGCTTGTAAAGCGTACACAAAATGCGTCGTTTGTCGCAAATAAAGCTGGCTCAGATCATGACAGCCCCAAGTCAATTTATAGTACCTATGTTGTGGAGTGTCCATGTATATAAATATAAATATATATATATATATATATATATATATATATATATATATGTGTGTGTGTATATATATATGTATATATACATGCAAGCACATACTTATGTATATGTATGTTGTGTTATAATAATATTTATATACAATACTTCTAAAATTAGATTTTACATCCAGTCAATCCATTCAGCCATCCATCCATCCTTTTATTTGAGTGATCGTTAAACAAACATATTATAATAATGAAACAGCTGTCTCTATTGTAGATATAATTTTAGTATTAAATTTATCTCCTTTTGGTATTTTTTTTTCACAAAAAAAGAAATACTCGCATATTATATATATATATATATATATATATATATATATATATATATATATATATATGTATATATATATATATATATATATATATATATATATATATATATAAACGTATCAAATTGCTTAACATATGAAATCCTTTATCATATTTGAAATGATTCACACTTAACATAGAATCTTTCATTACTTTATAATAATTTATTTAAAATTTGATTAATTAACATAACCATCTCTACAATTATATATTATTGACGTTTAAATATAAAACAGAATACTGAATCTGTCGACAATGACAAATCAATAAAAATTGTTGTAACATTTGAATTGAATAATTAGTCTTTATAATTGCGTATATAAATATTCGGTTGTAAATCTATTACGGAAAGTTAAAGTGCGACCATATGTTCTGTATCGAAACATTAATCTTATAGGATTTTCTTCTAGTCGTACGTATATAGTAAAACTATCAAACACACGCTCTTATTTTGTAAGGCAGTTTTAAGTTTCGTATCTATAAAGCTGTAGACAACAAAAAAATTGCTCGTGTATTTTTGCAAATAGTTTTGTTAACGATTATTTTGTAGTATTGTCTTATAAATTTATAATTATCATATATTTTGTAATTTATAAATTTCTTCAAAAGTTTTCATAGAAATATAATGGTAAATTATTATAATAATTACATATAAATTTTAATTCGGTAGTCATAGAATTTTTATTTTTACTATCTTTACAATAAAAGATTAGTTTAATAAAGAAAACTTCCTATAATCATCAAATGCTTATGATGAATAAATCTGTTCATCCTTAATCAAACAATATTGTCATATATATATATATATATATATATATATATATATATATACATCTAATGATTACTCATTTTGAACCTTCTAACACAGAATATACAATGTAGTTCAGAAAGCATTTCTAGTATCCTTATTATTTTAATTAAATTCTCATCTACAGAATATATGTAGATTTGTATAATTTATAAATACATTTCTTATATGTATACAGTTCTAAACAACATTTTAACCACTAAAGTATTAAAAATAATAAATAATTATTTTATAATATGTTTTAAAATTAAAGAATATCTGTAAATTATACGAATACAAAATAATGGGATATAAAGTGAACGTAAACTTATCCTTAATTATAAATGTCACGTCACTCTTGTATAGTATATATATATATATATATATATATATATATATATATATATATATAACATTTATTCTAAACGTGTATAATCTATCACGAATCTCTATACAATAGAGTGTTTACAATGGAGTTGGAAGAAAGTTTTTCAATAAACTCAAATATTTTATATACCTTTCTGTTTAAAAGTGTTGCGTGTTAACAAGTCAAAAATATTATTATTATCAAACTTTTCAGTAATAATATGTAAAAAACTGATAAAAAATATATTTATGATAAATATTTAGGTAATTGTTTATATTATATTAAAAAAATTATAATAATTTTTCAGTTTTAATACACAGACAAATATATATATATATATATATATATATATATATATATTTATATATCATATTTAAAATATTCAATAATAATTAAAATTATTCCAGTATTATTTCAACTTGAATAGCTTTTATTTAATGAGAAATTTTAATTAAATTATTTCTATAAAGTTCATAAAATCTCAATGACAAATGTAATAACATTAAATGAAATACGTTATATAAATATTCGTAAAAAAATTACCATTTATTTTATAAACAGTGAAAACGAAGTACGTTCCTTTTGTAATTTATTTATGAAAGCAAGTTCTTATGAAATACGAAAATAAATCAAGTATTGTTGAACAATTTATACCTATAAACAAAATTAATTAAAAGAGAGCTTGATGAAAGAAAATAAACAAAGCAATCCAAAACATATAGCTTTGATGTTTTAGTATATATTCTTTTCATCAAATTTATGTGTGCAACTGGATGTACACTGAAATACTTTAAGATCATTAGTAAAATAATTATTGAAACAAAACAAGCAATATTGTCAAAGGAAATAATTGTTCGTGAAAAATAAATAAACACAATTACATCTATATATATATATATATATATATATATATATATATAATCTAGAAAACGGATACTTTTAAAAACTCGAAACGATGTAAAATATGAACAGGTAGTTTTTTCTAAAATTTTCAGGTATTTTTAAAATATGTACAAATCAACACTTCTTAAATATAAACATTTCTTTTTAGTTTTCCTTTAGTTTTTTTTCGATCAAATCTCTCATATTCGTTTGTTTGTTAAAATGGTTGGAATAAAATTGTGAATAAATGGTTTTTAATTTAAAACAAACTGAAAATAATTAAAGTAATAGAACATAGCGTACGAGTTAAACTTTTGTCATAAAAATATAATAGTATGTCTATAATTTCTAACAAACGAAACGAAAGAAAAACAAAGAAACAAAAAAAGTATTAAGTGCAGTATCATATGTATTAAATACGGTGTAAAACTTGAGGCAAAAGCAACATACTGATAGACATCCTTTTGTAAAACCAATTTCATGATACAATATTTATAAAACTCATTGTTCATTCCCACAAAGATAGATTACAGTAATAAAGCTGAAAATAAAGAATAATATGAAAATATAAATTACTATTTATATGTACAAATAACATATTGAAACAATTGTAATAAGAAATGTGTATAAGAAATTTAAAACTAACAAGTTATTATTAGATCAGTTTTTTTGTTTATGTTCAAACAATTTAAAATTACTTTTGACATTATTATTTTCTTTGGTTTTTTATAACTACTACAAAAACATATTTTTATTAAATAACTAATCTAATTTCAAAGGATTAGTATAATCAGAATATAAATACAAACAATAAATATTTTTTGTGGAATGTATAATAGAACGTATCATTAAAGAATTTAAACTGTTTTATACAAATATTTTTATTCCTTACTGTGTTCTATTAAATGTAATCTATAAAAGATGCACAAGAATAAAAAATACGTGTTTTATTCTCATAAAGAGCTATTAATCTTTAAAATAAGAAAAAAGTCATTGCATTATACTACATCTCCAGTATGAAGCAGATATATAATCGCATTAGCGAAATACTTGTTCTCCTCAAATGCAGTTTGTATTTATAATTATATCTACAATTTAATACTTTATATATATATATATATATATATATATATATATATATATATATGTATTACCTATTCTAAATCCAAAGCTGATAAAACGGAAACGTAGAGTCATTAATCTTATTTCAAGTGTGGCTTATTTACACTTTGTTATATTGTTTACATTTGATTCAAGTAGAATCAAGTCTTTACATAGAGATGATTCGATTACTATTTTACAAATATATATATATATATATATATATATATATATATATATATATATGTATTTGTATATATCCCAAAAATAAATCTGATATTTCTATATAAAAATTAGTCAAAAATGTTTCATATAATCATACTAGTAAAAGCTAATATTAAAAATGAATAGAAATTCTATTAGAAGTTTTATAAAAAAAATAATCGAGAAATAATTTTAATTACATTACTTTCAATCGTTTTTTTTATATCGTTTATCTCGACCGTTTTATTTTTTTCTTATAATTTTCATGACATTTTTGAACAGTGCGCTACTGAATGAATAAACAGTTTTATAATTGAGTTCATTCTTATATAACCGATTATAAATTGATGAGAATGCTAGCCAAAGAGAAGGATTTTAATTATCTAGTTAACAAGCCTCCTGCAAGTAATAGAAAATTTATTATACAGTACCAATTTAGAATGCTGAATATTATTTAATACATATTTACATACTTTTGAAGAAAATTATACTTTATATATATACATATATAAATATATATATATATATATATACATATATATATATATAAATATATATATATATATATATATATATATATATATATATAAATTACACATTCATTGTTGGTATATATGTGTCTATGGATTACATCAATTATTTTATTTCAAATAAATCATTTGATTGAAACAATTTATTGGCAATAAAGAGCGTTCTCACAATGTGTAGCTTAAAAAATAATCCATTGGTTTTATATATATATATATATATATATATATATATATATATATGTATATAATATATATATATACATATATGTTTCGTACAAATTATATTTTTATATTATGTTCTAACAATATTTAATAAATAAAAATATATATTTAATTTTTTTTAAATATAAAATATTTCAGAAGTAGGTTCTTAAACATTTAATATTTAGATTTTTAGAAACACCTCACTACTTTAATTTTTGTTATTAATTTATATCAATAATAATGGTTATCCTTTTGGTTATATTTTTAATAAATATCAAGTTTGATTTCATAGTTTTGTATATATTATATACATATAGTAAATTTTATTAACACTTTTATTAGGAATAGGTCAATACCAATAAATTATCATGAATTTCATTATTGAATATTACTCATTAAAATTATTATTTTAACAACTGTGTATACGTTTAATTTCTTAGATTTGCATCATATTCTTGAATTGGAATTAACAGTGACATTAAAATGTTTCTGTATATTGTGTTTTGGTACTCTGCATAATACAATTATCTATATATTACTTTTTTACAAAACTTTTAACTAACATAGAATATGGAATTTATTTAATTATTCAATAAAAAGTAATCTAATTTACATTTTTTTAAAAAATGATGATTTTATCTAATATTTAAATAAAGAACATTTATCGATTGAATACAACGAACGAATATTTAGAAAGAAAATAGCACACAAGAAGCCTTTAAAATGCCATAAAATAAAAGTTGTTAATTATCTTTTCTGCGGATTGCAATGAAAAGGCAAATAAATATGATTTGAATGGATTATGTTGGGGTGTGGATAGGCTTGTGGGTATAAATACGGTAAATAGATACGTAGAGGGTGGGTATACTGTAAATGTATTGAAAGGAGGCCGCAATGCAACGGGGCCACCATGTCCTCTATATAGGGCTTCGACTATCGTCTGATCAGAGCGAGTGTATTAGGTTAAGTGGTCACTTGACATGTGTATATCCAGTTCGTTCAGCAGAGCCAGCCACCGACTTATGACGTCAACTATCTTAATTTTTTTTCTTCACTATATATATATTTTTTTTATTTTATTTTCCGCCACATTGTTTCCATCGATATGTCCACATTATATATATATATATATATATATATATATATATATATATATATGTATATGTATATATATATATTAAACATTAATATCAGAAAAAAATCAATACAACAGTAATTGATTAACACCGAAAAATGATATTCCATTTAATAAGTTTTCGCAGTAATAAGTTTTATTATTTAACGTAATTTATACTTCCATTATTAGCATAAAACTTTTATAACGAATAATACGCACTTTGAAGTCATAATTATTATAATAATTAAAATGTATACAATACTAATAAAACCTATAAAAGTATTTTTAGTACAATGTATACTATTTTCAATTTTATTTATGTTCAAACATTTATTACAAAAAGTAAGAAAACATAAGAACTTTTTTAGAATGTAACTTCTAATATGGTAAAATAAGCCGTCTCGCCGTAGTAAAAATATCAGGTCATAAAAAAGCGATACTGACAAGTTATATATAACCTGTCAATAACATCAGACGTTTTACATATTTAAACGCACTAACATTTAGAGATTTTTTTATAATTTATTTTGAAAGTCAGCTTTACAAGTAATTCACATTTTAAAGTACTTGGACGTTAATATTTGATGTTGTTAAATGACATTTCTGTTATAAAAATCAAATGGAGTTCAAGTCAAGTACATTATTTATTATATTTTCGAACGTTTTCAGTAGTACATTTCAATTATTAAAATTGAAAAATGTTTGTAGATAATTAACAGAATTATAATCCGAACATAAAGTAAAATTTGATTCAAAAACGAAACAGATTTCTTTTAATTTTTGATTGACAAGCAACGCTTTTTATACTTACTACAAAAAATTGAATATTAAAATGTTATATATATATATATATATATATATATATATATATATATATATATATATATATATATATATATTAATAAGAAGTAAAATTTAAATTCAATTTTAATGCTCTAATTTTATCCGTCAGTAAAATAATATAAATACTTAATTCATTTATTATTCTATAGATTTTCATAAAATTGAACAATACAGAATCATCGATTTTCCCATCAAACATTTGCGTGCTTTGCTCTAGTCTAAAATATGACATGATTAATTGTTTTATCCTTTAAGGTGCAGCTCCCCAAAGGATATTGCCATCTAAGAAATCAGTGTCGATTTTAAAAATGTTGTAAAAAAAATGTATATACTATAATAAGTATTTTAAAGGTATCTTTATAGTATTTAACTTTTTTAGTTGTGATTTTAACAAAATTGTAAATTTATACGATTAATTGTATCAGTTACTATTCTATTTTTATAAAGTATATAAATGGATATGTTTAAAAAATCTAAAGATATCTACATATAAAGCAAGTTCTTTAATAAGATAATTATGAATAAAATAGTCTGAAAAATTCTACCAATTTATAAATATAATTACTTATCATATAAGTTTATTGCGTTGTTGTTTATCCGTTTCTTTTTTAATTATATAGCGTTATCTGCTTCAAACTGATGAAGACAATTGATAGTTTAATTAATTTGTCACGACCGTACACGCACATAAACAATATGTTAACAAATAAAGAATTCATTTCGTCAGCTCGAATAACAATTATCGTGGGAAGTTAAACGAATATACAACGATATATTTGATCAAATAAACCGATTGTACATTTGCAAATAAATGTTTATTACTCATAAGAAAATATAAACGTTTTGTAACGAAAACAGAATCATGAAAAATGTAACATTAAAACAATCCTAAGTGATTCGTTTCAAAATCTTATTCTATTTAGTGATTCTATGTTTTGAACGAATAAAAACTTAAAAAATAATCATTTATTCACAAAAAAATAATTAAAATGAAGCATTTGTATACTCTTTAAATAAAATTTCAAATTTCGAGTAAGTTATGATACAAAATATATTATGATGGCATAGATTTCAAAATAATCATTAAATAAATTATATTAATAAATATAAATTATATAAATAAATTATATTATGAACAAATGTTACAATTTATAAAAAAATACGAAAATACTGAAATAGAGATTTGATATAATTGATAAAAGAATAATTTTATATTATAAATATTTTTTGTTTGACGTTTTCATTACGGATACATATATATTTATTTTTATGAGTTCCAGGAAGTTGTGCTCAACATCTTCTTTGTAATTATTGAAAAGTTACAGAAGTACCTTGTAATCTATATATATATATATATATATATATATATATATATATATATATATATATATATATGTGTATACATCTTAGAATATTAAGTTGAATCTAGATATCCGAAACCGTTAATACTTATAATTTTTCATTCATCTTCTTTCTCTGTAGAATATTTCTTGACCCATTTCTACTACTATGAAACGATATTTGAATTAATTTTTATTTTACGTATTTTTTATGATTTTATTTTATAAGATTTTAATATAGATATGAAAAACGTTTAATTTTATCATCTATTAATTGTTATTTAAATAAAAGTATATTTAAATTCACAATAAAATAAATAGTATTAAGACGACTAGCAATACATTCAAAACATAAATAAAGTAAATGCTTATATTGATATTTATTTTTATACAAGCCCACACATACACATCTAAACGCGAGTTTTTAGTATGTAAGTAGAAGTAGATCTATAAACGAGTGGCGCGTTTCAGAGCTACGCAACATCGCGTAAGAATATAGAAACTGACCGTAGTAATCATGCACCTACACCTATGTATGTCTATATTATGCCCTTTATGAATAATGAATATAAAATCGGCGTTCACCTCATGAAAAATTGTTTTTCCTCCCGTGTCAAGGTCGATTCAATACGCCCGCCGCAACACATAGTGTCCATGCATGTCTCTTATTCATGTAGATCGATATGGAAACCAATAAAATAATGTGTTTCAGCCATGTAACCTTCAGCTAGAGAGCTTTGACTATGACTATGTTTGTATTAGATGCTTACATTTGCTACCGCTGTCGGTAGGTCTCGGTTCTTTGTTTTGTCGGGTTATACACTTAATTCAACCTGCTTTATTCGGCTCTATTTCGTTTCGTCTTCTTGTGGCGTGCAGTTATTTCGTTAACCCTTCATTTTGTCGTGCGTTCTATATTTAATAGTTTGTATACACGAGATTTTATATATTATAATTGTCTATCGGGTGATGACATACACATATGTTAAAATTGAAATTATTTATCGTACACAAGTGGTGTTAGAGTGTTTGTTAATTGTTTATTTGCTTACATCTACATTTTTCACAAATAAATATGATTAAAATGTTTATAATCTAATTAACATACGTATTTTTTTTCGAAATAATACAATAAATTATAATTAAATATTTGTTCGAATTAAATTCTTTTAGAAAGATGAGTACGTCGAGATATTTACCTTAAATTCAAATAATAAAAGTCAATAATTGTATAAATTCTTAAATATATCTATTTTTTTATTATATAAAATAGATCCACATCTACGAGAAAAATGAATTATATATAATAAAAAATTCATATATTCATATTTAGTCCCATTAATATAATGTTTATGTGTGTTTTAATATTTTTTAATGTCCAGTAAAGTTTAGTTACTATTAAATTAATAAAATCATTGTGTATATATATATATATATATATATATATATATATATATATATATATATATATATATATATACATACATAATTTATTTATTAGATACCAGTTGAATACTTTAAAAAATTAGTCAAAAGAATCCAATTAAAGTTGTTGAAATGAAATTCGTAAAGTTATTGATTTACTGTTTGAAATTATTATCGTTTTTATATATTGTTCGACTTTTTTACATTATTATTATTAAAAAATATGTTAATAATTCACACTCTGTTTTATATATCACATAATATAAAAGTATTTATCAAACTAACTAAATGAAAAATTTATATTATTGAAATCGATTTTTATTTAACCTAATTTAAATTATGCTCAAACAAGTAATTAACTAAAAACTTATTACAGTTTCATATTTTCATTGCTAATTAATAGTTAGAAGTTTGTTCTTTTTGTACCTTCATATAATATCAGTTTATTTCTTATTTATTAGTGATGTATATAGTATTTTTCAATTTATTTTTTTTTTAAAAATCTCTAAATTTTATATTAATAGAATTTTTTATAAATAAAAAAGAATAATACTAAAATACATACCATTTCATAATATATACGTTGTAAATATATTTTATTTGAATTGATATTAAGTACATAAATCTATATCAACATATATAACAGATTTCCTTCGAGTTTATTTGTTAATATGCCTTTTTCAAAATTCTATGTCCAAAATATCGTTCCAGCTATTTGTTTTCCATAAATATTATTAATCGTCTTTTTCTTAGAAATAAATTCAACGATATCATATTGACTAATCGATTAAAATAAAAATTATTTAGAGAAAATGTGATCGAGGATTAAAATCTCACATGCATATATTACGAAAGCTAGTTTTTATGTTAATTTCAGTATAAGTTTATATTTGGTTCCGATTTCACTGATTTCTAACGTGAATAAATTAGTTTTGATTAAGATTTTTCGTTTTCTTCTTAACTTATTTATGCTAATCAGAATATTGTAAAAAGTTTTATATTCTAAAAAAGTTTGAATGGTTCCTATATACATATACACATACACGTATATATATATATATATATATATACATATAATGATTACATCATTCGGTTATATTACTGTAAAGGTAGTGAAAACTTTTTTAAAATGTTTCCACAATCTTTATAAATCGCTCCTATTTTTCTAAGTACGATAAAGTTAAACAATATTTATTTATGATAATTTCATAGTTATTTCTTTAAATAGTTTTATATACACATACACACACGTATATATATATATATATATATATATATATATATATATGTTTTTCTGCGTATGTGTATTGTAGATAATTGGATAGGTAGGTGGGTAATATTTCATATTAATTATTAATAAACGTAGATTTGGGTAAATAAAGTTCTTATTGAAATGTTGTCAGCCATGATTTAATCAAATTTTCCCGTTGGCGACGTTCACAAAATGAAAATTCCTGTCGAAATAGCATCGTACACGTAATTAATTAAGATATCTCTGTCCCGTATTACATGCTGAATTGGGGATGCTAGTAGTACGCGCAATGTCAGTCTCCAGTCATGCCCCAATTTTGATTACTATCTCATTTCGTTACACCGTTACCCAACCCAATTATTTAATAGGTGCAAATATATGAACCTATAGTATACCCATATCGTACTAAATTCATAAATAGTATATCTTTTCAAATCATTTCTTGTTTACTCGCTATACTTACATACAACAAATATGTACATATATATATATATATATATATATATATATACATATATGAACGTATGTATATATATATATATATATATATATATATATATATATATATATATATATATAAGCGTATTCATAAAGTTTGTTGACAAATTGTTATAATTCTATTATGATATCAGATGTTTTTGATCTTTCTATAATTAAATATCACTTTATGTACTTCAACATGAAATGTTTTTGTAAGTTCATTCAACTGGACTTTCGAAGTTTGTATTCACCCCCAATAAATATAATCGACTTGCATCATTATATCGAATCAGTAAATCGTTTACTGTACAACTTCTAGTATATTATTTATACATTCTGTTTGTGTTAATTGCACGAAATAGCTTTTAAGTCCAATCATAGCTTACAGTTATTGCTGAATCATTGTCGTTTCCAACTTATGTGTTCATTTTAGATTTACTTTTTGTACTGTTATTATAATTTCAAGTAAATAAATATATTTACAAAACTTACAAATCCTGTCCAAAGTTATAGTCTGCTATTTTATTTGTTTTTTTTTTCTAACGAAATGATTCGATTGTTTATTTAAAAAATGTTAAAATGAGTAAACAGAATTTTAAATATTATCCCAAAGTAAAATATTATGCACTTAATGTAATAATATTATTTTTGATAAAATAATATTGTACAAGATAATAGTAAATGAACAAAACGTAAAAAGTTTCAAATTTTACTGGAAAAGTATGAAAAGTATTAAATTTATTACAAAGCTACGTTTCATATATTTATATATAAAATTCCATATCCACTGAATAGTAGGAAATAATGGATTCAGACATATGTTCTATCATGTACAGATATTAAATATTTAACATTAATGTATGTTTTCGTGTGTGTGTATATATATATATATATATATATATATACTAAAATCACGTGACATGTTTGAAATAACCTTCAAGTACATTAACAATCAAATTCGATTACATTTAATATTTAGTGCAGTTCAAGGAAATAATGACATTTTGTCATATTTCATTCCTAATAATATATATTTATTTGAAAGTCATTATTTAGTTTTACTTTCGAATATATTTATTTTCTAGTTTTCCCGGTATTAAAAATATTGTTTCTACTATATTTTACTGTTTGAAATATTATTTTTGTTCATATATGGGAGAAATATTATTTTTTACTATGTTTATTAATAAATATTTATCGGCATTGTTCGTCAATTAATCATATACACTTTTTCATTTAACTGTATTATCTAATGTGAGAAAAAATATAATAATGAATTTCTGTGACATATATGTAACTAAAATTTATAACAATTTTCAACATAGTTTTTTTTCAATTCAAAGATATTAACAGAACATAATATTATGAATAAAACGAATGTCTTTTATATTATAAAAAAATATAATTGAAAAGTAGAAATTATGAAAATATTTTTTAAATTTTCAAACGATTATTAAATATTAAATGATTTTTTGTATTAGATTTACATGTATTTTAAAATTATTTGTATATTTGTGTGTATAGTAGACACAACGAGATTTTCTGGAAACTAAACATATAAATACTTTTATTATCATAATATACCATGAAAACACTCGTTTTATCCTGTTTGGTAATTTAGAAGAAATCGTAACTTTACACAACATAAAAAACACATTTTACATACATAATCGAATTTCCAAGTTGATACATTTGACAAATGACGTATTTAATGTCAAAATCAGTTAGAGGTAATTTGAAAATACAACTCACTTTTAAATAAATGTATTTTCTATGAAGTTTTTTTATTAGTTCGAAAGCATTTTCTCTAAATATAATATATTTATATAATAAAACATTTTCATATTACATAAAACATTTATATAATAAACATTACATTTTATATAAAATATATATATTTCTCTAAATATATATATTTTATATAAAATGTAATACATCCATGTAAATATATGATTGTACGTTTGTGTGTGTGGGTATGTGTATGTATATATACATATATATATATATATATATATATATATATATATATAATAAAATACGAACAGAAAACATTTTTACAATATCGAACATGAATACATATTTAAATAAATAAATAATTCGCAAAAAAATCGCACTCATATATGATTCTTGATATTTAAATATCTATTTTATTTGATTTCATAAAAAGCAGAAATTTTTCCTACCATTTCAATAAAAATATATTACAAATATAATTTATATTTATTGGAAAGAAAACATGTCGCTTTCTATTCTAATAATATATATATTTTTGAAAGAAATAAAGAAATATCAATATGTTATGAATTTGAATAAAACCAATTTATTGTTTATTAAAATACCTTCTTGCTAGCAATAGTGATTAGACAATACAACACGAACTATTATACAAATAAATACGTCCATATCACAAATTACCGTGTGAACGAACTATATCGGCCTTGTCCTATAACAGGGGGATCCAGACGCACACGTGCCTCCATGACACCCCTTATATAAACCTATACCAATTCTCATCCATATTTCCAGACCAACCCCACTCAAATATTTCATTCAAAATGTAACTAACATATACACACATTTTCGTAGAGTCAGTGTTATATATAAATGTATATATATATATATATATATATGTATATGTATATGTATATATATATATGTATGTATATGTCATATTCAATATTTCAACAAATTTTCCAAACTTGAACACACCCATCGATATTTAAATGCATATGAAAATACATATGAGGAGGTGTATATGTATATATATATATATATGTGTGTGTGTGTGTGTAGGTGTAGGTGGATGGATGAATATGTATTTGTTTACTTTGAATTCGAAATAAAATGTTTATGAGTATCTATAAACATTTATATTAAATTTAAGGAAAGCATTTGAGCAAAAACTAAATTTAATTCTTATTTATCAAGTTAATAATTTATAATAAAATACTTAGTTAGTTTTTTGCCTAAGTAACTAAAAATAACACATTACTCTTGCATACACTGAGAAATATACAATTAAATATATATATATATATATATACAATACACAAATAATCTCAGATATCTTAAGTATATAATTCATTGATATTGAATTACAATATGAAAATATAAACTGTCAGAAATTAAAATCACTTTCTGTATATTAAATTATATAATTTACAATACAAGGAAATAGATATTTTAGAAAATTTCATCATAGAATTTTTAAAAGTTTGGAAAAGTAAAATGTTTATTTTATTTTCAAGTTGTATGTTTGAGTAAAACGATAGAGTAAATTAATTATTTGAAATCGAGCCTTTTTATAATAATCCAAATGAAAGTAAAATTAATTCTCTTTTTACTTTTATTCTCTTATATTTATAAATATTTTGCAATATTTATGTATTTATTCGAAATGATTGCTTGATGAATCATTTGTTTATTGCATAGGCAATGTTCATTTTAACAAAAACATAAAATGACAAGAAAATATTTCATTGGATACATTGTATGCTCGTAACAAATCAATTGTCGACGCAGCCAAAATATATCCGTATCATAAAGACGAAATTCGTGTGTTTTTACCACCTGTGTCTGATATCTCGAATAGAACAGGAATTATAAAAAATGAGGGAGTGTTAAATGATGTATAGTGATGAAAAATAGGCGTGACGATGAAAACGCGGCTAGAAAATGACTGTCATTGAAATAATTGAGAAAAATTTACGATCAAGTTTAGTTTGAACGAAAATTGTTCTGATTTGATGAGCTTTGGCTTATTGTACAGTTTGTATAGAGAATATATTCAATCATTTTGAATAAACTGTTCATTTCATATATTTTATTTTGAAAATTTTCTGATTTTTTACACTTATAATATATATATATATATATATATATATTACAAGCCATATATAAACATTGATTAAAAATTGATGATTTCGTTGTAAAGCTCTTATATGCAGTATTGCATAAAATTAACAAATATAATTGAATATAATTTAAACTAACAAATTTTATAAAAAGTTTTAATTATACATTGGCGATTTATTATGTGTTCTTATACTTGAAATCTCTTAACTTGACATTTTAAAACATTAATGTTTTCAAATGAACTCTCAAAGCCATAAGATTGAACTCACAAACAGTTCTAACATCAAACTACGACTGAAATAATTATCCGCTAAGGAACCATTCAGTTATCTTTAGTACGAACGTGTTCAAAATTTATAAAAGATATCTAATATATATATATATATATATATATATATATACATATATAATACATTTTTTATAAATAATTATCTCAAAAACTTTGAATAGCATAAAACAAAATAAACAAAAATATACATTAATAAGTGTAGTATGTTTGTAGCTTTATGTAGGAAATATGTGTGTAATAAAAATATAATAAAAAGAACTACGTAGATTACTATTAATATTTTAATTATTAAAAAATATTAACAATTAAATACTTTGTACTTAACTAATGAAAATCAATCGTATGAAATTAATTTTATACATTTTTTAAAAACTTAATTTAATTTTCAATCTGTGATATCATGTAAGCATTATTTTAAAATGTCTAAAACATTAAACAATGGTGGATTTACACCCCTCATGCAATCTTTGGAAGAAAGAGGTATGTATAAATATATAATATAAACCTAAAGAGTGGAAAAACTAGCGAGGTGGAATTAATGTTTTTTGTACAAAATTATATATATATATATATATATATATATATATATATATATGTACATAATTAAATGTATTTTATATTTATTTCAATGATATTCAGTATTTCTATTAATTTTATTCATTCGACATACTTGAAAACTGAATATTTTATGAATATTTTTCATTTCATTGACTTCCTATGATTTAAATAAAAGTAAAAAAAACATATTTTTTTATTTACAGCAACCAGTACTACTGTGATAAAAGGTTTAATATACTTTTATAAAAGTATTTAGGCTTGATTTAGATTTATAGTTGTAAAAATTGTGTTAAATTTATGGTACTTATGTTAAATTAAAAAGTTGTGTTAGTATTTGTGTAAATTAGAGTATTATTTGAATTCTGTAAACATAGTATAATTATTTACGAACTCTAATATTTATGTTTATCAGCATTGTTGTCCCGAATATTTTTTTGTGTTCCTGATATGACAACTTTTAGATTTTAGTATCTAAAATTTAACTTTATTGTTACGTCTACAGTTCAACATTTGTGATAACGGTTATACATAGTACTCTTAAAATTTGTCGTCAAATACAATGAACACTTACAGTTTATACTTCACTTATTTTATACAATTTCATGGCTCACACCCGTATAATAGAAATGATTTTATTTTTTTATTTAGGCTTATTCAAAATTTACTCGAATAAAACAAGTATCAAGGTTGATATATATATATATATATATATATATATATATATATATATATATATATATATATACATTTAACCAAATTAAAAACCAATCAATATCCATAGATATCCTAATAATATAATAAATATCACAATTAACAAAAAAATAAATTAGAAATTATTTTTTAACCCTGTTTCAATTTATATTAGAACAAAATTACGTGAACGGTTATAAGTACACTTTTAAATATTTAAAAAAGAATGTACAGATTTTTTGCATATCAAAGATAATTAGAAAACTACTGTTAGAATGATTGTGGCAAGTTGGTTGTTGACAAACAATGAGTTAATATACAGCCGCTGGGGTCACAGCTGTCCACTTTATCCAGAAGGATTAGCGTTGCTCTGCTCAACTTGTCACAGAAGTAATTAAAACTAATCAACGTGTTTCATTATAGTTGTTTATTTTTCGCGATTGCACAAATAATTACGAAAATATGTTTAAACTCTCTCTCTCTCTCTCTCTCTATATATATATATATATACATACACACATACACACACACACATATATGTATATATATATATATATATATATATATATTTGTGTGTTACAAATTATTAAAATTATTACACAAGTACAAATTTTAATAAGCAGTCAATAAATATAAAACCATCTTAAAATGTATAATTCATATAGTTCATAATATCGTATTTCTAATGGTTTAATGATATTTAAAATAATATATTCTTTGTCCTGAAGAATAATTTTCAGAAAAATATTTTTGTTGAAAAAATGTATGCATTAAAATATAACATGCAATGAGTTTTACAAGTAATTTCGTAAAATCACAAGTAACTGTAACTGTAACTAATTATATCTGGGCATTAAATTGAGTACAAGTCTGAATAAACATGATTTCGACAAATTGTTATAAATAACTAGAAAGGGGGTGTTGAATGTCATTTGTTCTATTAAACCAAAATATAAAACAGCTGTTGCGTATTGTCATAATTTTTGTGTGATGAAATGTCTACATAATCAATAAAACGAAAATAGATTCGTCGTTTCAAGGATGATGGGCAAATGTGCCAACATATTCTAAGAATTTTACTTGCTTACTTTTCCAAAATGAATTAGATGTCAAACTAACATAAACATATGTGTAAATGTATTGTTATATTCGTCTCTCAGTTGTGAATTAGTTTGAATTTATGAATTACAAAAAAAAAGCTATGAAAAAAAGATGAATGAAGTCAGTATAATTTTTTAATAGAAATACTCATTAAAAAAATAGTAAAAGAATATTACACACTCGCACAAATGTGTGAATGTATATATATATATATATATATATATATATATATATATATATATATATATATATACTGGTGTATTTATATTTATAATTTACAGCAATTTAATACATTTTTTTGTATGAAATATAAATTTTGTTTTTACTTTCTTACAATACGTAAAAAGGCTAAGAAAATTATTATTATTTACAAAGGTCAATCTCATTAATATTTTTAGGTAAACAAACAGACGGTTAATGATATTTAGACTAATATATTAAAGTGTTTATCATGAAAAGTAAATTATTATATATTGAAAGGAATTAAATAAATTCATATCCATTTTCATATACTTTTTTATTGCAACTTTGGTGAAGTACTATTGGTATCTCATGCTTTTTTATAAATACGAAAAGACCAAGAATATTTATATCCAATACTGATGATATAAAATTGACTAATTACTAATATTTTTATTGAATTTTATTTTAATACGAATATCGATATTAAACCAAAAACAATCGAAAATAAACTATTTAAATAACATACTAACTCAGCCCTGTATAGTAGAATTCTTTATGATTATTTACACAGTCGACTGGTCCTTATTTTATATTTGTTAATATCAATACGTAATTCGTATATGTACTTTCGTTTAGAGTTACAAGCAAAGATATAATCGCACACGTCAAATTTATACGATTGTATATGGCGTATGAAACAGTTTGGATCGGTAACAGCCACATCAATTTTCAAATCTGATTTTAATATCGTCAACGCTGATATAAAATTTACCGCGTTTCGTTAAAATTTTCGCCTTCGTAGAAAATTACACCGGTTCTCACGCTTTACTGGGCATAAAATATTTCGACATACTCATCTATACACTCGCCAAAATACAGAATGGGCTGATTACACACCAGTTTGGTTAACAGATAAAATTGTTTTCAATAAATTAAATGCTTTTTATTTTGTGTACTACTTTAGATGAATGATTTAGATCAATTTCATGTTAAAACCAAATATTGCTTTAATATAAAAGTCTACTGAATTTTATACAACAACACTACATAAAATTTGTTAGTATTTACTGAAAATGTTTATTTCGAATTAAGATATTGTTCCAATTTTTAATTCGACTTTCTAACAAGTATAGTTATTAAAGTACTATTTAAAATCCTAATCAGAAATATTCATCTCGAATTTTATCTACACCCTGACAGATATTAAATTATATTAATTGCTAAATACAGATAAAATAAATTATTTGAACTGATGAAATTCCATTTATAATAAAATAATCTATATTTGTCCGGATATAAAATAATAACTGTTAAATATGTTCCTATTTGTATCAATTTTATTAAATAACGTTAGAAAAGCTTTGTAAAACTCTAAGACATCGAAGGAATGAAAAAGTAATTTAAGTATTTATTCTGTTAATAAAATTTATAAAGTAAATAATAATAGTGATGTATTTTTAATGTAAGATTATTACAATTTTCAATCACGTAACTTGAAATAGAAGAAATACTAGAAAATTCATTAATTAGTGTTTTAAAAAGCATGTGAAATGTATCAAGTAGTTAAAAACTATCAACAAAAAGAGAAATAAAAAGAATATACATACAAGTAAAAAAAATATGAAATAATACATATATGACAATAACAGGAGTAAATTTTATAATAATAAAAATATTTGAAGAACGTGTTTGAACAGCCTGACAATACATGAATCAAAGACATGAGTATTTTTCAAAAAGTCATTTTTTTGACAAACAACTTACAGTACAAAACTAATAAATCTAAGTTATATAAACATTTCAGTCTCTCTACATGTATATGAAAAAAAGTAATTCACTTCAATTCCTGTTCAGGTACGTAAAAAAATCATTACTTTACAACGGAAATTACTCCAAGTACAAATAGTGTTCACTGAACAAACACATCCATTTTCTCTCAGGTATTTGCTTTTATACAAAACAAAAATAATATTCTCAAATAAACTATATACACATATTGTAATATATTTCTATACCTGTAAATACACAATATATATATATATATATATATATATATATATATATATATATAAATATATATATATATATATATATATATATATATATATATATTCATACATACATACATATATACAATCATACATATTGCCATTTTGATTCTGTCTAGATAACTTCTTCATGTATTTTTGTAACCATATGTTCAAAGAAATTATTTGAACTGAAAATCCATTAAAACGAACAGTTAAAACGTACGTTATGTGGCGTCAACTGTCTTAGATTTACTTTATATCATTCTTACTAACTGGTACGTTTAACACAGTCGCTATTGAACAAAACATTGTAAAATTGTTTAGTAGATGCTGTGACCTTATACCATCTACCATTGATCTTTGCAGAACAATTATTATGATACAGATATTACGTAACAACCATATATTAATTTCCGCACAGGTTTACACGTTTTACGTAGGTGTTGTGTAGAACAAGTTGTATCGTTAAACGATAACGTAACAATGTAGCAAGAATACGTTATTTCGTTGTTTACGTTACAGCGCTTTCAAAACTGATTTTGGATGCTGTGCGAGTTTTGCTAGTATAGAAAAATGAATTTTTGATGTTACTAGTATATCAGAAAATATAGATTATATCGTGTACGTATCATCGTATATATATATATATATATATATATATATATATATATATATATATACATATATATATATATATATATATATATATATATATATATATATATATAACATAAAAATGAATGAAAACGATATGTGAATAATTGATAAATCATTCAATACGAATAAATAATGAACTGATTATAAAGAAATCCAATTACTTGTTACAATATGTTATAACTTCTAAAATGGATACGCATTAACAAAAATAAATATTTACAATGATTTTAATAACAATTATTTGAATACTGATTATAAGTTAACATTTGTTTAAAAATATTATTTAAAGTATGGTTGAAATATATTAATGGATTCAGTTAATCACCTGCCATGAAATTTTATAGACATTTTTTTAATACTGTTCCTCAAATTGGATTAAAAAATGTTTAAAAAATCAATGTTTCAAAGAATGAAGAAAACAAACGTATTTTTTTTAAAGAAAGATATCAATATTATTTAATAATATATCAATTTTATTGGAATTAAGTTCATTAATAAAAGCTTCATAAAAATTCAACTTATAAAATTACTGGTTCTCTTTCATTGAATCCAATGATTTAATCAATTGAAAATAAATTTACATTCTAGAAAAATATATGCTATTTGACAACATTTCTAACTAATAATTATATTTTTAAACAATTTTCGATTTCAAATATCGATTGTTTCATAACAGTCTGTATTTTTGAAATATATAAATCATTTCAGAAAAAGAATAAACTTTTTTCAATGTAATTAAAATTTAATGAATATTTATTTTAAGATTATTGTTTTTATTAGTTTTTTTTAAACATATTGATTAGAAACATCATTCTTGAAGAAGTGAACAAACTAAATAAAATTTATACTACAATTTATTTATATTAAAACGACACGAAACGAATAAAGACAATGTAAAGTAATATTTGCTTCAAAGAAAGAGAATTGTCTCTTCTAAACGTGTATATTATGCTACATAACTTGAATTAAGCGTAAATTCTGCCATATACTCGTCATTATAAATGCCTTGAATTCAATTAATCACATGGGATTAATCTTAACAATGAGATGTGACATGTATATGTAGTGTTTTGTGATTGTATTTACTAACACCTGAACCTTTTCACCTACTGAATGTAACGTGTTCAGTGAGTATTTTACGTTAAAATTCATCAGTATTTTAGCCTGAGCGTAGACTCCTGATCTGGAATTTATCCAGGTATTAAAATTAATTCATGTTACTGGAATGTTACCGCTCAACTTGTATTATTTCAAACTGTGTTATTGTACTGCCTATTTGCTTTTTAATGATAATTGAGTTTTGTACATTTAAACGAATATGGAAATTTGTTATACAATTGTAAGATTTTCTAATAGGATTTTAATTAAATAATAGCATTCTCAGTTAGACGATATATATTATTGATATTGTCTGACGTTTAATAGTATTTAAACTGTCAGGAAACAAAAAGATACATTTAAATCATGTATTCAATATTCTGAAATTACTTATTGACTAAGGCGACGTTCCATAAACGTTATATAACTTTTAACTGAATAAATTTTAACAATGTGTAACTTAAATAATTCAACAAATATAACAATGTATCATTAGTTATATATTATGCACTAATTAAAAATTACGGTCAATAAACAGACACCGATAGAAATTGAAATAAACACGACAAATAAATCACAATGAATAATAAACATCGACTATTTTCTTGTAAGATAATACGGGTACACGTTCGAATTGTGCAACGAGTATAAGCAGCAGGAATCTTTCCTATGGATGTTGCTTCGAAATCTCACCAGAACCGAATGAAATCATGAACGTTATGATAAGGTCAGCACGGCGTATTTAACGTATATTTCATATACATTCCTTGGTAAAAGCACACATTTGTTCAACGTTAATGTGGAACACAGCAGGAATATATTTGATATTATCACTGAGACGTAACCATTGTTACTAACCGAAACGGTGCTCTTTTTAGAAATATTTCACAACGTTAATACGTAAACAAATTTAAAGTTAATAGCTGATACTAGTTTCAAGTACGGAAACGAATTGCTTAATATGCCTATATATATATATATATATATATAATCATGCATAATTTATATTTTTTTACAATTAACAACCATCAAATTCTAACTAAAAGTAATTCATTCTACAGCAGTATCTGCGATTAAAAAATATAGATAACTTTATAAAAGGATCAATATGTAGATTTTAAATCGAAATTTAAAAAAATATTTTGTAATGTAAAACGATCTGAGATATATATATATATATATATATATATATATATATATATATATATATATATATATATATTAACACGTCTATGTATGAATAAGGTACAATAATCGGGAACAATAAAGAGATTTTATTTTAAACTAAATTTCAGAGAAACTCTATTTTACTTAATAAAATAAAACCAATTAAACTTGAACGAATATTATTTCGTTCTCAACTTTAGTACCGAAAATTCGACTCGTGTAAATTTCTCCGTTTTGTTTGTAGTTCAATCTGCACAGTGTTCGTGTTCATTTGTGCTACGACACACGCAATCGTTCGAGTATATGTTAACCGTCGAAAGCAGTAGGAGACTCAGATCTCGTTGCCGTGATACAATAGCTACGTTTGAACGTTGCAGCCTCAATTCGAGAATGATCTGAACGTAAATAACGCATCCATATAGTAATAATGCATCAACAAACTATACTGTTGAAACTATGTCCCGACTGCATTCGTGGATTCATACATCTATAGGATTCGCTATGTACGATCGTACGCAGAGCTTTTCATTTGTAGGATCATTTTGACCCTTGGCCGTTGTCCCGCACCGTTTGCGGTGCGGGCGTGGCGTGCTCCTGCGCTGTACGTCCTGTAAGCAGCGCGGGCCTGGACCCGGCCGACCTGCTCCTTGTGCGGCTGCTGGGTGCCTCGCCTCTTTTCTCGCAGGACCAGTACACGGTCTACCGCTCCTGCTGGTCGGTCGGCAACTCGTTTTATTGTCTGTGCGTGTGACTTTTGCGCCCAATACTCATTGCTTCATAGTACGTTGTTTTTTCTTCCATCGACATTAAGTAATGTTCGTTAAACGACGTCCGTTAATTCAATTGTCAGTTGTTTGTTTCATTAAACGAACGTCCGTTATAATTTAAACATTACATTATATATATATATATATATATATATATATATATATATATATATATATATACATACACATATCAATCAGAGTTTTTCATACGATTTGTACACTAATATATTTTAAGTTTTCTTTTCTATTCAGTGTGTTATTTAAAATAACAGATGCATATGTACAATATTTTCATATTAAGTAATATATAATATATTTTTACACATCATTAACTATTTTGACATGACTATATCTGACAGTATGGCATAAAACATTGATATATAAGTAAATGTATGTATGTATATATATATATATATATATATATATATATATATATATATATATATATATATTTACACATATATATAGTGTACGGTAATCTTCCAGCATTGTCCACTGCAATCGTAAACAAAGGACTGTTGACATTAGACACTCATTTTATTACTTTTTGTTGATTTTCTAATTTTTTTTACTACTTCTGTTAATAGTACCATTTTATCATGCACGTAATTTCAGTAGTATTTTTAAAAAGCTAAATATCTTTATTGCTACATTAATCATTTAAATTTTAAAAATTTTAGACAACTTGATATATATATATATATATATGTTTGTATAAAATAATATATAAGTAAAATTCTTGAATTTTTCTTATTATTATTTATAAAATATTGAATTAATGTTTATAATATTGCAATAAAGATAGCATGTGCATTGTCATTAAATAAATAATATAATTTCTCATTAATTGCTTAAGAAATTCGTTCAAAATTAATTTGTTAAAAAAGAAATTAATAACAATCGTTCCTTTAAACAGTTTTTAAAAACAAAAATAACTATAGGTATGAAGTAATTTACTGACAAAAATTTAATTGATACTTTTAAAATATTATATAACTTTTAGTTCATTTAAACACCCACTAAATGATAAAATTCTATAGAAAATTTATTCGTCCTATAATTGCATCAAGATGAAATACTTTTCAACATAATAAAACATAAATACAATTCACAAGAGCCAAGAAACATAGCCAAGAAAATTTGCAAGCGCAGGTCAGGTACATTGTTGAACTGAAAATAGCTTTAAAGTATTTTTATGTGCAATTATTATTACGTAAAAATTCCTTTTTGGCTTAATTTGTTAAACTAGATTTCTTCTATTACAAAAAATAACACCCACATACATACATACATACATATATCTATTTATATATATTACAGTTACTCTTTTATTACCTAAGAAATAATTTAAATATTAAAAATAATTGAGCGATATTTCTTTCAAAAGTAATTATTTCTTCAAATTCGAACTGTTCTGTCAAAGTTGTCGTCTGATAACATCAATTATTATTTGTCTTTTCGAAACTTATTTTGTCGTCTCGGATAAAATATAGAATTCTTATAATTAGTTACTTTTGACTGTGTTATAAGAAATCGAAAAGTTTTTTTTAGTATACACCATACAATATTTTAATCTATTGGGGTGCAACTAATAAAAACATATATATATATATATATATATATATATATATATATATATATATATATATATATATAATGTGTGTTTGTGTATGTACTTATACAAAATATATGTGACTACTATATTTTTTATACACCTCAGTAGAAATTTCCTATTCATTATTTATTTAGATTTCACATAATTGTATTACTGTTCTTTCGATTTGTGGAATTTACTTGAATTTATTACTAAGTAAATTTTATGTACATTTATTTTTAATACATCTTCCTTTATCTATAAAATTAAGTGATTACTTTACGATTATTTAATTAAATGTTTAAAATTTATTCACATTTTCATTTAGAATTTCATAGTTAATATTATAATTAAAAAAATCACTTTATTCATACTAATACTTGAGAAATGAAACAAGTATATATTTTCATTCAAATTTACTATTTTTAATTTTCATTTGCAATAATTGCAAAATGCAAACATTATCTTTTATTAAAGTGTCAGTTGATAATAACTATTTGTTCAGAGAATTATTCTATGTACAAATACCTATTCGATGACAGTAATTAGATCACCTACGTGATTATATCATGTATTGTGAATAGCAACTGAATTCGCGTAGCTTTTCATTTATGAACACAAAACTTCCAATTTTCGTATGCATTTATTTGAAATTGACATTAATCATATTACTCTTAATGTAACGTATGATTTCATTTATTACTGAAAATACTATTGTGAAAATGATTGTAGTACATTTCACGTAATCATATTTTCAAGGTAATTATTTTCAATTAACTGTTTGCATTTCTGCCATTCAAAATACAATTTCAAATCAGAGTATTAACTAAAAATAACCTCGTATGTATATATATGTATATATATATATATATATATATATATATATATAACATACAATTTTTAAACATGAATAATGAAAAAAATTGTCTAAATAACATAGTTTAAATTATTATTTTCATCAAATTATTAAATAATATTAAGATATCGTTCAATAATATTAGTTATGAGAATAATTTTTGGCCAAATAGATTTGTAATATAAATTTTAAATAATATTTTAATTTTCTAAAATAATTTTATAATTGTGTATTATTTTTATTTAATAGTTATATATATATATATATATATACACCGTTAAGAATATATTATATTATTAACGGTGTTTACTGAATAAAGTATTTTCTGTTAGTGAAACAAAATTTTATTTTTATTCCGTTATGATATTTTTATGGTTCTAATTTTATAGAATAGTTTATATATATATATATATATATAACAAATTAGCGAAACAATGTTATTAAAAAAAAATATTTAAATGTAATTCGAATTGGAGATCCATTATGAATCTATTTGAAAAATGCGCATTATGAAAGATAACGAAATATTTTATTACACATTTAGTTTCAGTTTACGGAAACAAGGAACGGACTGAAACTGAAAAATATATAAATTGGGTCGGATTCAGTTCGAAATTTTAGTAACAAATAAATTCGTATGTATAAATAAATATATTTGGTAAAAAGTCATTTAATAAATATCTTTTAATGAATACTAGCTATAAATTATATATCGATATAATAATAAAATTGCAAAGTTCAATTACAGAAAATTACTGTAATTACTTTGTAAGACAATCAGTTCAAATTGCATTTCGTTATATTTGTTATATATAAAATCACCAATCATAATATCACCATAAAGCCAAGCAATATCATACATATTTATATATATATATATATATATATATATATATATATATACATGTAAGTATATGCATGTGTATAAAAATATATGATGTCGCACATTTTTTTTAATATAGTCACGAAGTATTTCCGTTATTTTCTTCAATTTTCTTTTAGATTTTTTGTGAAAAACGCAATAAAAGTACGAAATAATCGTATCTTAATCTACTTTTAGGAGAAAGCAATTTGCTTCATTCCTGCAAGGTACAAGCAGTAACTCGTGAATATTCTTTTTATGCATGAGAATTCTTCCCTGTTTTTTTATTATTATACTGTAAGAACATATGCATCTGTCATAGTAATATTTATATTTTAAGACGATTTGTTTCATATATATAATCGTTTGGATACAATTTTTTCAAAGCATATAACAAAATATGTCGAATATTAAACAATAACTATAACTTCTTTCTTGTAACATAAATATATTTTATTAATCAGTTAAACTTTAAAAAAATTAATAGCTTACTAAAATTTAAGGTTTATAATTTTTTATATAACTATTATAGCCGGTCATTATAAATTGTTTTTATGTTGATATTCGATATGAAATGTTTAGAAGTATAACTAGTACTTCGCAGTAACTAAAAAACTTATTTGATACTATTAAATTTAATTTAAATTTTTACAGAAAAATATTCGTTCAAATTTGTTTAAATGGTTTTTGTCTTCAAAGAATACATGTTATCATTATGATTGTATTCATTTAAGACATCAACATTATTTGTGCATATATATATATATATATATATATATATATATATATTTTTATTATATATATATATATATATATATATATAAAATAAAAATTTATTCTTTTTGTACTTGAAATAAGGAACATTTGTATATGCTTTTGAAAATCTAATAAAATTTTGTTCTTTCCATATTTGCCTGAAAATAGGCTCAAATCAAGACTCATGAGTGGAAAATAAAACAGATTCATATAAAGTTGAGCATCGAAAAACCGTGTACACAGACAATCAAATGGCATACGAAATAAAATCTAGATAACGTTTTGAAAAAATATATCGTGTGCGGACAGCAGACGAAAATTAAAACTAGAATAACATCCAAGGTAGATATTTAAAAAACAGCAAATACAGAACGAATCGAACAATTCACGTGTGTGCGTCAATGTGTTCTTGTGTTCATCATCTTATCATCGCCACCGTGTCGAATTCATTGGACCGTTAAACGCGTTAATCATTCGTTAAACGAGCAAATACACGACATTATCGTTAGTCACAAAGCAAACAGATAAAAAGACAAGCAGTTTCTTTTTAATACGGATTTGGTTTGACGTCGCTCATAATCCTTTTGGAGCTAGGTTTAACACTAGCTTCTGGTGCACCGCATCCGTCGGCTGCAAGAAGCTAGATTATCGAAAATCTCTACACGATGTCGTCTGCCGCTGCTGAGAAAGCTGCAGAAGCAGCAAGTGAGGCTGCAGCCAATGCAACACCAACTGATAAAGTTGTTGATGGCCACTGTTCACCAGCCAAAGTTGAAGCAGGTATATAATGTGATAGTAATCAATAGATTTCTGTGTTTATATGTATTATGTGCACCTGCAATATATATATATATATATATATATATATATATATATATGCATATGTGTGTGTGTGTATTTTTGTCAAACATTATAAATTACTATATATATACAAAAAAAATGTTATTTATTCATTAAAATCCACTCTTTTATCATAGACCACTGTAAATAAATCGACAATCATTTAAGTGTTATTATTAACTATGTATTTTATGAAAGGATTAGTTGATATTATTTTGAAAAATCTTTCCGAATGGATACGTTTTGATTTAAATTTTAAATTGGAAATAACTTCCTATAAATAAAGTATATATGTTATATTTTTACTGATTATATTTAAAAAAAAGAAACACATTCACGAATTTATTTATGTTTCACGAACAATCATTTTCACAAGCCTTATACTGAAAATTAAATATCAGACGATCATTAAATGAACGATTGTTCTAATAAATAACGAATAAGAGAATATTAAATAAAATCAATTAGACAAATACAAAAAAAAAACGTTTTATTATAAATGCTTCATGTTATTGATATTTTAAGAATTAAAGAATTAATTAATTATTTTAATATATACCAAATACATACACACAGTAATAAAGTTGAATATTTTCCAAAAATCGATCATTTTCTATCTGTACAATTCATTATAATCGTTACAAATTCGTCTGTGTAGCTAATTTTCATTTGATAAGCAATTTGTTTTTATTAAGACACTACCTAAATTGTTATTCGTGTTGTACCTCGTACACTATTAAGATTTAATTAATTTATTGTCTATTTTAGTGATATCGCAATTGACTGCAACACATTCTAATGCTTGTTTTTTGCAACAAATTTAAATTGTATTAAAGTTTTTAATAATTTATTTACACAAATATTTAGAACTAATATTTCTATATATATATATATATATACAAAACACAAGTATTGTAAAAGTTTCTAATTCGATTTATTAAGCGAATTAATTATTATACATATCAGTTTTGTTATTATATATATATATATATATATATATATAAATATATAAACAATATAGTAATAATTTTTACATAATCTAATCGATATATAAACGGAAATAATTTTTATCTATTATTCTTTTTTAATAACATCAGATTTTGATTGAATATATAACAGGTTAATTGAACTATAGATGATTTCTTTGATAAAACATATGTTTTGTAATTGAAAATGATGTGTATGAATAAGATATAATTCAAATTAGTGAAACCCTAAATGAAAACCATTTTTTGTAGGTACTATTACTGATTTAACAGTTAGAACGACTCGTTGATGATCACCGGGTCATAAATTCCAATCTGTGTTTACAAACTACATCATTGGTGTCAAAGCACGACTTTGTAAATTAATTTTCCTAGTTTTACATGAAAAAGATTAATCTCTGTCAAAGCTGAATTTTCATATTAGTAGCTTTATACAAGGTTAGTTTGTAGTATATAACCTCCTAAACACGTGGAAAATTGTTTCATTTATGAATTAATATATTTCTCTAATATAACCAATATATTTTTTAATTGAAAAATTTTACTTAAATATATTTTTGAAAGGTGTTTAATTAAATACTTAAAAATCGCTAATCGTTTGTTTAGAATTCACTGTTTTTACAAACTGTACAAAGATGTGAATAATTCTTAAGTTGTATTTATTCCAATCATTTCATATTTATTTAAAACACTGATGGAGATTCTTTTTATATTTGTGTAAAATTTGTAGATTCAATAAGAATGAAACAAGTTTTAGATAAAAAAAGTGATAAATGAAGATAATCCGTAATATATGAATAATTTAAATACTGACAGTAAACTCAATCATCTGATTCGCGAATACAATATAGATAGGACATTTCTATGTTAATTTTGAGAAGATGCAGTAATCATATTCTCGTGTTTTCTTCAACATAGAAGAAGAGAAAACCCCGCTGTTTATGTAAAAGATGTTCCAGAAAGTGTTTTCGGTTTGCATGTAGTTAAAAATCTGTTGAAAGTTATGCTCATGACTCTAACTCAAAACATCCTAGCTATAACACATCGTTTTATTATTGCTGCCCTAAATACATAATCGCGCTAAATTTAAATGTCAAATCAACCCGGAGGTTAATGTATTGAAAACTGCTTGTTATGCACACTCTTAGATAAACATATATATGTTTAAACATTCATGTATTCAGGTGATCACAAATTTTTAATACATAATATTTTCATACGACTAAAATATACCAGTTGTATTTATTTTTCATCGCTTCTATATATAAAGTCCATAATATTTATTTTTATCCCTTGTCGTAGGTCGTTCAAATTTGCATTTATTGGTTTTTGATTTATCTGTATCTAATGACACATACATGTTCGTTATAATCGATTTATTTCAGTTATTTGTGAATAAATTTAAAGTAAATTTATGAATTAAAATACAATTCTAATCAAATTATAACAAGTCATTGTGAAAATATGTAAGTTAGAATTTTTAATATTAATTACATATTTTTTTATTTTTATTACCATTTTTTTACAACTTAATCTCTTTTCAAAGTATTCAAAATAGTACTTTTTATAAAAAAAAACGTTAATATAAATTTATTCACCTCTATTCAAACCACTAATTAATATATTATATTTAATAATCATACTGCCGCCTTAAACAAAACATTTTCATGATAAAAAATTAAACGATATATATATATATATATATATATATATATATATATATGAATAAAACAAATCAATTTATTATTTTACATAACTTAAAACAATTGAAAAATAACAATGAATACTGTAAAACAAATAGTTACAAAAATGTATTTTTATTTTTTTGAAAATAATCCGAGATAAAAACGATCGATTATGAACAGTTTATGTTCATTTATCTCAACGCACAAAAAAGTAATTTTATCTTCTGATCATTTTCAAATATACTATATAAATCATTATTGAAAATGTTATTCGTTTATTTTCTGAAATACGATCAGATTTTAAACAAAAAGTATCAAATTGCGTTTATTAATAAAAACATCACAAGTGTTCAGTTTTCAATAAATCTGTATCATTTCATCAGTAATTTACTGTTCGAATTTCAATTTACCTTATTTTTAAATAAAATGAGAAATGTATCTAAATTTATCTCAATTTATTATTTTATAAAAAAAATATATTTATTACCAAATCATTTAACAAACATTATATATATATATATATATATATATATATATATATATATATATATATATATATTATTGTTGTTTAAGAATTGAATGAAGTAATAATAACAAAGATAGAAAGAATATTAAAACCCATTTTATCTCACTGTTTATATTGTCAATAAAAATAAATTGAAATCTGATCATATTACATTCGCCTGATGTTTCTTAGAAAAGGGAATTGTACTAAATATACAAGTACAGTGTGTATTCGGAGTTCTTTTGATAAAACTAATAAAATGAATGAATTTCAAGATCTTAAATAATAAATTCCTCATTCAATAAAATTTTAACTAATTCTGCTCTAAAATAGCTATTAAGTTCTTAAAGTAATTTACCATTTATTTAATCATTATTACCTTTCTTTTGTATTAAATATATTATTTGATTTTTGATTGAATATATAATATTTGTATTAAAAATGTATAAATTAAATTTTACATTCGCATATCTCGTCTCATCAGTAATTAAATATATGAATACATTACTATAATTATATGAACTTGTAATTATTTCAGAATCTCATACAACTTTTCAATCAATCGAATGGTATTGATAAAGGTAGTAATAGTGAACAAAACATAAAGAATATAATAAATAATCTTGTTTTTATATTCATTCTAGGTATTCTACTATACAACAAGCAAACACGTTCATGAACAAAAGCATTTATCAAACAAAAACTTAGTTACTTAGAAAAATAAAAAGCTATGAGCACAAGACAAACATTAGTAAATCTGTCTCATTGTTTGATGTGAGTTGACAGCCAAACTTTCCAGTTAGGGTTTCATTTTTCACTCCTCGTTCATGGCCCAATTAGTGGCCCAAGCCACACCGAGAACGTTTAGGATAAAAATTAAAATACATACATACATACACACACACATATATATATATATATACATATATATTTGAGTGCAAATGTAGTGGAAAATAAAAAATACGAAAGAGTAAATTACTGTGGTTCGTTAGTGAAAAATGAAAAAAAATTGCCAACCGTCGTATGAAAATAAGAGTAAACTGATATACTTTTCTTTCATAATTTTACCTCGTTGAAATAATTCATATAGTTAATAAAATATGGAATAGACTAATATATTAATGTTTCAATATTTTTTATATAAAAGTGTATCTTGTACATATTCATGTCGAATATATATATATATATATATATATATATATATATATATATATATATATATATATTAATAGCAATTAATATTTTCTATGATATTTAAAGAAATATTATTTTACTACTGGTAGGAAAATATAATAATACAAATGATATTTATCTACCAACCAATAATTATTAATTTATTACAAAATACCTATACCTATCTACTATTTCAGTTAATTTTTTTAAGTTTCTTTTTAGTTCTGTTCTTTTTTTTACTATTTTTCATCTTTAAGTTGATAAATTATTTGTACATATAACAGTTAATAATTTACAAACAAATTTTCATATTAAAATCTGATAATTCACTAATATAAAATGAAAATCCCAACTGTTTGAAAATCTATTCATATAAAAAGAAAGAATTAATATTATTTTTTTAACGAAAAGAAGAATACAATCAAAATTTGATTTCAAATCGAACTTTATATGTCAATACATCTCTAAACCCCAAATATCTATCTATCTATTGAATCAAACACACGGTTTGATTTTTTTTATAGAGAATTTTATAAAATAATATTATTCGTTCAAATCTTGCTATTATACAATATTTCAAAACATGCAAAAACATTCTTAGAATATAAGCAATCAATTCAAAAGAATTCAACTCATTGTTACGTTCGAGACTAATAAGTTAATACACTCTTTGCGAGTGTATCTTCGCACATTTTTTCGGTAGAATGCGTCATTAGATTTATGATAATTTTATGTTCAAAACCTCCGCATAGAAATGAGATACTGGGAACGCCAGAATGAACAGCTAGCTAGGGATGGTTGCATCAATTTATCTCTACTCAAATAACAGCCTTTTCACTGACGGTACTAACTTCAACGCTAGACCATACTAACTTTGTTATTTTTGTTATAATTTGTCAGGCAAAAAATCAAGCTAAACTAATTTTTAGCTTTTTTCGTTCATACAACACTAAGCAGTCGAAGTTTAAAACATCGATTTGAAAAACAAATTTGGATTTTAAAACACTATAAACGTAATTATTTTAATATGATTAAATTTAATAACAATGTATAAATTAAACCCAAAAATAATGTATATTATTAATATCTAAATATTTTATCCTGAATATGTATAATCTGAATGTAATCCTCGTATAACAAATTGATGTTACGCTCGTGATGACAAACATCCGACGCCGTACAGCCCATTTCCTTAAAGCTTCATCTCTGTTAAACATTCAAAAAATCCGAAAACGCTATTTACTCGACTCAAATTCAATTTACAATGCTGAATTTCGTTTAGAAGTTTCTGATGGTAACAATAGAGTGGAACGTATCACCGTCAGAACATCCTGCTTTTAAACTGTAACACTTTGATATTTGATAAATTTAAATAATTTAATGTTGTTACGAGAATGTTCAAATCAGCATGATTATTTGAGCAGTTATTTTATTTTCGATGTTTATTATCATACGCTGAACATTATGTTCCTAATTTTCAATGCGAATTTCAATTAGAATTGTAAATTTATCTCCGTTATGTGCATATATATATATATATATATATATAAATTTGAACAGCTTGTCGAGTTAACAAACTTTCTGAGAACGAATGAGAATTTTGTGAATACAATTAAAAATATTTACATAACTCCCTATCATATCGATATAAATATATTTTTTGTTGAATAGGCGTCTACATTTAATTTATATTAAATAATATATTTCTTTATAAAAATAGTAAAAAAAAACCTTATATTGATAACTGATGTTATGTTAATTGATAAAAATATAATCAATTGAAATATACAAATGCATATATATTATAAAAAAATTGTATCACCTCTTAAAGGCTTCGTTAATACGTTAATAATAAATATCTAAAAATATGTAATAAATTACTCAAAATTATACATATATATATATATATATATTTTTTTTTTCGTGAAAAATGTTTCTGTACACCCACGTTAGATTTTGTTTAAACGTAGTACACTATTGAAATTCAACAGAGAAAATTGTTTTTAGTTTAAATGTTGGTATTTATTTACTAAAAATACAGAAATATGTACATAGGTAAAAAGGTAAATTGATTCTGTATTCTATCAGTCAGCTGAACACTATCAATACTTCACCATCGTAACAGCTATTTGACCCTGTTCATTGGATATTGACGCTTTGAACAGTCTAAAATATATGCTTCGTAGCACTTTTTTTATTATTTTTTTATATTGTAAGAAACTTGCAAAACAATGAACACATGTAAAATTTCGATTATAAAAACACTACGGTTTTTTTCATCGATTCGAAAAACGTACAATCAAAATAAATACTTGTTTTCAATCATGATTAATTAACGTAATTGATATATATATATATATATATATATATATAATATCAATTAATTAATATATTCAGTATACTAATTTAACTGATTTTAATTAATATATTGTTTATAATAACTTTACAAATATAAAATATGTAACTTAAGTAAGTAATTTAAAATTATTTTTGTTTGGAAAATACAGAATATCTCTTTTATTAAATAACCAGATTAATTAATACTCCTATGTCAAATACAACTGTACACTTTCGTAGCCAAAATATTAAATAAAAAATACATATTGTATTGTGTTTATTTATTATGTTATTTTGGTAATATAATTTGAAAAAATATTTAAAAATACATGCACTTCATTTTACAAACAATATGCATAGAATCAAATACTGAGTATAATATTTAAAATTGAAATAATTAATTACAAACTAATTTTGAAATTAACTGTTTTTCTTTTAAATAAGATATCATATATTGACACAATTCACTTACATATTTTTATTCGATAAGGTTGTTTTCGTATGTATATAAATTTTTTTTGAAAAAAAAAACAATTTATTAACCTAAGTAGTAATTAAACACTGAAACAGCCAAATTTCATATACTTAATATTATTTTCGTACAATTTGCCAAACATGACTAGTTATCAATTGAACTAATAACATTTTTGGCAACCATCCGATTTGTTTATAAATTGCATATATGATTTATGATATTTTTTTTATTGGAATTCACCTAATTGGCGCGAATACAGTAGATTGAGAAATAGTAGTTAGTAATAACAACATTTATTAGAATTTTATGAAAACATCATAATAAAGGACTTGTTTAAAATGTTCATGATAATCAATACAACAAATAGAAATTTGGCAAACGACCCAACTCGTATTATTGAATTTGGAACTGAAGTAAATTTTGTGTAGTATGTCGGGGTTAACTACCTTCAGTCGATGTTCCACATTGACAACGATACGATGCTATACTATAGCGAAGAGGGTACATGAGTTGCAGTAGGGAGACACGAACTGAACGGGAATAAAATAAAGCTAAAGCTGGATGAAGAATCGATGTAGGAAGGATATCTCACTAACTGAGCCAACACATATTCACTGTTTTCTTGCAGAATCTCTCAATAGAGTAGAGTGGATGACTAAAAAGTAAGTGAAATGAGATAAATCTTATTATTCAAGGAATGGGTGAAAACGTGGTGTGAAAACGACGAGTGGGTGGAATATACTCCGGACTTTTGGGCGCGCTTTACTCCGGGTCACGTTCCAGTTAGTCCCTGCGGTTTGTACTACTCGTACCGGTTATAACTATTTTAACCACCGGGGATGAAAGTTATATACATACATACACATACACAAGTATATATATATATATATATATACAGATATATGCTACTAAAGCATATGAATCATACATAATTTGCTTTCACAACATAGCTATTTTCACATTGAATTCATTGACAATTAAACACTACCATACTACATGCATAAATCCTTAGGATTTACTTTTAACACTCGTAAAAGGATATTATTCAAGTTATAAGTCTCTCTCTCTCTCTCTCTTCCTATATATATATATATATATATATATATATATATATATATTCACGTACATAATGAGGTTATAATCTGTAAAACATTTTTTAGTATAATTAACTAATGTTAATTTAAAAATATTTCGCAATTATTTGTAATATGAATATTGAAATATTTTTTATTCTAATATTAATTATTTATACCGAGACTGTAAAGCTTTAAAATTAACAAAAAATGTATTTTTACTGATTTAAAATCACAAATGAAGGGGAAACCATATTTAAATTATTTGTAAAATGTACTTATAATGAAAATAAAAATTAATTTATGTTTACAAACACCAGATTCGGAATATTTTATTACCATGTATAAGTTTTACTTAAAGGATTTTTTCCCGAAAAATTGTTTTCTTTAAAAAGAATACACACCTTTTATATTCTTGAAACAATTGTTAACATTCCCTATTATGCAAAACATTCGGATAAATGGCCGTTAAATAAAACCTTGCTTTTGTATCCTTATAAACATAAAAAGAAATTTATGATGTAAGAAAGTTCATGCAGTGCATCGTCATCAATTTTTATTTGCGTGCAAACGTCTCACTTTTTTCTTTATTGAAAAAAGTATTTGTTCTTATATTCAAGTCTACATTTGAAAATAAAAACATTATTATTCAATATGTTCCGAGGTTAAATTTGTTTGTGCATTTCTAACGTACAGAAAAATACGATACAAAAATATTCTTTACCTAACTTTTTTGTGATAGTATTCTAAAATCAATGGACCATATTAATATTTATTTATGTGATATACACTAAATCCTTCGATTTGATATTCTTTTTTATCTGTATATACTTTCACATTCTTATTTTTTGAGTTAAAATCGTTATAAAATCGATGATGTTAAAATAAACCCATATTTTTAATTTATATTCTCTTTAATGATCATATTGTTAGCATTTTTTATTTTTATTTGTCAATAAGTATATTGAACTACTAAATCAATATTTATGGCTATCCTGTATTTTCATACGAAAAAACTTTTGACTTTCGAACTTATCAAACTTGGAAAAAATAAAATATAATTTTAATATTTTTTTAGGTTAAAAATAAAACAAACTTATTAATAAATAGAAATTATTTTATAAATAAAAATACTCAATTATTTAAGTTAATTCATATAATAATACAAATAGTATCTCTCTCTCTTTATATATATATATATATATATATATATATATATATATATATATATATATATATATATATATGTATATAATTAAAATGTCTTATAAGCACTGATTATCAACTGGATTATTATTTATAGATATAAATAAAATATAGATTAATATTTTATATAAAAACATTTTAAATGATGTAATATAGACATAAATATACATCTAAAAGAAACTAAAAATAAAAGTATATTCTTAATACTCTAATTTCATTAAAACACATTAACGGAATCATTTATAATTACAAAATGTCCTGGATAAATGCCATTATCTATTTTTTAAAAACATTCAATTTAATAATGTATATTGAATGAGAACTTAAATGAATATATAAAAAGGAATCGTCATTATCTATTTATTTTTAGATATTATATATTTTTACATACATATATATATATATATATATATATATATATATATAAATACATACATATATATGACATTGACCCAGTCATAAATTAAACTAATGGAACATTTTGTTTCATACAAAAATGATTTATCAATATTGATACCCTATTTTTTTCTTTACTCAAAATATTTTTAAATTAATTGTATTTCTTTCAGTTATCAATAAATTTACATGTACATATATGTATATATATATATATATGTATATATGTATATATATATATATATATATGTATGTATATATATATATATATGTATATATATATATAGTATAAAATATCAATTTATAAATTATTGTTGCAAACTTTTTAAATAAAATGAATGCAGGTAAAATAATTATTGAGTATAAAATAAAAAGTTTTAAAATATCTATTTTCTGAAAATACATTTGAATAAATTGTGGGAATTATGAAATATATTTAACATATATATATATATATATATATATATATATATATATATATATATATATATATATATATACATAGTCATTTGATAAAGTAATTATTTCAATAAAATAATTCGTGTTCATATAAATAGTAATAATTCAAATTAATCCTATTTAAGTCAGTTGTGTACATATGTGTGTCCACCTTTTTACCCAATGCTACCCTTATACATTCCCCAAAGATTTAATTATGTATTAAGGGTGTTCGATTTCATTTCACGTTCATAACCTTTCGATCATTGTCAATATTTCATAATATTCGATAAACGTGTATGAATTGCCAAACAAATTGTTATTAATAACATAAAACTAGTGACAAAGCAACGAAGAAGTGTTAATGTTTAATCATTTAATCGACCAATTGACGCCACAATACAGCTTGGAATGTAAAACCAATCGAAATTTTTATATCCGCTCTAAATTTTAACATTATAGTCACACACACACACAAACACAAACACATACATATATATATATATCAGTTCACACTTACACATCGCTACAATTCCAAACATCAATATTTCGCTATAGATAAAGTAAGTCACGGATTGAAAAAGTTGAGCAACCGGGAGAACTACGTGGCATTTCCTTCCCGTTCTTTTTTTTACCTACCCTCTGAAATTTTATAAGCATTGATTCCTTTGCGTAGGTGTAGATATACACAGACAGGGTATGCAGGAGACAAGACTACTGAAACGGGTGTGGTTTGATGAGGAGATTTTCAAATCGGGCTAAGAGGGATATGGGATGTGAGCGAAGTATACGGTAGGAAGCGACGCGAGACATGGAGTGGAAACCATCTTGAAAATATATTCTACACTCTAACATCAGCTGCACGTATACATTTTTTCGACACTAACCTATAATAAAATTTTAACATTACGTTAAAGATTATACGTACATATTTGATAATGAGTAAGTGAACAACATTAGAGAATAATTTTGTATTCGGTGAAAATATTACTTACTCGAAGTATTTTTACATACACATATTTAAATATTAAATGAATATTTTTCCAAAAAGATTACTGAAAAAGTTCAAATATAAAAATTATATACGATTTCGAAAATGTATATACGTTACGTATATATATATATATATATATATATATATATATATATATATATATATATATATATATATATATATATATGTTTTTCTTTATGTATGATTAATTTTTTTCAATGTTAATACTTCTAATAATCTAACTTAGAAAAATAATTTAATTCATTTTCATAGAAAAATATGTATACACATATAATAACTAAAAAAATACTTCATATATTTCTTAGTAATAAAATTGTAAATAGTACAAAGTTTATAATTATTATAATTGACTTCTCCATATAAAATATTTTTTTCGAGAGAATTCCATCGTACATTTAAAAATGTTTTAAAAACCTTTCAGTGCATAAAAAAATATTACGGAGAACTTTATGTCTGAATATATAGTAAAACAATATCTATTATACTTCCAAATTTACAACAATAAAAATGCAAATTCTTTGAAATTCTTTCTTTAATAAGAATACTATCTATTTTTAACAAATATTATGCATCGGTAAAAATATTCTAGCACCAAAAGTTTTGTGACTTTTCGTATAATTTTTAAGAACAGTTCAGTAAAACAATGTTAAATCATAATTTATGTACATCTTCATACAAAAACATATATATATATATATATATATATATACTTATATATAATGTACATATATAAGTATATATATATATATATATATATATATATATATATATACTTATATATAATGTACATATAAAATATAAATAATTATATTTTTAGAAAATATTCCCTGTACATATTATAAAACATGCTAATATATTTGTAGCACTTGTTTTTTGTAGATTAACTAATACAATGTTGTTTAATTATATATTTAAGTTTAGAATAGAAAAGTGTATATATATATATATATATATATATATATATATATATATGAATTTATGTTTGTATACATGGGTTAAAAAAAAACAAAAAGAAAATAAAAAAGATAACAACATAAAAGAGATGGCAGATTTTGCTATTTGTGAAGTTGAATAATGTACAGTGAATTGTTAACTACTTGTTTCCAGTTGGCTGACGATATTGAATTTTCCCAAACAAATTGGATGTCAGAATTTCATCTGATTAATATGAAATCATCTCTGTTCACTTTTCACGTTGTAGTTTCAAATTTATCATATTTTTATGTCGTCACAACGCGTAGTCACATCATGTCAAAAAATTCAATTTTCTCTAGATATAAAATTCTTTGTATAACGTTTTTCTATTTATATAATTTTTGTTTTGTTTATTCTGACTATTTTTAATAAAGATTGTATTTTTCTGTATAAACTTCTTTATTGAAAACTACTGAAATCTTATATTTAACATTAGAAACGTAACTATATATTATAAAGATGTCTTTTAAAACAGCAAGAATTACATACATGCATTTTTGTAATTCGATCAATTCTAAAACGTAAAATAATAATAATTCTTTTTCATTAGACCTACACATATTTATTAATTGAATTAGGGAGAACTTCCTAACACTTTTAATATTGAAATCATATATTATACATTACTATTATTACTATCAAAATACATACATCTATGTACAAGCATGCATATCTTTTTACCACTATTACTACTAAACCTAGAACCACAAGTATGAATACGATAAAATACTACACGTTAAAAAGTGTATATATAACCAAATCATCATTTTTTGTAACTGTTTTCTCGGAGAAAAATAAAACGAAAATAAAAATATGTACCTCGAAAGAGAAAACATTTCAAGCGTGCTAAACAGAAAATCGATTAGTTGTTCAGAACAAAGTTCAGAATAAAATTTTAAATCGGAAAAAAATTTAAAATATTAACCATTATTATAATTTATTTAAAAATTATCCTTCCTAAAAATTGTTTTAAAAATGTCTTATAAGTAAATATTACTTTAAAATTATTTATTAATTATTAACTTTCTATATTAGTACGAATTAACTGTACATCTTCGGCTTAATCTAGTTAAATTGTACGAATAACTAAAATTATTGATTTTAGTTTGAATAAAAATATATCAATAAAACGACAAACTCACTCTGGATCACAAAAGAGGCATAAATTCAAGAAAACAATTCCACTGGTAATAAAACAATTGTATTGTGGAACTAGTCGAGGGTAAAACATTTGAAATTTCAATTCAACGTCAGTGTAAATTAATGAATATTATATACACTAGCGAAATGTCAACCTTACCTTTACTAAAGTTATACTATGACTCTTTTTTAACATTTTAATACAAACTAAATAACTAGTAAACATTATCTCTCTCTATATAACAATATATTAAAGTTATACTACTGTTCATTTAAGCTATAAACGCAAAAAATATCGAAAGATCATTCAGCAAAAATGACTCTAAGTATTTGATATATATATATATGTATATATAACATTGTACATACTATTCTATTGAACAACTATCTCTGTCTTTATGACATCCCGCAGTGTGTTACGCTATTTCCATTGTCGCCAGAAAGGCGCTATGTATGCCATATATAACGTTAAAAGACACTCGCTACGGATTTGGAAAATTGCTGCTTCTATAGAAAATGTATACGTATAACATTTGAAAAAATTGAATAATTATTTGGAATATAACTGATTAAAATATAATGTATTCAATAAAATATTAAAAAACTACATATTTAGAAAAATATATACAAAAATATGAATTTACGTTCGAAATAAGAGTACTAAAATGTAAATATATCTATATTTTTGATAAGCCCAATACCATAACAACAAAATGAAGGATTGTAAAATTTTAATTATTATCGTACAGCTATTATTTCTATATACGTAATTGTCAAATAATTTTTACGTTACTAATATATATATATATATATATATATATATATATATATATATATATATATATATATATATATATATACACACATTAACATTTAAAAACATCTTGCTCATTCTTTCATATTTCACTATCAAAATCTTATTTTTCCACCTAACTTATATTTTTTTTAACCCTTTCCACAGTGTGTTATATTTTATTTGTTATCTTTTGGAAAGTATTATATTTCTCTAAAAATGTGAACAAAGTTATTATTTATTTTAGAAAAACTATTTTTTAGATAATATAATCGTATAAAAAATGTTTCAATAAAAATTTTACATAAATTTCACATTATTTAAAAATTACAGTCTCATACTTTCTAACAAAATAATGATTTTTTAATTTGAAAAGAAACAACTCGCTTTTACAACATTAAACTCATGAAAAATTATATTTCACTGATTCGCAATATTATATATATATATACGTGTATACATGTATTGAGGTATATGTTTTTGTGTATATATAATCAGATCATGTGGAATGTAGTAGATATTTAAACGGTGAATACATTATCGCTCTCTTGAGATATCTTGTTACGTTTTCATGGGAGTTGTCACATTTCCCATAGGATATTTTCCGATAACTATTCCATTTATTGTTATGTATATATATATATATATATATATATATATATATATATATATATATCCATAATATGTAAATAACTAAAGCAAAAATTGATTCTGTGTTTAATAAACCAAATCTTCATATGTTTCATAAAGCAAATAAATATTCCCTGATGATAATGGAAAAGTGAACCTTTATTTTAACATTCAGATAAATAATGAATATTAATTATGTGAATTTGCGTGTAGTTATATATATATATATATATATATATATATATAGGTTTCGTAATATATAGGAATATTGTATGTTCTGTGGTTACACCTTAGGGAATAAAGACTTGGCATTCCCATATCCTCAATGCCCCATTACTAGAAGCTACCAGGAAACACCCACCAATTTACAAACGTAACGCTGCAAAATTGGGACAACTGGCGAACTGGCTACACTCTGTGCGTTTTTGTCTTGGGAAAACGATCAACATAAAACGTATCTTTCTCTTTTATTTACACATTTACACATCTCGTATATATATATATATATATATATATATATATATATATATATATATATATGTATATATATATATATATACGTATGTTTATATGAATATTATGTACGTACGTATGAATGTGTGTGCCTCTTTGTAAAAAAGAAAATATACATATTTTCTGTACAAAACGCTTGTAAGTAAATGCAAGACGCCAAAATGTTAACTTTTATTATCCTGAAACTTGAAATTGAGGCTGTTCGTTTGGAAATAACACTGTTCTTTTTAACCTCTTTATTTTCTTTCTCTACGAGTTTGTTTACGCACCGTATCTTAAATTTGAGAACTACGCACTGAATGAATAAACCTTACCTTTTGTATTACATTTATTATTATTCTAAATTTAAAATAAAGTTGTTATGTTTCATAGATAATCTATTTCTCGGAAAATTATTCTTTTAAAACAAAAACTAAGCAGATTAAATATTTTATATTTTCTAATAATAATTAATTTATTCTAACGTTTAATTTAATTGATTTGCAAAACAAATTATTGCTATTTGATAAACCTGTAAATTAAAATCAAATCAAACAAAAATAAATATGTTACTATGAAATTTAATCAGTGGATTCTAATTATAAAGAAACTTAAATGAACACAAGTACATCATATTCAAAAGAAATCACTAATATGACCAATAAAATAGTCACACACACACATGTATATATATATATATATATATATATATATATATATATATATATATATATATATATATATGTATGAATTAATGCATATATGTATGTAACGTTTTCTTACTATTTTCATCTAGTTTATCATTTTATTTTTGTAAAATACTTTTATTATCGTACGTTACATGAAAGCAAACATCATCATCATACATGAATGTATGTATGATTGCATGTATATATATATATATATATATATATATAAGTATATGTATATATATATATATATGTATATATATACATATATATATATATATATATATATATATATATATATATATATATATATATATATTACTAATATTTTATAGTAGGGTGTGGTTGGCCACTGGTATTTTTATGAACATAACATACAAGAGTATTCAATTGGGACACGCTGGGGTTGTTACAACACCTTTCGTCCCCAAAAAAAGAATTATTGCATTCTTACCAATATATTTATGTCTAGTCAAACCACGTGGTTTGCTTTTATATTATTTTATTTTTACGGGAACACATAAAACACGACACTACTAAATAATATCATATTTATTGATATCGCCACAACATATCCGTATATGGATTTTATTTGCGTTGTGTGCCAGTTGGAACACCTTAAAATATTAATGGAGCTTGCAAAACGAGATAAATATTTACACACTCGCTGTTTTAATCAATAAATGTGTAATATTCAATGTATACATTATACGTCAGTACAACTCACTTGGTTTGACCTTCTTAAAGTTCTATAAACACAAGGTCCGCATTTCAATAAACCCCCTTTCATGTTAATACGAACATTATGAATTAATAAAGATCAAATTTACAACTCTCAAATGTTACATTTCTGACATAACACGAGTAGAAATGTTTATTTTAAAAATAATAATTATCCTAAAATCACAACATTATTTTCAAGAAAAACGTGATTATGTATTAAAATATGTTTTTTACTTTTATAAACAAAACGCACCTCTTTTGTAAAAAGAATTAAATAAGGAGAGAATCTTAAGGGTTTCGTATAAATAAAGACTTATTTTTAAACTAAAATATTCAAAAAAATTAAATTATTTAAAATTATTTGTTTCTGAAACTATATATGTAAACTTTTAAATTATCTTAGGTTACAATAAATAATGATAATACGTATATCAACCACAATAATATACCTAGATAACGAAAAATAATAATTAAATAACAATAAATAATCATATTTTCTCATTTATTTCAATCAATTTCATATTTAGATTACGTGAACATAAAAAAAAACATTTTGACTTAAATATCCACGTTTTAGTCCAATTATATAAATTAATATAAAAATAATGTTTAATAAATATGTTAATATCATTCTCAATATTTTATTTCCCATCTAATTCGATTTCAAACCGATACTTTTGTTTCTATTTGAACCAATGTAAATTTACAGTCTTGTGTTTCATTTTAAAAAATGTTTTTCTATCGTCTGTGAAACAGCAAAAAAGTAATATAAGTGTTTTAATTCAATAAAAAGGACACTCATTTATAAACAGCGTATGGAAAAAGCAAGCAATAAATTGCGTCTTCTTTGTATAAAATCGAATCGACGAAAACGTACACCTTTGTATTGTAAAAAACGACGCAAAGATTGACAAGAGTTTTAAAACGTTTATCGCTACGCTAATTGAAAACGCTACTCCTCGATCGTAACCATCTCAAGTAACTGTGATTCATTAAAGAAGAAATTTCAATCTGGATTAAAAATTCCAGAACCAATTAACGTTCCTCTCTTCGTTTTCATATCCCGTTCAATTGACACGTTTTTAATCGTTGAGTGTGCCAACAATTGATTTGCCTGAGGGGCTAGCAAACAGAACATCGGTTGCTCTATTCCTCAAGACCATTTGATTCTAGATTAGAAAATCTGTTCCACCATGTTTTTGTACTTGTTACAAAACCATTTTACTGTTTTTGTAATCACTTTATGCTTTTGCATTTCTTATATATTGAAATAAATTTTTTGAATCCTTAATAATCAAGGGATTATTTTATAAAAAAATTATTATAATTATATTAAACAAAACTGTAAATCTGTAATATCCTCATTATAATAGGAAACTTAACTGAATTCATATTACAAAAGTTAAACAATTCTATAGAATGTTTTATTAATAAATTTCAAGTAATATCATCGAAAATATAACTTCAGCATTAATATTTCGACAAATTTTGTATTTCGATAAAATACATATTATTTATTTACATATATATATATATATATATATATATATCTTGTCACGAATGCTCTAAAAGTTTTTGCTTACGAACTTTGTCAATAGTCATTTGGACATAGTATATGTTGTTACTATGTTTAAATTCTTATTTTCGATTATACGCTTTCATAAAATTGATTAATAAAGGAAAAAAGCAGTTTATTTCATTTCTATTATCATTTTCAACAACATATATAAACAAAATACATTATATTAAAACCAAATGAAATTAATTGTTATTAATTAAGAACTATTTGTCTAGTAAAGAGAATATTTTCTAATTGTTTACTGACATAAATCACGCTAACGTATATTTACTTCTATCTTTAATTTTTTTATATTCTAATACATAAAAATTATTAAAAGCAAACATATTATTTCTGTTAAGAAAGTTAAATTGTATGTTGGATATAAAATAAATGAAGTAGATATTACAATAAATTTCATTCACAGCCGTATATTTGAATAATTGATGTTTTAACTCTGTAAAATATTGTTTATATTTTTATTTATTAACCTGAAAATACCTATTTGCTTTTTTAATAAAATGAATGAAATTATGTTTAGTAAAATAACCAAAGAACTCAATTTTTTATAAAAAGAAAATATAGATTAATAGAATAGTTCGTCTCGAATGATCAAAAAATAAATGCAATACACGGTAATCTAAACGAGAACATGGCACATTTAAATTATAGATAATATTGTACTGAATTCATATTTCCCTTGTGAATCAGACGTTTGTTTCATATAATCGATATTTCATCACATAAATAAGTTGACGTCTGTTGTCCCCTGAGATAAAAAGTTCCATAGTTATGTGTATGTGCATATGCACATCTATGCTATGTTATAAAAATATAAAAAAAAATGTTATATAGTTTATAGCAAATAATTTTTATAAAAAAAACTCTAAATCAATACTTAAAATGCTTTTTTAAAATTTAAATATCTTTTAAACAAACATAAGTAGTAAAAATGCAACTTAAATTATATAAAATTAAAATAATCTTCTTGCTCAAAAACAAATAAATGTATTTTTAAAAGTACAACTCTGTAAACTTGTTTAATAAAATGTTTTTCTATATATATATATATATATATATATATATATATATATATATATATATATATATGTATATATATGGTAGTTAATTTCGCAAGTAAAATCAATGTATCAACTTTATTACAGTATATTGCTTAAATTATGTATATATTTTTGCCGATTAAACATTCAAGTATATACATATAAATTTAATTGCAAGATAATAAATTTTAAAAATATTACAATTATATATATATATATATATATATATATATATATATATATATGTAGGTAGGTATGTATAATAAAAAAAGCAAATTATTACTTGTTCATTTCAAGACATCCTATGTTTCTAGAGCTTACTTCTTTATTATTGATTTTATAGTAATGAATATATATATATATATATATATATATATATATATATATATGTATATACATATACATATTATAATTTTATCAAAAATGTATACCGTAATAGTACATTGTAATATACGTTTCAATGTCGATTGTAAGATTGTCATCTTGGTTACAACCATGGCATAATATGACTTTTTGACACACAATGCTGTACATCTTCACATTCTCACCGACAATTGTAATTAAATGTATATTACTGATTTATACATGTATGTGTATAGAAAAGAAATATAGGCAATTCGCGATCGTCTCTTCTTTACTCTAGAACCTTTTTCGTTGTTTAATTTAATCAACTTGACATTAATAAAAGAGTACGATATCTTTTTAAACAAAACTAATTCCTTTAATGTATACAAACATATATATATATATATATATATATATATATATATATATTTATATATAAACAAAATGGAATTATTCTATATAATTAACTTTCGTATTTTTTAAAAATTTAATTAAGGTATATAAATACACACGCATGTCTAAAAAAATATTAAATTTATAAATAGACTTGGTGACTAATACTATTTTGATAAATTAAAAAATATGAATCTTACTGACATTCAAAATTATTTTAATTATATTAATAAATGAATGCAGTGCTATTTTCCAAAGTAAACCAAATATTCATAATTTCATATTATGAATATAACTTCATACAACATTAACGAGATATTTATAACGTGTCGAGTGATACAATAGAAGCGCAATATATAAAGATCTTATCTGTATTATACAACGATATAGTATTTATAGCAAAGTTTCCATTCTCTACATATCTATGTTAAGAACCATTGCCGTCAAGGTTGACATGTCAAAGGTCGTGCACATAGGAAAATTTGCCTTTTGTATAAAGCACGGTGCTGCTTAGCGTTAAGGACAAGAGTCTTCGATTACAGACGAAACGTGGTGTGTCTGTTTAACGGCAAGGAGTGAAGTGCGGTACAGAAACAGTTTATACGACAGGGATGGGTCACACAACATTGCAGAGCGCAGACATATTATAACTACATTATTTGTAAAAAAAGCATTTGTATAATATATTTAAATATAAGAAAAATGACACATACCTAAAATAAATAACTAATAATTTATAAAAAGAAGAATTCTAAAATGTAAAAGTATTATTGATTTCCAATATTTCGATTGATTTTCAATACTGATTAAATATTTAAATGATAATTTTAGTTCTGAAAAAGTAATATGAGCATTTTTTCAGTAATATGAACATATATATATATATATATATATATATATATATATATATATATATATATATGTATATATACACATATGCTATACTTCTTGCAGCCACATTCCAATTATATCTATGCCATGGTCAAAACATAAATTACAGTTAATTTAAAACAGCCTTAATTAAAATTTTCATTGATCATGACTAATAATAAGAAGATAGTTTAACTGTGATATAATATAAATCGATTTTCATATCATATATAAATTAAATTAATAATAATAATACACATTTTGTAAAATCAATTTTATGATGAAGTGAAAAAATATATTGTTTATTATTTTCAGTACAACAGTATTTCAATACATAACTTTGCGTTAAGAAATGATTCTTATTAAAACCTCAACAAGCAGAGTGAAAAAAACATAAAAAATCTTAACTAATCCTAGTTTCGAAGTTTTTTAGGTTGTTTATGACGTATCGAAATTAAGAATAATTCACGGAATAAAGTATATTAATCAGAAATAATATTTTAAAGATTGTGACTATATTATATTCAGTATTTTTACGACTAATAACACAGTAATATTAACACACACGAATAATAGAACTAAAACATTTCTGTTTAATTTTGAAAGTAATTTAAAAATGAAGTAAAATTTTAAAAGTTTCTATGTAAAATAATTTTTCTAAAAGTATGTTTTTCTATATCGTTTCTTTTCAATATTATCTGATACATATATAGATATGTAGTAGTTTTCTAGCAAAAAAATATAATTATTTATAAAAGAGTATCCAATTGTCAAAATTCTAAAACTATCCAAAAAAAGTTTTAATTTCTTTACACCGTAGAAATACATATTTGAACAAATGTACGATCTAATTCATATAAAGAAGTTTAAGATAAAAGTATAACTTGTACAAGTAAAATAGTGTACAAGTCGTAAGGTCATCAGCAGCTTATAACTCAGTTGGATCCAGGCGCTAAGCTCCGAGCTAGAGCATTCGTGATAAATATGGGTCTATCTGTGATGATGATACCGACTCGGTTTGCTTAGTCGGCTGGTTGGCTCGTCGGTCGTTTGTTGGTCGGTTTTGTATCTGTCGGTTGGTGCACTTTGCCAGCCCCGGCTGGCTACGGCCTATCGATCGCGCCATAGCAATGCCGGGACACACGTATGGCCTATATAACCAACCGATGAACTCCAGTGTTGACTGTACAATACCACACCCTTGTCTTCTCAATATATATATATATATATATATATATATATATATATATATATATATATATATATATATATTACTAGATATTTTCACACGCTACTGGATAACAAAGACAGTCTATTCAAACTAAGGTTAATGAACGCATAATCACTGTCAAATGTATCATATTGTCCAAACTGAAAGAAAAGCTCTCTATGTCTCGTCATATATATGTATTCAACTTAAAATTAAACATGAATTTTATATGAATGAATAGAAGTGTTACTTGTTTCTTAAAATTAATAATTATTTTGTACAAAAAAATTAGTCAATCCAATATAATCGAAGTGTACTGATTAAAAATTCAAAATATACTGCTAATGTTAAAAAAACGCATAATTACCAAACGAATAAAACTATAATCAATCATTGAATGGAAATAAAAAAATAAGCCTAATATAACTTGTTTGACAAAATATCAAATAAAAAGTAAAAAAATTATAATAAAGTATATAAGACTTACAAAATCGATACATATTTGTACAGTTATATTACTACTAGCTACTACCATGATTCAAAATTGGTATTTAGCTTTCATAATCTCCGTTCTATTCATTTATTTTTAATTCCCTATGCATTCGAGTACCCAATGTAACTTCCAATTACAACTCTCGCAACAGTCAATCCCAAAGTCCAGAGTTCGGAAACGTTATTCGTATTATTAGATTATATTGTGTTCGTATTTTAATTTCAAATGGATTTCAACTTCATCTATTAACTATCCTATTTGTTTTTAATATCCTTTGCGCAACAGTGAAAAATACATAAACATTAATAAAACGATAGCAAAGATAAAATACATATAGAGTATGCGTTGAAATTAAAAATATGATTTTACTATTCGAGATATCTAAGTCTGCATCCACTTATCACGGTCGTCCTAATCATCTATACATTGTTTGGATAGTCTCGGTGCAAATCTTTGTTAAAACATATTGTTTTAACTGAAATATATCTATTATATTGTACATATATACATAACAGAACCTTCATAATATCAAATTTAACACGTTATGAATTATTTACTTATAAAATTATTAATGCATAACGTATTAAATGTTTAGTATGAATGTACACATTTCTAAAAAAAAGTAAGCAAATACAAATTTAATAAAGAAATCAGTCAGTTAAATATAATGGTCAATAATTAAATACATATAGTTTAATGTAAACAAATTCATTTAAAAATGATAAATATAAATATATTTTTAAAATAATTCACATTAATTTCAATTTCAATATATAATTTGAAATTTATATATTTTTGTTAAATTGTCTCTTCACATCATGTTTGTTATAATGTTGCTCTGTTAATTTATAATAATATCAGTTGCTATTAAATTAAACAAAATTCCATTGGATTAGTTTTATGTATATTAATTTTATATTAAAGTGCAGTTAAACACAAAACTGAATTGTGTTTTCACATTTTGCTATATACTTTATTTACATATATTTGTTTTATTCAAATACAAATATATAATTTACTCTTGTAAAATAATTTTATCTGGTTATTTTTTTAATCAGTATCATCTGTGTAGTGAAACCCCCTCTCTTAAAATTCTCTATAATGAAATTCTGTATATAATGAAAAGAAATTTCTTCTCATAAAGGGAGTATGTTTCGCTATATATTGCATATTAAATATTACTAGGTTTTTATGTACTTAGAAATGTACATTTGAATAAAAGGAGAACTAAATACAATTCTTTTTATTGTAATGGTTCAAAAATAAATAGAGTAGGTTTGTACGCCGTTGTTTCACGTAAAATTATACGATAAACAAGTCAAGAATTTTCACTATTTCCGATTTTCTGCACAATGATTTATTTTAACTTCCAAGTTGTTATGGTTATATTATTAATTCAATGTGAAATTTTCAATCGAGTTATAAATAACTACTTTAATTTGTTGCATTTTTAAAGTAAAATTGAATTTATATAATTAGAAAATATAATTTAATTCCAATTAAAACCAATATGAACGTACTGAATATTGAAAGTACCTATTAATGGTAATTGTAAAAATATTTTTCAATGAATTATGCAATTGTATTATTAAAACCTTGTTAGAAAACAGCGTATACAAATTTTAAAAATAATAAAAAATTCATTATTCTTAAAAGTATATAAATTAATACAAGAGTATACGTTTTGCAGATTTAAAGAGAAGTTCTCATATAATTTCTATATTTAATATAATTTCATATAAGTAAATAATTTGTTTTCTTTCAGGAGATGGCAACGATGAACAATCATTTGCCTCAGAAAAAACATCAGGGTATGAAAATAACCTGTACTTGTACTCGGTAAGTTTTGTTTTAATAATATTACTATTTAATGTATTTAGTTTGCAAAAATAGTTTGAGTCGAAAATTTATCTGTATTATATAAATTATGGCAACAAAAATATATGCTTGCAAGTTTTTGAACTGATTTAAAAATCAATTATTAAATTTGAAATTATAACTAAAAAAATGAAAACATATTCTAATAAAATAAAATGTAAATTTAAATATGTATTATAAAAAATAAAAAGTTAATCAACAGTTGGAAAACAAAGTATTAAACTTGATATATGAGACATACTAATCATTAGCCAGAACTCATCAGTTCGATCAATGCAAATGAAATGAAATGTACCATTTATTTACATAGGTATGCAAAGAGTGAATAATTAGGAAAATTAGTTGTATGAATACTAAATTCATAAAATGTATTACGTTAATAATACATTTGTAATATAACTTCATGTTATAACTAGAAACTTTGTTATGGAAGTAAATTCAATTAACTCAATTATATTCAAATCTGACACACATGATAGCATCTTGCTATGTAACTGCAATTCCGAATCATATTCATATTATATTATCATGTTGATTGTAAGAAACTTTATCCGTTACTTTTAACACACAACAGAACAAAAATTAAAAAATTAAAAATGGAACAGAGCTAACATTTCTACACTACACATTACAAATTAAAGAAGTACCTTATTGTTAATCTCATTTAAGTGAAAATCTTAATCTCATTCAAACGAAAAATATTTTCAACTTTTATATTAAATCCCAAAAATATTTTTAGATAGTTGACAAGCATTTATCAGCATATTTCTAATGTTATAATATTAAACTGAAACACCTTCATTCAAATTCGTTAGCAAACAATTAAATGTATACATTACAAAACATCATTTTAACTTTCTTGACAGATGTAATGTCTTGCTTACTTTTTAATTCCTATATATTCAGTCGCAATAAAAAATAAATCATTCACTGAATCACAATATAGTTCAGAATACATCATAAAATTAAATTCTATTTTCTGCTTAATTAAAATTAACATATTCAAATTATGTGGAATAATAAATTAAAACATTAATCTTCTTGAATATCATTCATTTTTCGAACTTCAAATTCGCGAATAAAGTACTTTTAATGAAATAATTTCCAAATATAAATTAGATCATCCAGCAATATACTCTTTGAAGTTATTTCATTTTCGAGCTTAAAACTCATAAATATAATACTAGGAGGAGTTTCCAATTCTCAATTCAGGACGTAAGTGATAATGTACATACAATCAACAAGAATTAAGTAGCCATATGCTTTTTTGTTTGACTGAATCTTTAAATATAATGTTATTCGTTAGTTAATATAAATAAATAAATAGTTTTTGAAGGGCATGTTTAATAATTTCTTGAAGGATACTGAAAGCTCATGCAACGAAATGTGTGACAATAAATTGAAATTAAAAACAGTAATATTTACAATATATTAATTATCTTACTTCGTTTATATAAAAAAATCATAAGTCAGTTATTAATTGAAATTATATTTTATAAATAAAGCATTTTTATATTCTTATCTGGACTTCTGTCTAATTAAAACCAAAAGTATTTCAATTTGACAAAAATAATAATTGTATTTAAATACTTTTATTTTATTTTAAACGAAAACCATTCATGTACAATTATAATTTTTTGTAAACATTCTTTCTTCTATTATTTAAATGCTTATTTCTTTTATTACTTTAAATCAATGCTCTATTCATATATTTCACACGCTATACAATGCAGGTGATTTTTTTTCATCATGCTAGTAATCATATTTCACACACTAGACAATGCAATAATCTTTTTTCATGAGCTCATTTATTTTATGGTATTTTATAAGATTTGAAAGTTTTAAACTGAATAAATTAAAATTTATGTTTTTTCTTTAAATCGAGAACATTCTTTTAAAAAAGTATACTTTATAAAAATACATTCAGACGTTTCTCAAACTTAAAATTTCAGTAACTCGACTCGCCGAAGTATTATAATTAAACTATTTTTGAATTCAGTAATTCGTGCCCTTAGTAATTTTTTATTATTACGCTATTTATTATTAAACTATTAAATATTTGTTATTGATAAAGTATATATTTTATACATAAAATATTTGTAAATCTTTTGTTTAAAAAAACTTATTCACTCTATATCTATTTCAATTTAAATTTCTCCACATGTTTTAAATTTAATAACTTTAAAGTTTCTATTATAAAACTTTTAAAATATTTTTTTTCAAAAACACGTATAAGTATTGTATATATATATATATATATATATATATATATATATATATATATGCATATTACATAAAATACAAGTACATAATCACATACCTCTATAAAAACACGCACACGTACAAACACATACTTAACAACATTTGTGTCATATATTGCAAAAATCATTTATTTGAGTTCATATTACAGAAGAGATCGTATTCTAAGAATACTTTGACTGACTAGGTGAAGTCCTTTCCAAATGAAATTGTACATATTTACAGGCTTGCATGTATGTTCTTTTCTCTTTGATCTAAATATTCGTCTTTGTTATTAAACAGTTCTGTAAGACACATGTAGGAAAAGTTTTCATATACCTCATATATTTTTGTTACATGTAAATATTATAAGCATTGTCGATCTGTTATTCAGCCTAAGTTAATTTAAAGTTCTTTCTGTATATATTAATAATTAATTTTTTACTTAAAATGAAATGTATAAAGAAAAATAAGTTATAGACAAGACAAGATCGATCGTAAGATCAAAGAAAATAATCTGTTTTTGTTTTATGCGCAAAACATTGGTTCATTTATATATTAAAATAATTATTATCTCATTATTATAAAATAAATTAGTACAATTTTTAATCAATTGTTCGAGCAAAATTTGTATATTGTTATTATTGAAAACAAACTTAACATCGAATATTAAAACACTATTATTTCATTCTATCTGTCTCTTATATGAAGAAAAAATCTTTCTGATTATATTATATTTCTATGCATTTATTCTTAAACTCAGTAAATTATTATTTTTTCGTTCCACTAAAATAAAAGCAACAACAATGTTTCTATTATCGTATTATCTCACAGTATATCCACTGTAAGGTATTTAAAAATATTATTCTAAAACAATATTAATATCTATTGTATTTATAAAAAAACATTAACGATATCAATTTAAAAGCTTGAGTAAAATTTTATACAAAAAATTACTTTTCCTATTACATTCACTGTTTTTCCCAATTAAATTATTTCATACAATTATTAATATTTCAAACTTATTGTACATCATTTTGAAACTCGTATTCTTACCACATAGGAAGAGATGGAAGATCGACCGCGAATCTCTACACTTATCAACTCATTGGCAAACTATTCGAATACAATACCTGCAGCATCTGCAGGAGATCCAGAAGCAAAACCAGCTGGAGCTGGTGCCCGAATGGGCACACTTATTGGTGTCTTTTTACCCTGTATCCAAAATATTTTCGGCGTCATCCTATTCATTCGATTGACTTGGGTCGTCGGCACAGCCGGAGCTTTTCAAGGATTCCTTATTGTCTTATGTTGCTGTTGCGTTGTAAGTTGATTATCAATTTACACACACATATATATATATATATATATATATATATATATATATATATATATATACATGTATTTGTATCATCATCTTCATCCTTCGATGACCGACTATTAGATAAAGGCCTTTTTAGATTTTTTCAATTTGAACAATCCGGTTGATTCTCTTTCCATACATTTCCAATATATTTTCATAATATATATATATATATATAATTTTACAGACTATGTTAACGGCAATCTCCATGTCTGCAATTGCAACAAATGGAGTTGTGCCTGCCGGTGGCAGCTACTTCATGATTTCCAGATCTCTTGGTCCTGAATTTGGTGGCGCAGTAGGAATGTTATTTTACACTGGGACAACACTAGCAGCTGCTATGTATATAGTTGGTGCAGTTGAAATCGTTCTTGTAAGTGATTTTTGATATTTTTTATCCTCTTATTTATGTTAATTAATGTTTAATTTTTAATCAAACCCTGATATAATTATAATTTTAAAACATATATTAATATCAATTACTGACTTTTTCATAGTTTCTAATTTTATTTATCTTAGTACTTATTGATAAATGTTTTGGTTTTTTAAAAATACATTTTATCTATATTTTTGATTATTTATTTTTTACTCGCATTAAGAATTAATGGTATCTTTTTGTTACTATTTATACTGAACACTTTGATTCCACAGACGTACATGGCACCTGGATTATCCATTTTCGGCGACTTTACTAAAGATATCAATATAATGTACAATAATTTTCGTGTATACGGCACCGGATTGTTATTGGTAATGGGCGGAATCGTATTCGTAGGTGTTAAATTTGTCAACAAATTCGCAACTGTTGCCCTAGCTTGTGTCATACTGTCAATTCTTGCTGTCTACATCGGTATATTTTATAATATCAACGGAAACGATAAGCTATTGTAATTATAAATGTTTATATATCAATTTATATTAAACCATGCATGTGCACAAAAGTATTTTTTTAATTTACTGCTATTTTTTAAAGTATTCATACCTATTCATTTCAGTATGTGTGTTTTGGGTAATCGGTTACTCAAAGATATAGAAATAGAGCATTGTAACAAAAATATAGACGGACCCTTGTACGAAATATTTTGTCCAAATAACACAGCGTGTGACTCGTATTTCGAATCTCATAATGTTACAAAGGTCAGTTAATTAATAAAAGTAATTAAAGTGCTATCTATTATTACAATTAATCTATATATATTTCATTTTACGTGATTGTATTTTAAGTTATAATAATTGGATTGTTAGGTGCGAGGAATTAAAGGTCTAGCTTCTGGAGTATTCTTAGATAACATCATGGATAGCTTTTTAGAAGCTGGCCAATACATTGCACGCGGAAAAGATTCAGAAGATATTGAACAAATGGATAGACCGACATATAATCAAGTCTTTTCAGATATTTCCACAACTTTCACGATTTTAATTGGTATCTTCTTTCCATCTGTAACCGGAATAATGGCAGGTTCAAACCGTTCTGGTGATTTAGCTGACGCGCAAAAAAGTATACCAATCGGTACGATATGCGCAATTTTAACCACGTCAACCGTATATTTATCCTGTGTACTTCTTTTCGCTGGTACTGTCGATAATCTTCTACTTCGTGATAAGTGAGTTTATCACAATATCGTTCATTTACATTACATTATTTATACATTATTGTTCTTCCATTGTTTAGATTTGGTGTGTCGATTGGTGGGAGACTAGTAGTAGCAAATATCGCATGGCCAAATCAATGGGTTATTCTAATAGGGTCGTTTCTATCAACCCTTGGTGCAGGCTTACAGTCTCTAACCGGAGCTCCACGTCTTCTTCAAGCCATAGCAAAAGACGGAATTATTCCGTTCCTTGCACCGTTTGCAGTATCTTCAAGTAGAGGAGAGCCAACCAGAGCGCTAGTATTAACCATTCTCATTTGTCAAGTAAGTTACATGTTTTAAATGGAAAATATTCAAATAAACCTAACAAAATATTTAATATTTCTATAGTGCGGTATATTACTCGGAAACGTTGACTATTTAGCACCTTTGTTATCAATGTTCTTTTTAATGTGTTATGGATTTGTAAACTTGGCTTGTGCCCTCCAAACATTGTTAAGAACACCAAACTGGAGACCACGGTTCAAATATTATCATTGGTACGTAATAAAATTAATATTATTCCGTTCATCTCTCCATGCGTAAAAAAGCATTTTAGTATTTATATCGTATATTAATTAAGATAAGTCAAATAATTACAATAAAACAAATTTATTTCCGTACAGGTCTTTATCGTTCTTGGGTTTATCGCTATGTATAGCAATTATGTTTATGACGAGTTGGTATTATGCCCTTCTTGCGATGGGTATGGCTGGGCTAATTTACAAATATATTGAATATAGAGGGTAACTATCTATAATCATATATATATATATATATATATATATATATATATATATATATACACTGTTAATATTTTAAATTCAGAGCCGAAAAAGAATGGGGTGATGGAATTCGAGGTCTTGCATTATCTGCTGCTAGATACTCATTACTACGTCTCGAAGAAGGTCCTCCACACACGAAGAATTGGCGACCTCAGATTTTAATTCTTGCAAAATTGACAAGTGATCTGTTACCCAAATATCGAAAATTATTTGCTTTTGCAGCACAGTTAAAAGCTGGCAAAGGATTAACAGTTTGCGTGTCTGTAATTCCTGGTGACTTTGCTCGATCTGCTGGCGAAGCAATGGCAGCGAAACAAAGTCTCCGTAAAACAATGGATGAGGAAAAAGTCAAAGGTTTTGTAGACGTTCTAGTGGCAAGAAATATTAGCGACGGTCTTAGCCATCTGTAAGTAGTTTATATAAGTCGAGTACATTAATTGATAAATCACATGTGATATATAAATTTGAAATTATTATTTAAAGTGTCCAGACGACAGGTTTAGGAGGGATGAAACCGAATACAGTTATTCTGGGTTGGCCGTACGGTTGGAGGCAATCTGAAGATGATCGTACATGGCAAGTTTTCTTACAAACTGTACGCAATGTAACTGCGGCTAGAATGGCACTTCTCGTACCGAAAGGTATAAACTTTTTCCCGGATTCAACGGAGAAAGTCGTAGGAAATATAGACATTTGGTGGATTGTACATGACGGAGGTCTTTTGATGCTTTTACCTTTTCTATTAAAACAACATCGCACTTGGAAAAATTGTCGTATGCGTATATTTACTGTTGCACAAATGGAGGATAATTCAATTCAAATGAAGAAAGACTTAAAAATGTTCTTGTATCATTTACGTATTGAAGCAGAAGTAGAAGTGGTCGAAATGGTAAGTTAATATTCAGCTATATTATATATTAGAAAGAATATATTATGTATAATTCAAATTTAGATGGACAGCGATATCTCAGCATACACATATGAACGAACCCTAATGATGGAACAACGTAATCAAATGTTACGAGAACTTCATCTTAACAAAAAAGAGACGCTTGGAGTGGTAAGATAACAATTTACGTTTTATTTTAAATCTAATCACAATACAAACAAGTATCATTAAAATATTTAGGTTAAAACATTTTTGTACTTGTTAATAGAAATTAGGGAAAATACTGCACGAATTATAATTCTCAAATACACGAAAGAAGCATGGGTTCAATTCCTATTGCTTCAATATAAATACAAACGTTTTCAATAATTTAAGAATGTCTGACACCAGAAATATATGAAAGATGTCACGCAAATAAAATATTCATTTTTTACAGCTTAGAATAAAATTATTGAAATCAAATTTATTTTTTTAAAAATAAGAAATTTTAATAAATATTGATTCTAATTTTTAATTTACAAAACAGATATTAAAATTAGTGTCCATTAAGAAGACATCATGGTTTTAAAATAATAACCATATTTATATTAATGCTTATAAAAATATTACGTATGAATTCTCTTATTAAGTATTTCCTAAACTATATTCTAAATAATAAAAATAAAAAAATGTTTTCTATTCTCGTGGCAGTATATATTTTATAAGATTTTCGAGTAATAATGAAACAACACACTATCTATCCGATTATAATGTAATTTTTTTGCGTGCCTACATCACAGGAATTAGAGAACAATTCGTTCTCTTTTAGAATATTTGTTTGATGAGGATTCCAATTAAAATTTCTAGCAATATAATATATTAATTGGTTTAAATTCGTCAATATTAGTCCCACAATTGCAATATTATCAGCAAATATATCAAAAAAATATAAATGATGTTTGTTTGCGTTTGCCGCACCAAGGTTCATCAACTAGTCGACTTCAATGATGTTTCTGCAGAAGAAAAACTTCCTCTGGTAAACGACTATTACCTATATGTTTGTACTCATCAGAGTTCTGCTAGATGAATGAGTTTCAGTTTTGTTTAAAACCACAGCCGTATTTCTTCATCATCATCATCACCACCATCACCACCACCACCATCATTATTATATTCATCATCATCATCATCATCATCGATGTCATCGTTATCGACTCACCGTCATCATCAGCACCATTACAGCCATAACCGTTCGATCATTATATGTTTCTTGGTTGTCATTAATCAGTGTCGCCTAATTTGGGTTAGAATTTGTTTCTATTTTGGTTTTCGATTAATATTCATGCTCATTCTGATTCATATACATTTTCATTTGAACAAAAATATATAGGCCAGCGCCCTCTACACAAACGATTATAACTTAACATTTTTTTCTTACATTATGTTAATAGTAATTACGATATATATATATATATATATATATATATATATATATATATAAATGTACGTATATAAATATATATATATAAATATTACAAATTCTTACGTTCGTTAAATATAACTTTGATATCAAAATGCTTGAACACAAATAACTGCAAGTGAAGGCGAGGTCCTGTATATTCATTCTTATGCGCCTTTGTGCGTTTCTGCCTGATATGTACGTTAAATAATTAAATTTCTTATAATTTTCTTTATTATTAATGGTAATGAATTCATTGATTCCCATTTTATATCATTAACACTTCGTCAACGTTTCTTCGTTTCACCGTTTATTAATATTTTTCTTGTGCTATTTCTTTTAATAGTAAACAAATCGATTGATTTTATTTTAATCAAATGTACAAATTTTATCTATTATTCGAAAAATTAAATGATACGGTAAGTTATTGTTTGGGTTTTAATACTTCCATTTATTGGCTGAATAACTAATTTAACACTTTTATTCCCAAACTAATAAAATGTGTTTTATATAAAATGTATTGTAAGTGCATACATACAAATATAATTCTGAACAATTATAAATATGTATAAATTTTGCATACATAAGCATTCGTTTTTACTTCTCTTAAAAAAGACCAATGTTTATTTTAATCGACGGATATTTTATTTTACTTTCAGTCACATGAAAATAGTAATTTCCATTGAATTTATTACACAACATAAAAAAACAATAAATATATTTTTTTCGTATATATTCAGTTATAAAAATATATTTTATTCACCACATTGAAGTTTATTTTTTCTGTTTTATATTTAATAAAAATTAAATTCAAAAGATATATTACTGTTAATATTATAAATTTACAGCAAAATAACGAATTTTATATAAAAATTTATGTTATTTATTTCGTCTAAACAACATGTTATTCTGTATACTTTTTTAACAAACTAAATTTTAGATTTTTATTAAAAATAGCAATATTTAATATAATTTAATTTAAAACATAAATTTCAGGTATTTAAATATAAATTAATTATAAACAACTTTGTTTTTTCTGCAGAAAAATGACTGTAATTGAATAAGTATGTTAATTTATATTATACATATTTTATTAAAAGTAATTATTAATTTAATAAATATACGATTTTAATATTAAGTGTTACATATTATATAAAAAGAAATTTCTGTTAGAATAAAAACTTAATATTTGAATTCTGTAAAAGTGCTAATATTATTCATTTTTAAATATAAACACATTTGGGAATTTAAGGGTTTAAACATCTTGTTTGCTATTTTTCTTAACTTAGTTTAGTCCGTAGATTCTACACACAAAATAGGCATACACACACATACCCGTATATGTGTACATATGTTTGTATGTATGCGTGTATGTATATATATATATATATATATATATATATATATATATATATGTACATATATAGGTATGTATGTTTGCGTAAATTATACATAAGTGGTATAAACTGTTTTATTTATTTATTTTTTTCCTTCTGACTCAGGTTCAAGCAATTGTAGATCATCATCATCAAGCTGTTGATGCAAAGACTGCCACTAAAGTTCGTTTCCAAGAACCTAACAGTGGAGCTGTTAAAGAAGATGGAGTCGTAAATACGAATGGAAATCAACAAACGCCAACTTCTGACGATGATCGTGCAAATACTAAGGTAAATGAATTAAACCATTTTTGATAACAGCTAATATAAGCTAATAACAGCTCTAATATAAAAGACGTCTGAATTGATTTGTTATAAACTACATTGATATTTATTTTTAAATCTGAAAATTTTCTGAAATATATTATATATATATATATATATATATATATATATATATATATATATATATATATATATATGAGAGATAGGTAGAAAGATTTTATATATTTCTTACAGGCTGATGAAAAATCCAAGGAGAATCCTGAATCTAATGTCATTAAAGAGACGAAAAAAGAAAAGGATGAAATGGAAAAAGATAAAAATTCGTTGGAGAATGAGACTATCGCCAACGTAGAACAAACAAATAACGAGACAGATAAAACACAAAAGAAAACCGCTATTACACCGTACGTATGAATCATTTTTGTTATTTTAAAAGAATTAAATAAATATACAAATTAAAAAAATGTATTACAGAGACGAAGGTAATGTGAGACGAATGCATACTGCTGTTAAACTAAACGAAGTGATCGTGAACAGATCGCACGACGCTCAGCTCGTTATTTTAAATTTGCCAGGACCTCCAAAAGACACAAAAATGGAACGGGAATCTAATTGTATCCTTTATGTATTATTTTTGTTACAAATATTCAACATTATTAAAATATCATTTTAATATCACTTTTTTTATAATTAATACATACATTATTTGCAATCATAAAAAAATCGTTGTAAATGAAATTAAGATTTCAAAACCTATTCTTATATAAACTCGTTAAAATAAATATTTAAATATATTTTTGTAAAAAAATCTAAAATATTGTAATAATAGTTGTTTCCTTAACTAACAGCAATAGATATGGAATTTTTAGAAGTTCTGACTGAAGGGCTAGAAAGAGTTCTAATGGTTCGCGGTGGAGGTCAAGAAGTCATCACCATTTACTCGTAATGCTCGGACAATTCTCACCATCAGTCTAATTTATTTATGGCCGATCGATCCTTCATAGACACAATCGATTATTATGTTCATAAAACTTTCCTACGTCGGTTTATTCAATTACTATTATTGTGAATCAGTATTGTTTTAAAGTTCGATTAGCTAATTTAAGATCTAGGCTCCAATTTCATTATTATTAACGATAGTAGTAGTTTTAAATAATAAGTAGGTGAATTTAATGATCTCTCACCGCTGAATATATATATATATATATATATATATATATATATATATATATATATATATATATAAGGCCTCAGTGACAGAACGATCGTTTCGTTTTAGTTACACTTTATATTCTTCTCATGAAACAATTATCATTTATACCAAGCGGTACGCGTAAAAGAGTAAAAAACAAAATTATTTTTTCTATCTTCAAGACTCTTGTCTTCTAATCGTACCATTTTGTACTCTTGCACAGAAACATATACACATAGTCATATAATGTATCCATACAAACACACATTCACACACACACACACACACACATATATATATATATATATATATATATATATATATATATATATATATATATATATATATATATATATGGCAGCGCGTAACGCATGATGTTATTGTTAATCAAATATTCACAAAAATTTACCATTTGCCATTGAGCGATCGTCACGTCACTTGTTTCTTTCTATTTGTAATCGAAATTTGTACTCTCGAATCTTCGTGTCGATTTTAAAATACATGGAATTTATCCGAATGAGAGACAACTTTTTCATTTATTCTTTTTTATTAAGATTATAATGTGTTCATATAGTTAAAACAAACATAAATGTAGAACATACTTATAATATTATATTAAAAATATAACCAAAATTAAATAGATCACATTTAGAAAAGTATTAATATCAAGCTTTTATTAAATTTGAAAAACATAAAATTCATATTCACTCACAAATACGTAATAATGTATGTATATATATATATATATATATATATATATATATATATATATATATACATATATTTCATTTAAATGCAAATATTAATTTCATATTATTATAAAATATAAACTCATCTCGAATACAGTATTGCAAACATATAAAATTTTTTTTTAATTATAAAACTTGCAGATTATTTAATTATGCTCTTGTTCACAACAAAAAAGTTAATTTTATCTGTTAATACATCGTCACTATTCCTAAACACCGCAATTGAATCATAATTACGATACCCAAATGAATAAAAAATGTGTTTGTATTTCGAGAATATTAAATATGTACATATGTGTACATTCATAGAATCGTCTCTTATTTGGTTAAATACTGTGATTCTGGACCGACAGTCCGACATTAGAAACTCTTAATCAAAATAAACGGTCGTGAAGATAGTGATAAACAAGAAGGTTAATAAATTTAGTGATATAGCTAGATTTAACTGAAACTGTATTGATTTTAAATATATAATTCTTAATGTCCGTGTCTGACCACGTCGCATAATGTGTAATCACAAATTTACTAGTTTGCCGTGAATAAAACAAATCAATTATCTACGTCAAATATGATAAATATTTAGATTGCACTAAATAGCATAAACTATGTTGTTCAAAATTTGTACAGCGACAAAGGTCTACAGCACTGAACTTCATGTACGAATATCTTTTACCAATCATTGTCATTAATCTAAACAGCTCCAATAACGAAATGCACATTAGTTCCAATACCGCAGTCCTACTCCGTGGAGTTCCGTATGAATCGAGTCTCAGCTAAATAATTTACATAAAAAAATATTTAAAACCTTCGACATTTTTAAACAAAAAGAAATATGATTACATTATTCCCTTCATTTAATGTGTTTATATTACTAACTAAAGATTCGTTTTATGAAGTACATCTGTAAACTTTCAAGAAACAATAATTGTTTGTTTTTTTCAGTTTAAATAATAATAAAGAATAAATCAAAAAGTAATATTATTATGATAGTTATATATTTAGAGATTGTATGGAAATTCATTTTCTATTTCTATAAGTGTTCTATGAAATTTAAATTTTTTCGATGTTCAAATAACATTTTCAATTGCATTAAAAATATTTTCTCCCTTTACTCTAACATTTAACTAACGTCGTTTTCTTTGAAAAAGGTGAAAAATATTATTATTTATTAAAAGAATATACATAATTTAATACAAATTGTTTATTAAGTCTGATGTCAGTATAGAATCTATAAATAAGTTATCGATATTTAATGAATTCGCAAAATATATATATATATATATATATATATATATATATATATATATATATAAATTTCATAAATATCCAGTAAAATTAATCTTTCAGTTTTTTCAGTTTGATTTTTTATTCGTATATTTTATTGTAAGATATATTATTTTTTTTTGTTAAAAAATACAGAATCTTTCAAGAAAAAGTATTATATTTTTATTAGATAATTTCAATTAGCATCTTAGATTAAATATTCATCATGACTTATATTGTCATGTACATGTGTGGAAATGCATTCGATACACTACTTTTATTCATATAGAAAACCTCTGATTTTCTGCAACGCGCCTAAGTGCCAGTTCAGTACTAAACTCATTAACAACTCCATTATCCTCTTAAATCATGCCTACCTTTATTCATTTTTTCTCTAATTATAAAAGAATGAGTTACCAATTTTAAAAAAATTATTGATACAACAAGTGAGATTTATATCTATATAATACACTCATAGGAAAGAAAAATCACAGAGAATATTTCTCATCGCATTAATTAAGCAATATTAAATAAAAAAGAATATACTATATTAAGAAAAAAATTTAAAGTATATAGAAATATGTATGTATATGTTAAATTATAAACACAGTGATAGCGACGAGCCTAAGTATATTGTAACTCTTGAAAAATAAACGGAACAGGAAAAAGGTTCGCCGCCGCCGGTCGCACGGCGAACAAACCGTCGGTGGAAAAATAAGCAGACACCGTTTCGTCATAATTTCATTAGTTACTGTGTATGTATATTAGATTCGAATATCCCTATTTAGAAAATATTATTGGATATTGTGTACGCGTTTTATTTTTGCTACAATTTGCTTTGGTCGAATAAGATTATTATTATCTCTATTATATTTGCTGTTGATAGATTTTGAACTTTTAAAACTCATTGTTGACGCGCGCACCTCACCGGCAACTGTCGGTCGCCGGACTTGGTGCTCTTGTAATCAACTCCAGCAATCGTTTCTAATGGTCAGGTCTTCAGTACTTTTTAAAATAAACAACTTATCAATCAGCGAGACTTTGCTGATCACTTCAAAGAATTATTAAAGTTCAACGACTAGATCTTAGGATAAAATCTGGTGATTGATTACAGCGGCCGGTTCTACCAGTTCAACCGGCGTCGGTACTATTCGTAGTGATCTTAAAGCCTTATAATGAGACCTTTCATTGAAAAATATTATAACTTTAATTTTAGTTATATAATTATCTATTTAATGTTATTATCTCTCGTAATAAAATTACACCAAAGAAAATAATATGAAACTTAATAAAACTCATGAAATAAACTATATCGTCGGTTTCAACTGATACATGCATTTAGAAGCGATCAAAAAAGAATTCATATATATATATATATATATATATATATATATATATATATATATATATATATATATCTACATATATATATATGTACAAAAAAAAGTAATAATATAATTAATTATATACAGTTCAATATAATTTTTTACACAACTGTATATAAAATTATAATGTAGTTACTTATTTTTTGATAATCTATTAGTATATATATATATATATATATATATATATATATATATATATATATATATATAATTTTAATCGATACCAGGAATTCAATTATCGAAATGTAATTACAGAAAACAATATATATTTATGTGGTTAGGTCTTCAGACTTTTACATGAACATTTTACATTTAATACACATTACTTAAAAATTAAATAAATATGTTTTATTATTTAATTTCATTTCCAATGTAATACTGGTCACATACGAATTCTGGTGTCGATAAAAACTTCCAGATCGCCAAACCGCACAGAAAACAATGTTTATTCTATTTGAAATTAAAATAATCCATGGTATAATTAACTAATGAAAACATTTGCCAAATATCAGTAGGGACAGTTCATATAAATGTGTTTTTAGCGGGGGATGAAGGAATAATTGAGATATCGAGTGAAAAACAAATGTGCAGATAGTACTCGATAACAAACGAAAAATATTTCCCTTATCCTCCACCTTAGTTGTAGGAAAAATATTTAATAAAAGTGCGAAAGTCGTTACAAAAATAGGCTGTGAGTGTCACGAACAGCACAGTTATCTAGAACACCATTAACTTTCTGTCTCTTGCGTAAGTCTTGTTCATTGTAAATGCGTGTGTATCTATATACATATATGCATGTGTACGTATATACATACGTATATATACATTTAAATAGGTAGATAGATATATACGCCTACCCACACAAAAATCGATCATAACTTAAATTGTAATATATAACAGTTTTATAGACAAATCAAAAGTATTTAAATAAAATGTTGCGGTCAATGGGACTCATATATATTTCAATTTGTGATCAACATATATGTATGCATATATTCATGAGGAAACCCATTCTGTATTTACAATAAATATATTCGTATTTTTCAAACACAAAATTACTGTTTCCATCAAAAACGTATGTTTTTTATATCGATTAATGACGTCATTTATTTATTTATACAAAATAGTGTCATTTAAATAGTTTCTAATATAATTATCGATCAACGACAATCATGATAGACACAACTTAAAAGACACTATAAGGCAAATAAAAAAATGATTGAACAAATCGTTTGTAAAATACATTTATTTATAAAAGTGTAAATATATAGAATGATCGTTTATCCGTGATACACAATCACACGCATTGTACAATAATTCATTAGGTAGCAAAATTCGTTTTCCAATAAAAATGTCCTTAACTAAAAGTTAAAACGCTAATAATAGCAAATATATTTTATTTGTTAAATAATTTAAAACATTTGATTTAACGGATCTTCGAAGTATTTATATGAATGCTAATTTTTCACTCGCTCTAAATACCTGTTATATGGAAAACCGATCATTTATTTAATTATTTAAGATTGCATACATGTATTTATGACTTGTGTTATCCATATTCGATTATATATGTATATATATATATATATATATATATATATATATATATATTACAAAAATATTAAATACATAAGTAATCGGAAAACGAAAATTTATTGGAAAGACTGCCTGTATATGTATTAAAAAAACAAATTGATGTAAATTGTATTAAATTGATTGTATTTCAAAAAATTACAACAATTAAATATTAATTTTCTGAGATCACAATGCTTATATGCCTACATATATGCCATATGTTTTTTTATAATTATTCATCACATTCTTCGATTTATTAAAAAAAAATAATTATATTGTGCATCTCGTATTTCTGTACCTCATAATAAAACTATTATTTCTTGTGTAAATTTGCGACAAGCATTACGAATCGATTGAATAAATTAAATAATCATTTGAAATCTATACATTCATCAAATTGTTTAATGATAATGAGACTTATATATATATATATATATATATATATATATATATATATATATATATGTTTGTATATAATTGAATTTAAATTTTTGACAAAAAAAATAAGTTAACAAATTTCGCGTTACAATTCTACTTTCAAAAATGTATCTTTTCTGTTTTATGAGTTACTATTATTAATTACAATTATTAAATACAAATTATATTTTACCTGTGTTTATAAAAATCTGAGTAATTATCTTCCTAGTATATTTCTACTGCCTGCAGTAAATTCTTCCTAAAATAAAACAGACTCAATTTCATAATCATTTTATACAAATTCCGTAAAAAGCATTCGCTCTTTTTCTATCATTATAAAATAGTTCTCATATTAATAATAGACCATCAGTTTTTGTAAATTTAAAGCTTAATGTTTGTAGCTTAACATTCAAATCGGTATATGTTTTTTTTTTTTTTGATTCGTAATGATGAGTCTAAATATTTGCAAGAATGTGTGAAATCTCAAAAAATTAACTACATACTGTTATCACGATTGAATAAATAAATAACAAATATAATTATATTGTAAAACTCTATGTGTCTCAAATAATTATATTATAATTAAATAACTTGTAGTTGTTAATTGAACCATACACATCTTGTCAAATTACATTTGATGTTACTCTATAAGGAAATTATAAATAAAACTATAAAAGAGTGTAATATTTCATTATTCATTACTTTCGCATTTATTATGTTACCTTTCCAGTATCTACAATGGAATCATTTGTAAATACACACTCATACACACATACATTATATATAAATAATAATATTTTCAGAATATTAAATTAGCTATAACAGATATCAATTTAAAGGTTGTGTCTACCATTTTTGCTACAAATTGGTCTTTAACATTTTGCAATCAAATGATACAAAAACTCCATTTTTCAAACTAGTGATAATTTTATCTTTGTAGAACTAAAGAACAGTGTAATACAGTTGAATTGAAAAATATACGGTCTTCTATTTTAGTGCTGTACTACGTGGGATTTATGTTTACTTTCTTACCAATTTGCTGACAATTTGTTTAAATTGTTACCAAATCCACAACAAACGCCCACACTATTGTATACAACAATATTTTCAGGATAATAAGGGACAAAAGAAAAATAATATAGATATAATAAACACAATTATGAAGCATATAATTTGACAAAAATGTCAAACATTAAACTAATAATCTGTTACTTAATATAAAACTATTTTAAAATCAGAGTTAAACGTTTAGGCAATTATAGATATTTCAAATATAAATTTATAATAATTAACAAAATACTTGACATTGGATTATGAGTTTTCGAGATTTTCGTTAAAGTTAGATGCTGACTAGCGAATTTTCTTTTAGGTTAAAAATTTTTACACGTAAATACTTTATATATATATATATATATATTTAATTATATATGACTATTTCTTTTAAAAACGAACAAACTTTAAATTATTTTATTTTTTATGTGATCTATAGAGGTAAAGACATATTTAAACTGATTACCTTTGTACTTAAATAATTTTACTTTCTACTCTATATAATTTTATGTAAGAACATAATTTAATTATTTTTTTATCTATCAAAGTATCTGCATAATAAGAATTATGTTCTTTGAATTTTTAATATTGTAGAAAATAAATATAACTATCATATTAATTTTGAAATAGAAAATATCTCCTAGCAATTTAAAAACGAAAATTAGTTACCTGGAATAATTATGGATGCTTTTAAAAAATAATGTGCGTTATATATATATACATGCATGTACATATGTGTATAATTATCGCCGCAAATAAAAATTATCATTTAAATATTAAAATATATATTTTTATATCTAAATACGTCTTTAACAGTTAAACTTTGAATGTACCGCTCTAATAAGATGACATTGCAGATCGAAATAAATTTTTGTTGTATATCATCCTTCTTTACTATAGTTCAGCATTAATACGAAGCCGAATTGTATTATACATCGAGTTAAAATTTTTGTTGGTGTATATTGTATATATATATATATATAAATTTTGCTTTCAAAATGCCTGAAGAAAAGGATAAATCTGAAAAAATGCAAACCAATGAAGATGAAAAGCAAGATTTGGTATTGTTATAATTATTATTATACTTATTAGGTTATATTTTTTTATCGAATTCTATAAAGAATTTTAATGACAAAATAATCCTAATTATTATCAGTACTTGTTCTCATTATATGTAGTTTAAATACATCTCTTTGGATTTACCTTTTGTTATTAATATATTTTATATTTTTTGAAAACATGTTACAGTCTGAGGAAGATAAAGCATTACAAGAAGAATTAAGTCTTTGTGTGGAACGTTTACAAGTTAGTGGATATAGTTTATAATTTTTCAAAAATATTTTCTTGTGAACTAAATACTAATTTATTTTAGGAAAACAATGTGTTTTTGTACGTTCCATCTTTGGAAATATTACGTAGCCAAATAAGAGCTTCAACAACTTCAATGACTTCAGTACCAAAGCCACTGAAATTCATGAGACCACATTATAATCCTATGAAAGAAGTGTATGAAAAAGTAAATGGTATAGCAAAAGAATTATGTGCCGATGTGTTGAGTGTTTTAGCAATGACAATGGGTGAAGGCAGAGAATGTTTAAAGTACCGGTCAGTCATTGCATTTATAAATTTATATAAGAACATCAAGTATAGAAAAGAATTTATTTGTTGTATTTAGTTTGGCAGGATCAGCTGATCAAATAGCTGAATGGGGTCATGAATATGTACGGCATCTTGCTGGGGAGATTGCAGCAGAATGGATTGAGCAACGAGATGAAGATGATTTGCGAAAACGTTTAATTGGACTAGCACATCAAGTTGTTGCATATAACATGAAACATAATGCAGAAGCAGAAGCATGTGATTTATTAATGGAAATGGAACGACTTGACTTGTTAGAACCCTATGTTGATGAAGGAGCATATCAACGTGTTTGTCTTTATCTTACGAGGTAGGTACAGAAATGTGTTAAATATAAATATAAAGAAGAGAAAAATGAAATAATTATTTTTTTGATTTATTTAAAAAATACAAGTTATATTTCAATACATACTTTTAATAAGAATTTAATATTTCTAGTTGTGTACCTTATGTAGCAGAACCTGAAAATAGTACATTGCTACAATGCGCAATTAATTTATTCAAAAAATTTAATCAGTTTCCTCAAGCTTTACGTCTAGCCATGCAACTGAATGATTCAGTGCTTATAGAAATTATATTTACATCATGTCCTGATCTGTAAGTAATGTAAAATGTATCTAAAAATTTTTCTAAATTCAATAGTAAATTATCTTCCAGGTCCGTTCAAAAACAGTTAGCTTTTATGCTTGGAAGACAACAAATCTATTTAGAACTAACAGAAAGTATTCCAGATTATGATGACCTCATAGAAATAATGTCCAATGCACACCTCAATAACCATTTTTTAAATCTAGCTCGAGAGGTATGATATATAAAGAGAGAGAGTGTTACAAATTTGCATTGTAAGTAATTTTTCCAGTTGGATATTATGGAACCGAAAACTCCAGAAGATGTTTATAAATCACATTTAGAAAATTCTCGTCCTCCTTTTGGTGGTGGTCAAGTTGATTCAGCAAGGCAAAATTTAGCAGCTAGTTTTGTTAATGGTTTTGTAAATGCTGCTTTTGGTCAAGATAAATTACTAATGGATGATGGAAATAAATGGTTGTTTAAAAATAAAGAACATGGTATGTTCTTTTATTAATCAATATTTCATTTAGTTACATTTTTTTAAAATAATTTGTTCTCTTAACATTAAGTTTTATTTAAATCAATGGATAAAATTATTTGTTTATTTAAGGAATGTTAAGTGCAACAGCATCTCTTGGGCTTATTCTTTTGTGGGATGTTGATGGTGGACTAACTCCCATTGATAAGTATTTATATTCTTCTGAAGATCACATTAAATCTGGAGCATTGCTTGCTTGTGGCATAGTTAATTGTGGAGTCCGTAATGAATGTGATCCAGCTCTAGCTCTACTGTCTGATTATGTTCTACATAATACAAATGTCATGAGAATAGGTGCAATATTAGGTAAAGTAATTAGTGTTTGGTTTATTGAAATTATTTTCATTTATTTTATCATTTTATATTTAGGTCTTGGATTAGCTTATGCCGGTTCAAATCGTGAAGCAGTCCTTAGTCTTTTGACACCGGTGTTTTCTGATCCTAAATCAAGCATGGAAACAGTAGGAATGGCTGCTCTTGCTTGTGGTATGATTGCTGTTGGTTCATGTAATTGTGATGTAACTGAAACAATTGTCCAAACGTTAATCGATCGCTCAGAGAGTGATCTTCGTGATACTTATGCTAGATTTCTTCCTCTTGGCCTTGGTCTTTGTCATCTTGGCCGACAAACAACTGTTGAAGCTATTGTTGCTGCTCTGCAAGTAATACCAGAACCATTTAAATCAATGGCTGTAACAATGGTTGAAGTGTGTGCATATGCTGGTACTGGAAATGTACTCAAAGTACAACAATTGTTACATATTTGTTCAGAACATTATGAGCCTGTTGGTGAAGATTCATCACGTGATAAAACAACAACAAAAGCAGAAAAAATACAGAGAGAAAAAGAAGAACGTGAACGAGATTTAAGCAGCAAACAAGCAGTAGCAGTTTTAGGCATAGCTTTGATTAGTATGAGTGAAGATATTGGAGCTGAAATGGCCTTTCGTACATTTGGGCATTTGGTGAGTTTATTTATTACTTAAATAAAGTTTTTGTTTCAACAATAATATTTTCAGTTGCGGTATTGTGAGCCTGTAATTCGTCGATCGGTACCGCTTGCTCTTGGTCTTATATCGGTATCAAATCCCAAACTCAGTATTCTAGATACATTGAGTAAATTTTCACATGATAGTGATTCAGAAGTTGCACATAATGCAATATTTGCAATGGGTTTAGTAGGTGCTGGTACAAATAATGCAAGGTGATATTTTTATTTTAAAATTAATAATAAAACTGAATAATAGTAGTTACGTGTGAATTCTGACTTTGATCTCAAACACCTTCACAATTCTAGTGTTTTTATTATTATTAAACATTTTAGATTAGCTGCAATGTTGCGGCAATTAGCTCAGTACCATGCAAAAGATCCAAATAACTTATTTATGGTACGTATAGCACAAGGTCTTACTCACTTGGGTAAAGGCACATTAACATTAAGTCCCTATCATAGTGATAGACAGCTTTTAAGTCCTGTAGCTTTAGCAGGACTTCTTGCTACATTAGTTGGATTTTTGGATGTCAAAAACAGTAAGTAGAAAATTGTTACATAAAGAAATTTTTTATTCAGTGTCAAATAATTGATTATTGTCAAATGTTAGTTATCCTGGGCCGGTCACATTATTTATTATATACGTTAGCAGCAGCAATGCAACCAAGAATGCTGGTTACTTTTGATGAGGAACTAAATCCTTTAACAGTACCTGTTCGTGTAGGACTGGTAAATAAATGATAATATTAAATTTAAATTATTTATACATGTTTTATAAATGTCTTTTAGGCTGTTGATGTTGTGGGCCAAGCTGGTAAACCCAAGACTATTACAGGTTTTCAAACACATACAACACCTGTTCTTCTAGCATATGGAGAAAGAGCAGAATTAGCCACTGAGGAATATTTGCCATTAACACCAATAATGGAAGGATTTGTAATACTTAGAAAAAATCCTGATTTCAATCCATAAATGTATATTTATTTCTATTTACAATATTTTATAATATTTTGCATGTACGATTATACTGGAAATATATTTAATTTTCAAAGGTATATAATGTTGCAAAACTAATAAATACAGAGTACTTGTACTTTACTATTTAGTTAGATGTAAATATCATTTTTATGATCACTGTTATAGTGAAGATGAGTCTATGAACTATTAAGTTTGTAGGTATGGTTCCATTAATTTATACCGAAATATAAGAATTGTAAGACAAACATATGTTCATCCTTTTAATATATACTTTTTATAAATTCATACTTTGTTACCTTTGATTTGTCAAAAAAAATATCACTTAGGTTATATTCCGAGTATAACCTGTTCTCATGGATTTCATCGATTGGGTATAATAAACTACTTTTTTAAAAATAGGTGTAATATTGAGCTAAATGTATACTTTGTAATAAAATTATTTAAATAAACAATCTTAATATTCCTATAAATCAAAACATTGATGAAGAATACAATCGAAGTAGAAATTATGGAATTCGGCTCCATTACACGTTGATGTACTTTCCATTGATTGTACTTTCGGTTGAACAGAGCCGGCAAACATTAATTTATTTAGTATTTACCTATGTTTTTGATAATTTTCATTATTCTAATGATTTAATTAATCGTCAATTTAGAATTAATTTTTTTCAATATATAAAGGAACTATAATAATTTTATATAATTTGTAAGTATCTATATTCCATTAACAACGTGATTGCTTATATACATACGTACAAATCTATATATATATATAAAATGTGTGTTTTGTATGCCTGTCATTTGTGAAAATCATGTGGATTAAAAGTTTCAAACCGAAGTTTCTATATAAATTACATAAAGCACATTGTTTTAGAAACTCACAAAGTAAATAGTTATGGCAACTTTAATACAAAAATCTAATATATTAGTAGTAGGAGCTGGTGGAATTGGTTGTGAGTTATTGAAAAATCTTGTTTTGTCAGGTTATAAAAATATTGTTGTGGTATGTATATCTTTTATAAGAAAATATGTTACACTGAACTTTGAAAATAATCAATGTATGGTATGACCACTTAATTTTAATTATTTTTACAGATAGACTTAGACACCATAGATCTAAGTAATCTTAACCGACAATTTTTATTTCGCCGTCATCATATTGGTCAACCAAAAGCTATAATTGCAAGATCTACTGCATTAAAATTCAAAAAAAATTTAAACATAAAAGCATATCATGACAATATTATGAAGTAAGTAAAGTAAATAACCTCGCTTTTTATTATTTCTTTCCAATTTTAAAACATATTTTTCAGTCCAGACTATGGTGTTACATTTTTTAAGCAATTTAATTGTGTTATCAATGGATTAGACAATAGAAAAGCTCGTAGTCATGTTAATAGAATGTGTCTGGCTGCCAATATACCTTTAATAGAAACCGGCACAGCGGGTTATTTTGGACAAGTTGAAATGATTGTGAGAAGTTTAACACAATGTTATGATTGTGAACCAAAAGCTGCACAAAAAACTTTTCCAGGATGTACAATTCGGAATACACCATCAGAACCAATTCATTGCATCGTTTGGGCTAAACATTTATTTAAGTCAGTTAATCATTTTTTTTTAGTATTTAATTAATACATCTTTAAATTAATTTTTCAACAGTCAATTATTTGGTGAAGAAGATGCAGAAAATGAAGTGTCTCCAGATTCTGCTGATCCTGAAGCAAAAATGGAAAATGAACATGAGATATTTTCAGTAGATAATGACACAATTAATGATGGTAATGTTCAGCGTGTCTCTACACGTGCTTGGGCTAAAGAGATTAACTACGAAAGTGAAAAATTATACAATAAATTTTTTGTGGATGATATCAATTATTTATTAAGCATGAAAAATCTTTGGATAACACGCAAAAGTCCCACACCATTGAATTTCAGTTGGGAACAAATAAATATGTATAGTAAGGGTTTCGTATTAAAAATATTATTTTTTATTTATATATTCTTTAATTCATTTAACAATTTAATATATTAAAATTTTAATTTCAAAATTTATGTCATTTTTTGTTCTTTTTATTAGAATCAGGTAACGAATTTGAAGGTATTAATAGAACTATGAAAGTTTGGCCTATAGAAATGTGTCGACAAGTTTTCAAATCTAGTACTGAATCTATATGTAAACGATATTACAAATTACAAGAAGGTGATTTTTTAACTTGGGATAAAGATGATTCAGATATGCTAGATTTTGTTACAGCGTGTGCATGTCTTAGATGTTATACTTTTTCAATTGAAGCAAAGAGTCGTTTTGAAATTAAGGGTAATATTTTTGAAATAATCATGATTATTTTTTGATATGTGTGTGTGTATATATATATACACACACACACATATATGAGCGTGTATTTAAATTTATAGAGGTTTGTTCTTTTTTTTACAGCTATGGCAGGTAACATAATACCAGCAATTGCCATGACAAATGCAGTAATTGCTGGTCTTGCAGTACGGTTTGCTAATAGAATACTTGCAGATAAAGCTGCTTTAAATCGGACAATCTATTTACGTCGAGAAGCAAATCATAGAGGTGATCGGTTAACAAGAGAAAAACGTCTCATTGTTCCAAATCCAAAATGTTATGTTTGCTCCTCTAATCCAAAAATGACAATTTATTTAGACACGACTCGTATGAAAATAAAGGAATTTGAAGAAAAAATTCTTAAAAATCATTTAAATATGGTACAGCCAGATGCTTATGTTAGTGCTTCCTTAATAATCTCTTCTGAAGCTGGTGAAACTGAACACAATGAAAAGAAAACATTGTGTGAAGTCAATGTTGTTGATGGAACTATAGTAGCTGTGGATGATTTCTTTCAAGATTATCGATTGCAAATTATAGTATGTCAAATGAAAAAAACTGACGATGAAAGAGACTTTATTGTTGAAGGTGATGTATCTGAAATTAAATCACTTGATACGTCAGAACCTGTTCCTGGTCCAAGTGGTGTAAGTCAGAAGAGAAAAATTTCCACAGATGAGTCTGATACATCTGCAAAAAAGTTTCGGTCAGATACATCTGATGATTTATCTCCAGAAGAATCTCCAGACTCTAAAAACCGACTTTCAATCCAAGCAATGGATATTTCAGCAGACTCAACTGAAGTATCACGATTTAAAGAAACGAATTTAACATCATTAGACGACGATGATGATGATGAAGATATAATGATTGTTGATAATTTGGATACAAATCAAACAAAATCCATAGATAATACAGTAGGCAGTTCAACAGATGACTTATCAGTTCAGTTTACAGAAGAAAACAATGTAGTTGAAAATTATGAAACGTCGGAAGAAAGAGAAAATCCAATTGTTGATGCAAATGAAATTGCACATGACATTGAATATTACTGCGATCCAATTAATTATGAAAAATTTTCTGTCAATCATGAACTTAATTACAGTAACTATAATGGATGTTGCATAAATTAAGTTTTTTAGAAACATCAGTATTCTCATTAAAAAGTGATATACTTTTTACTAATATATCGATTTTTTACAAAGATAACATTGATGAACTCTTTTGATTACTTTTTAAACATCTGTAAATATAACTCAATTTATACATATTTATTCATTTATTCGATCAATGTTAATTTTGACTTCCATCAAATATATAAGGTGACCAAAAAAAATCATTTATTGACTTTCATATAAAATATATTCTACAACTTTTTTTATATTAATATAATTTCTATTTAATCATTATTTTGAATCTGAGGAAAAAATATTATTTTTTATGTTATTTACTATCTAAAGGAAATAGTACAAAAGTTTTTTAATCGAATGTTTACTATTTTGGTAAGTTGCATTTGATTGTAACTAATGTTTGTGACAAAGATATAATTCATTTACGATAATGAATTAAGCAAAAATCATAATGTGTATTTACTTTATCTATGTATGAAACACAGTTAATAAAATCATTTTATACTCCATTTATGTGTTTATATTTTTATTTATATTAGTAACTATATAAATATGTTAAAATATGAGAAAAACAATAAAATAGATATTAATTTAAAATATATGGTTAGAGACTTAAGTTATACTCAGTTACTTGTTGATTATTATAATTGAATCATATTCTTCATGATATAATATTAATCTTTATTGATTGATAATTATACTACTATTTCATATTTACATATTTAGACTGTTATCAAACAATACATAAATGATTCTAAAATTTTTAAAAGCAAAACATCTATTTATTACATTACTTATATTTAATTGAATTTTAAATATATATATATATACATACATACATACACTCACTTTAAACATTGAAAAAGTTAATAAATTCAAAACAATTTAAACTAAATATCTCAGAAACAAATTCCACAATAAAAATTTTCAATTTAAATATAATCTTTATTTAATATTACATTAAAATGGAAAACTACTGAATTTAAATAATTTATTATAATTTAATATAATTATATTACACTTTTATAGGTTACATTAAATATAATAATATCACGTCACAATTTTTACCTTGCATTTCATTAACAATGAAGAGAAAATATTATTAACTCCTGCATCAAGATTTGAATGAGTTGTTGTGATCTATATTTACACAAAGTAAATAGAAAATGTGTACGTCTCAAATATATTCTACTTACTTATCTGAATTTCGTTCTCAAATGTTTTAAACATTTCGTTTTATGAATGTCAACGCAATACACTATATAAAAAGAATAGCATATATACAATATTCACTTAAACATATGTGATAGAAAACATAAATAAGCTATTGTATACAATGTGATTACTCCAATAGCCAATCATTCGCTGATTATTGCAAGCTGGTGACCTCTGTAGCGCGTGCCGTGCGACACTATCCAACCATTACTATGCAAGAAAGACAGACAATAAAAGTAGCGACGTATTGCTGTCTTATCGAAACAACCAGAGTGCGTCTGTGAAATATGGCGTCGTCGTAAGACACTGTCATGAGTTACGCGCATTACGTTAAATCTGTCCCGCGTCCATTGTCACCGGAGCGTGGAGAGTGCCTTTCTGATACTAACACTAATAACAATGTGAAAACGCGCAACACACAAGTGTCACCTGCAAATAAAACAAATGATTACCTCAACTTGCCGGGACTGTTGACATCGCCAATGGCGACTCGTAACAACGATGTGAATGTAAATAATCATAAACGATCGTCCTCAGACGATCTTAGCCCCTTTGCTGTCATTATGTCACCAGACACTGAAGAGTGGCGATCATTAACGCCAAATCAAATATTATGGCGTCGAAGAACTCTTGGACCGAGCGACACTTGTCCTGATACAGCAGGTACCTACATACGTTTATTATCTTAAATGTATATTTGCCTTTCTGTTTTGCTAGCTTAATGTTTTAGGTTAGATTTTGTTAATATGATCATAACAGTTCAAATTCAATTTTAGATAATGTTAATGGTCGTAAGGAAAACTGGAAAAACCCAAGAAAAAGGTGTAGGTCATTTGATTATGGAGATTTACGTCCAAGATTATCCCTCGATGATTTTATCCGTGACGCTCTAAAAAGTAAAACTGAAGAATTTTTTGTAAAAACGAAGGCAGATGAAGTTCCTTATGTTATACGGAAAGAGCCGTCTGAACAAAAGGAAGTCAAATCTTACGTATTGTCGGAAAGCAACGATGCTGTGTCTGATGTAACTGAAATAAAACATGAGAATGATCAGAAGATGGATGTGTCAACATCTCTAAATAACTTTTCAAGCTCGTTAGAAAGTACTTCACAATCTTTTAAGCAGGAAATTGTTGAAATATTAGTCTCTAATTTACCAGTGAATAATGCAGAAGTAAAAAGTGAATCAGTAGACAGAATAAAAAAAGAAGAAACTATTTCACGACATTCTGAGGTAATTGTCAATATGGTATATAGAGTTTTATAAATTATTTGTATAAAAATTAATATAGTACTCTGAAAATATTATACTTTCAAATTTATGTCCCCTGAAATGGTATTACATAATTCAATGACTATTTTATGTAGATTCGTGGTGAAGAATTATTGGATCGGTTATATCGACATGAAGTGTCGAATAGAAATGGATCTCGGGATGATGAAAGAAGTCGTTCACACAGGAGGCACAGGCGTGAAGAGGTTCGGTGTTCTCACTGCAGCAGACGTGTACGCCGTGCTTCTATAGGTGTACAATGTAAACGTGGAGAATCGCGTCGTAAAAGCCCCCGTCGTAACACAATGCTAATAGATAATGTTTCTCATGTTGATGGACTAAAATATTCTAAATATATGCATGTTGAAACACATTCTAATGGAGGAGCAAGTGTAATACATGTTTTTCAAAATGAAATTGACCATCTTTCAACTACTCAGACACAGGTAAAATCTTTTTTTATTTTATTAACTTCATGTGTATTATTATAAGCTGTAATTAAGATATTTTTAGTAAAGATTACATTCTAAAATTATGAAAAAATTGTGTGTATATGTATCGAAGCACTAAATATATTAAGTAAGTTTGTATTTTATGCAGGAACTTGTTGATGAATTTTTTAAATTGACATTCTCTGAAGATGAAAACAAACATGCCAATCATGTAATGGCAATTGTTCATGGTGCTGCTTCATATTTACCAGATTTGCTTGAACATATGAGTTACAATTATCCTGGCCTTACTGTCAAAAGTGGTGTACTTGGTCGAAATTCAGACATAGAAACTTGTACACTTGGGCAATATAATGAACAGGTTAGGAAGCACTATGCTCATGGCACTGTTAGGTATGGACCTCTTCACCAATTAAGTCTTGTTGGTGTTGCTCATGAAGAAGTTGGAGGATATTTTCCAGATTTATTAGATCGACTTCAGGAAAACCCATTTTTAAATGCTGTATGTGTTTTTACATAATTACATTTTACCTTTTTATTTATGAAATTCAATTTCAGACCATGCCTTGGGGTCCATTATCAGTTTTTCGAATGAAGCGTCCTGAATCTAATGATGGCCCTATACTTTGGATCCGACCAGGTGAACAACTTGTACCTACAGCAGAAATGGGAAAAAGAGATGTAAAACGTCGACGTACTGGGATAAATGAACTAAAAAATTTACAATATCTTCCTCGAATGAATGAGGCACGTGAATATCTTTTTGAAGACAGAACAAAAGCACATGCTGATCATGTAGGTCATGGTCTTGATCGTATGACAACAGCGGCTGTAGGTGTCCTAAAAGCAATTCATGCTGGTAAAACACCTGATCCACCAATTAATAGAATGACAAAAGATGTGGTTGCTTTTTCAGCAAAAGATTTTGATGTGCTTGCAGAGAAATTACAACTAGATTTACATGAACCTCCAACATCACAGGTTTGTATATTTGATTTGATTAAAACTTCAAAATTTAAATATTAATAAGTAAAAATATTCTATTTTTTGGAATAGAATTTATTTTCAAGATTAATGTACTCTCTTGTATTAAAAGTTAATATACAATTTATATATGTAATTAGTGATTTAATATCTATGAATACTATATGGAATGGAGTAATATCTGTAAATGCATATATTATACATTTTAATGCATTTATAGTTCAGATTTATGTACTTACAAACTCAATTATATTTAAGTTTATATATAAATATACTCAACAAAATACACGTCTACAAAATTTAAGTATATTAATATGAAAAAGTAAGATAGTTTTTTTCTTTTTAAAAATGTATTATTAATTGTGAAGATACTTAAAAATAGTTTGTTTAAATTATGTATGTCTATGTTATGTGTTTATCAATTAATAACATGGTGTTTTTCATGCTAATTGTATTTTAGATATTATAAGTTGTTTATTAATGACTTATTTAAAAATATAATTTCCCTGTATTTTAAAGTTAATTACATTAATGAATTTTATTTTGTTCAGTGTGTAACTTGGATTGAAGATGCAAAATTAAATCAGTTAAGGAGGGAAGGCATTAAATATGCTCGTATTCAACTTTTTGATAATGATATTTATTTTCTGCCCCGTAAAATAATTCACCAATTCAGAACTGTTACAGCAGTAACGAGCATTGGTGAGTATTGAAAGTCATATAAAGTAGAAACAATAAGATGTGTACGTATGTTTGTATATATGTATATGTGTGTGCTTACACACAAATAGTATTACTGTAAAAACATATGTATATTAAACAATATTTTAGTAATTTAATTTTATATGTATTTTAAGTATTTGATAATAAATAAAATTATAATTATTTTAATTTTTAGCTTGGCATGTACGTCTCAGTGAATATTATAGAGATGTACCAAATGCCAAAGAAATGATTCATTCAAGAGTTGTATCTTATCCTATTCATGAATACAGAGAATTAAAATCGACAGAGAAAAACCGTCATACAAAAAAGCATGATGAAATAAAATCAACACAAAAAATTGAAGAAAAACATTGTGTTGAAGTAACACCAGATACTAAAGAGCATAAAAGACCTGATAGTTCCAAATCTAAAAACAGTTCATCCAAAAGTGGTCGGCCATCTTCTAGTGAAAAGGAAAATGTAAGAAGACAATTGGCAAATATGGTTGAGTTCTCCAAAGATTCTCATGAAACCGATTTTAAAAAACGTTCAGATGATAGATCAAAATCAATGAAATCCGATATATCTCGCACGCCTTCAAAAAAATCTTTAGATAGTAAAACAGATCATAGTCTAAAATCAAAACATAATGAATCTGGAAGTGGTAAATCATCAGATGGGCACACTCGTAAAGAAGATAAAAATGGTAAAAGCAATGATAAAAGAATTCATGGTTCAAAGCATCGTGATTCAAAACATCGTATACGGTCCGACTCTTCAAGTGACAAGTCTAAAAAACATAGAGATCGAAAAGATACATTAGACTCTTCACCAATGGAGTCCGGTTTTATTGAAGCAAAAAAGAAACAGAGTTCTTCCGGAGATTCTCATTCACCAGGAGATAAGCGACCAAAGAGTGATACAGATTCAAAATCTTTGAAATCATCGCCGCCTGAAAAAAAATTAAAATTAGTGATTCCACATCGACCTGCTGTTCCACCACAACCCATCAACCTTGTTGATCAGATAATAGAAGGTATGAATAATACAAGCAAAATTTGAATCGCCCGGACTTGTCTCTCAGAAATCCTTGGTCACTGGAGATAACGGCACAGTGCCATTCCTCCGACGGTACTCTATGACTGAAGGACGATCCGCGTTAAGCGGAATGTCAGTAATAAGTCAGCACTTCCACAGGTACCTGTTAAATAATTCAACGATCGACAAAACATCCATGCGCTAGGGCAGTCACTAGTATGTTCCATTGTCAGGATCGACTTGAATAGCAAGATTACGCAAAACTACAGACATTCCTTAAGAAAAACAAATGTTCATCAGTTCTTAATGGATGTCACAAAATCAAAATGTTGGTCGGAGACATATAATTGTACCTTGTTGATTTTTCATTTAATAATTTATATGAAGAGCATTTTTTACATTTTTTTCCAAAAGTAGAGATAGCAGTATAACACAGTTTTACTGCAAAAGATTAACAAAATGTAGTTCGGGTGGACAGGTGTGCCGGGCCTTTCTTTTTTTACTCAGTATTAACAAATTTTTCAATTGCTTGTTTTATATAAGTGCACTGAATTTTTTTTAAGTTGTTTAAAAACTTAATGTTGGAAAAATTATTTATAGTGATTTAAAATTAATCCAAATTTTGTTTTGTTTCGTTTTTATTTTTATTTGATATTATTTTAAATGTTTATAGTCACAGTTGCCTTTATTAATAATGATGAAAAATTTTCAATATGCAATATTGAATTTAATATATGTGTTTAATATATTCAAATTAATGTAAGTGTACAGATGGAAATGTGTGTGTGTGCATAAATATGGATATGTATGTACACACATCATGTAAATACACATGCACAAAAGTGTACAAATGTGTATGCATACACACACGCACATATTGTATATAAGTATGGATGTGTGTGTATTGTTTATATATGATACATGAAATTTGATATTTTATTTAAATTATAAAATTTAATTCTTATAACAGTCTTAGTTTCATTGTTTTAATGATAAAAATGTTCCTGTACGTATTCCTTAATAATGAATTTAAATTCAGTTAAACTGTCATGGAATAAAAAGTATTTTTATTAATTTTCATCTGGTTTTATTACAACAATGCATTAGTGCTTAGTTTTCAGTGTGATTTACTTCTATATTTTTTTATTCTCTTTCCCGGTCTTCACCATGTTATTGAAGTGATCGAATATGTAGTGCACATGTTGCATATATCAAAAATGAACTTAAAAATTAAGTTTATTGTGTACGTTAAAAGAAAAAGATGCGAAGAAATTCAGATCTAAAAAATAGTGATGAGATCGAAATGAAATTTTAAACTGTAAATTGACACAATATCGCGTTTATTAAATATGTACGTCGCAGTCTTATCATGCGTTCAGTACGTAGTTAGATTTTAGAGCAGTCGAGTCGAAATATTATTTTTACTTATCATCTTATTCGCTTAGATTGGAAACGACTCAATATGTACATTTTGGGCTGGTTTGCCCTATTTTATAATTCATTACAAATTATTGTATTTTAGTCATTCATACTTATTATGATGAATAATGTACACAAATGTGTTGAATATTGTTCAGAAGAGATACAGTAACATTAAATAATTTTGTGTAACTAGAATTTTATGAGACTTTTTGTAATATTCAAGTATGTTTTCATTAGTAATAAGTATTTCGTACATATAGTGGCAAAAGGCTTTAATAAAATACTTTTTAATTCACTGAATTTAAGTCATTTAAAATCAAAAGTAAGAAGTATGTTGAGTTAGATTGAAAATTAATGTTATTTGTATTTTAATTAAAGCTCATAACTACTAATAAATTTAATCTAAAAATACTTTAATATGTATAAATATATATAAATATATATACATATATATATATATAAAATACTTTATTTTTGTACAGTATTCATCATAATTAATTATTTTTGCTTCAATCTAAGTTTTAAATTCAGTTTTATATGCTTCAATTATATTTAATTAAATACTCTTCTTTTGTGAATTTTAAATTAAATTCTTAGTTGTTATTCGGCCAAAAGACAAATTGTCATTCTTTAAAAATAAATTAACAATACAAGAATCTAAAAAAATCTATTGTCAATTTAACACAACAATATGGGATGCTCAGAACTATTCTCATAAAGTTATGCCAAGATTTAAGCTAAGATTACAAAATTTAACTTGAAAATGAAATTTTTTACATTTTAATAATCTTAAAATTACAATAAGTAAAAAAGGGTCTAAAAGTAGTGACTAAAGGTGATTAAAAAAATTTTATTTAATCAAATGTATTGAACATATTAAGACTTTTTCATTGTTATTTTGTGAAAACTAGTTTCTTTTTTTTTGTATTTTTGTCATAAACTACAAATATTTTGAATACTAATTAAAGATATTTAGATCTGTAATTAGCTTGTTACATCTTATCTTTTTTAATTATTAATTATATTTGTTGTGTTATTTAATGAATTATTTTGATATACAAAATCTGTGGTTTTACTTAACAGTTTGTACACACTTATGTATGAATGTGTATATATATATGAGAATATGTTTTACATTGTAAACTATGAAAGTTTAATTCAAAAATAATGGATAACTTTTGTGTGGTTTTGTATGTAAAATTTAAAATATTTTTGTTTTACATCAGCATTTCATGTACATACTTTATATGAATAACATTTCATATCTTTGGCCGAACTATCAACAGATTTTAAATAAATAAAATGTTGTACTTTATGAATTATACTATGTATATATTATTTATGTATCATGATAAAAGAAAAAAAAAGTAATTTATTTTTAATAGTGTAGACAAATTCAATTCACTTCTGATTAATTAATAAAAGTAATTATTTTCATCTTATTATCATTAGCAACATAGTTACTGTAATGTGATTGTTTTCGTTAATTAAGTTTTCATAAATTGTCAGCAATATAAATAGGAAAAAGAATTAATTTATTTTTTTATGAGAGGAGTATTTGTTTTTAAGAATATTGTAAATATTTTATATATGTGAAGTTATAAAAATAAAATAAGTTAACCATGTAATGAGTGTTAATCATAAATTAATAAGTTTGTTATTTTCAAATTCTATGAGAATGTTTTTATTAAAAGTACAGAGTAGGAATACCAGGCTTTAATTTCCAGCCTCTCAAATAAGATATAAAATACTCTTATAATAAAAAACTTCTTCAAAACATTTACAGATTCTGTGATTAGATACATAGGGTAGTAAATTTGAGTATAACCAAAAATTATTTCAATATCATTTCAACGTGTCCAAAAAAAGAAATAAATAAGAATTCATTTTAATAAATTACTACAAAAATTTTAGTATAAAATGTTTTTTTTTATTATCTTGCTTATTATTGTATAATTACAAAGAAAATATTCTTATTATCGTAAAGTCGTTTGTTTCTGATTTTTTAACCATAACTTGTGTTACAATTATGCAATATATTTGTTTTAAAACTATTGGTTATTAAAAAAAAGTACATTGACAGATCAATATGAGGTTTCTTAAACTCTCTCTCTCTCTGTATATATATATATATATATATATATATGTACATATAATATGTATATATGTTGTGTATATATATATATATATATATATATGCATACATATATATATATATATGTACATTTTCAATTTTATTGTTTTCAAATTATTGATACATTTACTGTGGAACATTTAGCCTAATTCATGTAGGTCATTGAACATTAAAAGTTACGCAATTAATAGATTAATAGACTCAATTGATATATTAAAATAATAATTAAAGGGTTATTGTTCAATTTTTTATTTCATTCCATCTAATACATTTGATTTCAGGACATATAAAAAAATTCAAATAATATAGATTCGATAATTTTGTACTTCCGAGCAAAACTTGATATTATACAGAAGTTAGATTATTTGTAGGCATATCTAAACAAAGATATATTTACTCCAGTGCGTTTGTATTTGCTATTGTGTTCTCTTATGGGTGTTGTATTCATGTTTATCTGCGCTGTCGTCCGCTTCAGTCTGTTGTAGAATCACTGATCATTTTTCATATATCTAATTGAACGAGTTTATTTTTAATGATGTCAAATGTATCATCATCGTTTTGATGTTTGTGACAGTGTACAATTGTTTTTTATGACTTCTGAATTAGTATTATTTAAAGCAAAATGACAGTGGATTTTAAGGATTACTTTTGGGTAAATATTTTATTTGTATATTAATCGTGTAACATGAACCGTATATGTTTACAATAGTTTACGCCTCAAAAAAACATTTATTTTTAATTTGTCAATATCTTGATAGACTACTTAAATTGTATTTATTTGTATTGTACTGCATATTTTATTATACATTACACATATACACAACATAATGCATACACACACCCACATAAAGTTTTGTGTTTCAATATATTCAATAATGTTAACAGTTATTTATTATATGTTTAAGTCTCAGTATTTTGTTCTACATTTAAATATTTTATACATAAGTGTGTCCATGATGTATTATGTGTGTATATCTGTCTAGGTATGTACGAATATATATATACAATATATATATATATATGTGTGTATATATATATATATATATTTATATTGTGTGTGAATATATATATATATATATATATATATATATATATATATATATATATATACACATACATACACACACATATATACATACATACACACAAGCATATACATACACAATTTTACTTTCATACTACAGGGGGAGAAAAATCTTGGCTTTGATGTTTTATACCATAATATGAAACATGGACTTGTTGCAAGTAAAGAACTGTCGGAATATTTCCGAGAAAGGTAAACATAATATTTGTAAGCAGAGCTGTATGTGTGTGTGTATATATATATATATATATATATATGTATGTATGTATTTATGTATGTATGTGTATGTACATTGTAGTATGTGTTTACAATTTTGTCATTTAATTTTAATTAATACATTAAATACAATTCAATTAATATATAGATCAAATATGGAGGAGCTCAATTCAAAACAGATGACAAAACTTGCAAAACAGGCAGGAAGTGGATGTCCACAGGGTACGTTTTCACCTGTTTGGCAAGTTTTGAAAACTTCTTCAGAACGTCTCGCAACACTTCATATGCAAATGGTTCAAAAAGTATCAGAATTAGTTAAAGATGTATCTAAATACGCTGATGACTTGCATAAAAAATATAAAGTTGTAAGTGATACATTACTAAATAATTTTGAAATACAGAAGTCACTTCATACAAATGTATTTACTAATTAACATTTGTTAAAATATGCTCTTCTTCTGTTGATCCTAATTTTATTTCATACTTATTTAAAAAGTATATATAAAGTTATTTAAAATTGTATATTTAAAGGTTAAAGAAAGTGAATCTGGTACTTTAGAAATTGTTCAGGCGATACAGTCAACTACATTAACTTTACAAAAGGCAAAAGATCTGTATATACAAAAAAGTGTGGAATTAGACAAATTAAAAAAAGAAAATGCTTCACCGAAAGATTTAGAAAAAGGTGAAGCTAAGTTACGTAAAGCTCATGAAGACTATAAAACATCAGTTGAAAAATATATGGCAATTAAAGAAGATTTTGAAAAAAAAATGACTGTGACTTGTAGAGTAAGAAATTTATGTATATGTATATATATATATATATATGTATATAAATATATATATTAACACAGTAAATTTAAATAACAGATTATCCATATTTGTTTTTATTTATTGAAGTATGTTTTTTTTATTTTAGCATTTTCAAGATATTGAGGAAGCACATTTAAAACAAATGAAAGATTTTTTAAATTCTTATTCAGAAATTATTCAAACTAATCATGACTTAGTTGGGCAGGTATTATTACATTTATTTATGTCAATTTTATTTATTTATGTATATATATATATATATATATTTTTTTTTTAGGTACATACAGATTTTAGAAGGCAGTGCCTAGAATTATCAGTGGATAAATTACTTGAACAGTTTGTTCTTATTAAGTACACTGGATTAGAAAAGCCAAGTAGGTGTTTATTTATTTCTTTAAAGTATTTTTTTAATATTGTATTTATTATAGGTGCAATGGAAGTAGAAGAATTAAATCTACCATCATTGGCTAGTGGGGGCGACACAGGAAGTCCTGATGCAGCTGGTGGAGAGACTGTGACTGAAACTGCTGTTGAACCGGTTAAACCAGCCAAGCGAGAAGGTAATCCGCCGCGGCGGCCAGTGAATCAGCGACCATCCGCTGTCGATGCTGGTGGCGGAAACGCGACAAAATCGTCACGTCGCACGACATCTCTTTTCAATCTCTTCATTTCCAACTCGCAGGGTATGTGCAATGCCCGTCGTTGCACGACGTTAAAATGGGAAAAACAGTCATACTCTTATGGGTGCAGCGTAATGTTTGTTAAAATCGTGCCATATTTTATTAGGTCAGATGTGTTATTTGACCAGTTTTACAAATGTTTAGAAATATCTACTTGTGTTTATATATATATATATATGTATATGTATATATGTATTTATGTATATATGTAAGCAGGTACATATGTGAATGTGTATATATGTATATACATACATATATACATATATCAGGAGAGAGAGAGAGAAATCATGGCCAATATTGTGATAGAAACAATAAAAACGCATTTGATTTATATTTTTTCTTCAGTTAAAGTAAGTTTTGTAAGTAATTCAAATACGTTGTCTTCTTTATAGATAAAGTAATTCTAAAGTGGATATTCTACAAAATAATTATTTTATTTATTTGTTTGTGTGTATGTGTATAAGTATTATAATAATTAAAAAGTAACATTTAATATTTTCATAGTTCAAAAATTTTCATTGAAACAACAGTTAATTCACTTAAATTCATTATTTTTTAATTTTTCAGGCTAGTTTATTACCCACTACCGTAGTGCCAGTTCATTGCCGCTTCGTCGCTACTATGTATAGATTTCTAACGCAAATGCTTATTTGTGATTGTTTGCATTGAGATCGGGAATCGGGTTCCCTCAGTTCGAAATAAAAATTTGTGTTCTTGTGATATGTCTGCATCTTTCACTTAACATGCGTGTATTTGTTCAGCTTGTTTTTATATATTTTATAATCATAAATATATTCCAAAATAAAAATTTTTTTGTCAGTTAGTATGTTAAATGAGGTATTTATTTTGAATATTATTTTGTATAAATAAATTTTCATTAAAATGAAATTGCTATAAATTAAAATTTGAAAATGTATACTAAAATATACATTTCTATGTTGTCTAGTTAATTAATATTTTTTTTTTTTAATTATTTATAGTGATTAATCAAAATTGTTTAAGTTATATAATGACCATATCTGCATGATAAAATTGCTTATATATTAATTGTGTGCTAAATAATTTACATATTTTATTTAATGACCGTGTCATTTCTTAAATATTTTAATATATTAATGAGTAACCATTTATTTGTATATGTAAAAAATTGCTGCTCTTTCATGTATTATAACTTTAAAACTAAAATCATATTTGATGCATTTTCTAATTACATTAAAATGTAACTGAAATTCAGTATTAAAATCAATTTTTATATATTATATAAATGTTTATTTTTTTATTTCAATGAACAATATGAAATGAGATCTCATTCTTCTTATAAAACTTTGGTAGTGAATTTTAAACTTTAGGAAAATCCGCGAACATATTGTTATGATTACAGGCAGCCGGGAGAGTTGCTCGGTACCTTCGAGCCCTCGCGGCGGCACTGCTAGTGATATCGCCAGTACTACTGGCAACATCGCCATATCAAAATCACTTCACAATGCTTCACAACCTTTAAGAGGATCCAAGTGTAATTTATTTTCTTTAAATTAGATTTCTATCTGTTATCAATACTGTTCACCGCCTGTTGCATTTTTTTTCTATGTACTTTTTTACTCTTGAGTTAAATTTTCTACTTTGTGTATTTGTGTTTCCATAGATGTCTGTTTTCATGTATATTGTGTGTTGAATATGTTTGGATGTATGTATGAATATATATATACACACACACACACATATATATATATATATGTGTGTGTATATATATATATATATATATATATACACACACACACACAAACAAGTTTATATATGATGGCAAATTAGTTGATAATATAATTTAATTTATATAAACTTTGTATAAAAAAAATTGTAGCTTTTAATTTATATATTCAAAGTTTAATTAGAGTTCCATTTTGTTTAGATACATTAAAAATGAGTGTGTATTGATTGTCTTTTAAATTAATTTATTTATTTTTGGAAACCATGTTTATTTTTTTAAAACCAGTTATACAAATAATGATAGGAAAAGATGTTATTTTACTATATAATAATTATTATTGACTAACTTTGAATATTTCTCCAAGAATGATTGTGTAATCAGACATTTTTTTAATTTTTAACACAATTTTAATTTTTAATTTCTATCAGTTGTATGTAAAATTTTAAAAAATATTCAAATTAATGTATGTATATGTGTGCTGTGTGTGTATATATATATATAATATACTCGTACATACGTACGTATATATGTGTATGCTTATAAAAATGTTTTATTATATTCATATGAATATAATAATATTAATAAAACATCACCAGTTTCAAATTAATCACATTTATTTGAAAAATAGTACCTATTTTCTAGTAAAGGCACAAGTATAATAGTGTTTTCCCTGCTCATATATTTCATAAATAGCTTTCTTGATATTATCAGTTATTAAAATATAAATATATTTAAACACGATATATGTTAATATATGTATGTTAGAAATATGTGTCCATATGGATATCTGAATGTCAATATTCTTTAATCTGTTGATATTTGGTATTTGTTTTTAATTGATAAAGTTCTTTATTTATGTACATATTTTTTTTATTGCACTCAGTAATGGGGCCAGTCTCTCATTTAATCATTAATAAGTAATTTATTAATAATTTAAGTATCAGTGAATTAATGATAATGTTGAAAATGTATCAACTTATTCTTGTTTTCTTAATGATTGAGCATCTTGTAAAAATCTGAGAAGCTGGTCCAAGTGGTACAGTAATGTATTTTTATATTATAAAGACCAATTTATTTAGAGGGTGCCTAAGATCTCTTCGCATTCAATGTTTTATTTCACAAGTTACTTTATCGTAGAGTTCCATTTGGCTATACTGCTATGGCGATCATGCTTTGGGTGTTGCTATTTTTTTGCTCATTTATGGTATGTGGTCTTTAACCAATAATACAACCTAAAGATTTTAACTATTCAATGCATGTGTTTTTTAATTCACCTTTATATTGATGTGAATCAATTTTGGCTGTCACAATGTATTCCTTGTTTATTTCTGTTCTTTTTTAGATATGAATCGACACCTATTATATATCTCATTGCACATACCCTACGAATGGTTAACTATATTGTATTGCCCTTTACTATTTATACAATAATGTGGTGGCAGAGCTACGAATTTTTCATTTTTTGTGGTTTAATTATTGGTATAATGACTAAATTAAAATCAAATATGCAGGTTTGATTCTTGACAAAAATTTAACTTCATCATTATTTCATTTGATACTAAAATATCTCTGTCTGACAGAAATTTTTGCATTGAATTTTAGTAATGATACAGTAAGGAAATATTTTTGAAATGTATAAAATATATATTTTATATATGTTATAAACTAGCAAATGATTTTCAGTTAAATAAAAACTTGCAAAATTTCTAGATGATATTTTGTTATTTGTTAATTTTTTATAATGACAATCTGAGCATTTAGGCTGTCACTTTTACTCCATGCTGTAAGCTTGATGATAGCCTGGTTGCTGTGGCTAATGTTTGCTTATATAATTAAATTAGTAGTTTTTTACTGAATGTTTATATTTTTTTTATATTTTTAATGTGCATATGCTTTATTTTAGGGTTTTTAAGAAGTAGACGAGATAAGGCAAAACTGAAAAAAGTAAAAAAGAAGAACACTTCTGAAAGTATCACTACCAAAGATGAGTTACCAGATACGTAAGTGAAATCATTGAATCTTCATAATTGATTAATATAAGAAGTGCTTTAATAAATAATGGATTGTTAAATTAGTGAAGATAAAGAAGATTTGTCTAAAAACACTCCTCAATCGAGAACCACTGAGCCTGATACTCCTGAAAAAGATGATGAGGGTTTCTGTGTTCAACCAAAAGTAACCGAATTATGGCATACAAACAAAGAAAACTTTTATTCCAGTTCAGACACAGATTCTGGTATGAAACAAATAAATATTTAAATAATTGAAATTAAAATAAATGTTTTTCAGATGATGAGCGTGAACATAAAATACATGTTGAAATAAAACCTTTAAGTAATGGAACTGCTCCAATGTCAGCTAGTGTTGATGAACTAAGAGCAACTGTTGAAAATATATCTTTGACTGTAAGTAATACATTTTATTCAAAAATTAATTCAAGAAATGCAATGTGTGTTACTTGTCTTGTATATTTCAAAGAATATATTTTTTTATTGTTTACCAATTTTATAAATGTTAGTTATTTGTATTCAATTCTCAGCTACATTTTTAAATTAATTATATAAAATTATTATTTTTATTGATTAGTAAATTGACTTAAATTTAAAATTGTCTAGAATATTCAAAGAAATTTTAAATAAAAATAAAAATTTACTTAGAAGTTCATTGAGAAGATTCATGGATAGAACTTAACATAGTGCATAAATAAAGTTCAACAAATTTAGATGTTCTACTTCTAGATTGTTTTTGTGTCACGTTATTAACCAGTGTCTTGAGAGCAATATTATTTTATTTGATAATCGGCAGAGGTCATCTCAAAACAAGAGCGGTTCTAATGCGGATGTGCATGACACCACAATTAAACGGTCGCAGTCCGTTTCACAACAGCTCGGAGGAGCAAAAGCGAGCAACGACCTGCTTGGCTTGAACCTGTTCCAAAGCCCGGTCGCGTCGAATGCTTCGACGCCGACCGGTAGTCACCCGTATGCACCTTTACAGAGTCCCCCCATTTTACAGAGTCCAACACAACAGCCTGTTCTGAGCAGTCCAACTTTGTCTGGTTCTTCAAGATATGCAGGTGAGTTTTGTTATTCAATTATATATTATTTCACATTGCATATTTTTCTATGTTTCAAAGTTTGATTTTTTTAGATTTAGGTGATTTATTTAATGAAGTCGGTGAAATTCAGTCCACTGCAGCTTTAAAAGTGACATCCCGACAAACACCTACTCCTACTTCAGGTACAATAGCTTTGCCAAGGCCACCATCAAGAAGATCAGATGTAAGTAGTTAATCTTTATACTGTCTAAATTATGTATAAAAAAAATTATTACAGCCTTCTCGAGGTCATATGAGTCCAGGACCTATGAGTCGAGCAGACAGTGTAGGTAGTTTAGAATTTCGTGCGGCTGGAGTTCTTGTTGGAGCATCTCGAGGTCCATCTCCACTAACTATTGGAATGGCAGATACAATACCTCTGGCTGTTGCATTTCACGAAATCGTTCATTCATATTTTCGTGGGTCTGATGAAACAATGTATGCTATGTTGTTATTATTCATATTAATGTATTAAAAACATGTTTATTTTGTTTATCTAAATAATCATATTAGTGTAGATATAATTTTATATATACTATTATTTTTGTTTTTTAAAAAAAATTCTACAATAAATATAAAAATACAGGTGTCAAGTACGAATGTCTGGTGATATGATGTTATCATTTCCGGCCGGAATTATTACAGTGCTTGCGAATAATCCAAGTCCAGCTAAACTTGCTTTTCGATTACGTAATACTCAACGATTAGAAAGTATTATTCCAAATAAACAGCTTGTATCAGTGTAAGTGTATATAATAATAGTATTGATAAAATTCGTTCCAACATATTAAAATAATATGTGTATTTGATGTACTAAAAAAAATTTAAATCTTGATTATTAATATATGTAGAAATTACCATGAATGAAAAATCTTTTGTAGTGATTCTGTGCAGAGTGGTGCTGATTCAATGGTACTTGATTTCACTATGACTGCGTTAAATGCTTTATTGAAAAGACAAGCTGAGCAAAATCCATCAGCATCATATTTTAATGTTGATATTCTTAAATATCAGGTAAAATTTTGATTTTCTTGCTTACCATATATCTTATTATTTATTTAATAAAATTCATATATTATAAATCTAGTTATCTTAATTTTATTTAGTTGAAGTATTTAATTTCATTAAAAATTTTATAAAAATGATTAATTTTAATAGGTAAAATCAAAACCAGGTGCGAGTTCATGTCCATTTCAATTGGTAGCATACTGGAAGTGTATTTCTAAGCAAACTGACTTGAAGATAGATTATAAATATAATTCTCATGCTATGGCAAATCCATCTCCCTTACTCAATGTGTCAGTTTCTGCCCCTATTGATGGAAATGTACGTAGTTTTCAAGCAAAGCCAACTGCACAATGGTAAGAACAACATTCCATATCATTTCTTTAAATATAATGCTATCAAGCAAAGTATAAATCAATTATTATTTATAAATGTTTTAGGTTACCAGATAAAAATCGTGCAATTTGGAGTTTCACTGAACTTTCTCAACATTCTGAGAATAATGGTGTTGGATCAATACGAGCTCGATTTGAAGTAGATGATGGACCTAGCACACCATCAATAGTGTCAACCCAGTTTAATTGTGAAGGAACAACACTATCAGGTGTTGAATTTGAACTTGTTGGTCCAGGTTATCGGTTATCACTTGTTAAACGAAGATTTGTATCTGGTTAGTATTTATTAAAAATCATGTTACTGAATGAAAATATGATCTTCATATACATTTACTTTATAAATAATCATTTTATGTAGGTAAATATATATGTGATGGAGATTCAAGACAAAGTAAAGGTACACCAGGGTCGAGTGCCAGTGAATCGATTGCATGATTTAATGGAGGGCTTTTTGCTTTTTATTATTCCATATATAATTTTAGCTTATTTTATAAAAACAAAAGTCAAGAATTAAAACAAAAAATAAATAAAATCTATATTTATGAAGACAAGTGTATCCTGACCATTGTTAATAGTATTAGTATTGAAGCAGAACGTATGATTTAATTTTATACAGCCCAAAATGGTTTTATGTATGTTCAGATGTCAAATTCCATAAGGAAATATCAACGCAATTGATGATTCGGTGATGGACACATAAGATGCAGGCTTTATCATTTGATAAGACATTTTTATTTTCAGTGATATCTATTTAAAAGAATGTCTATAATCAAGTAACTAAATGAATTGCATGAGATGCACGTGGATATTTTTGTATATTAAATATGAAAAGTGATTATATTAAAAAAAATTAAATTGTTTGTACAATATTTGTCCTGACAATAATTAATAAATAGTATGGTTTTTAATTAACCTGAAAATATAATATCAGCACATATGCATTAAAATTATGCATGTAATCAATTTCTTAGTAATTAATATTGTTATCTAGTATTTTTTGATTTTCAAATATTCTTTATTCATGTGTTAAGATTTTTATTTATAAATGAGGGATTTGTTTAATTTTTTTTGTAAATTATCTATAAATGTTTAAGTGTTCTTATTGTGGACCATCTCGGAAGAAGTACATATACTCAAGTGCGTTCTTTTAGTCAAATTATACGTTTTTTTTTATTTTATTTTATAGAAATTAATCATTATCAGATTAAAATGATAATGATAGGTGATTTTTGAAAGTAAAATATTTTATAGTTATAATAGAAATAAGTGGAACATGTTCAGAGAAAGTTATTATTGAAAAGAGGAGACTGGTCAAAATTCCTGAAGATTGTTTTTCACGAATTCCAAAATAACTACATTGTATATAGAAATAAATAATCTTTTTTTGTTAAAGCATTGTTTTTTTTTACCAAGTAAGTACATGTTTCTGGTCTTTTCATTTGTTAAATTTAAAATTTCAAAAAAAACTTATTTTTTATTAACTAAAAATACATGTGTAAATGTTGTTAAACTAGAAACTAATAGCTTTTTTTAATAATTTATGAAGAAATTAATTGAATAAGTTGTATATTACTATTTGAGTTTAAAATTTTTTTTAAGATATATGTATAATAAGTATAAATAGAACATTGAAATATATATATATATATATATATGTCATTTCAAACTAATAACATTTTTTAAAATAATTATTTCAGTAACATAATTTAAAAGTAATACCCATTAATAGTAAAATATGTTTTTGTATCTAAATTTCGATTAATGCAAAATCATTCAAAACTTTTTAGAACCATCTTTAAAATTCTTAAAAAATGTACTAGAGAAGGGTTATGATAATACATATTAATTTCGAAAGATAAGATCTATTCAAAGTTCACTGCCTTCAGGGTTTCTTACATATTAGTATAATTACATTAAAAATTTATACATTCAATATGTTAAAGACAATCAGTACTCGAAGTATACAATTATTGCAAAGAAAATTATGTGAGGTTAGTAATATAATTAATTTTTAGTAAAAACAATTTTATTTTTTAATTTTTTAGAGTTTCAAGTTGTCAAGATGTCATTTGAATCTTTTAGAATATCAGAGCAAGCATTTATTATTAGAAAATTCTGTAACTGTTCAAAAATTTATTCTTATTGACAATGTTAACAACATCAATAATAGTATTAAAAATTTTAGTAAGTTTTCTATGCGTTATATTATAATATTGTTTTAATTTAAATATTTTGTAAGATGTAGGAGAATATGTTGTCAAAGCCCAGGTATTAGCTGGTGGCCGTGGTAAAGGATATTTTGATAATGGTTTTAAAGGAGGTGTACATGTTACAAAAAGGTATACAACATGTTTGTGTATGTAAGCTCAGACACATAAATGGTCTCTTGATTTTTAGTCAAAACGATGCTACAGTAATAACTGAACAAATGATAGGACATCGTTTAATTACAAAACAAACACCAAAAGAAGGAATACCAGTTAAAAAAGTAATGATTGCAGAAAGTGTAGATATTAAGAGGGAAACATATTTTTGTATTCTGTTAGATCGAGAAAGTAATGGACCTGTGGTAGTAGCATCACCAGCTGGTGGTGTAGATATAGAAGCAGTAGCAAAAGATACTCCACATTTATTAAAGACTTATCCTGTTGATATTTATGAAGGTTTATGAAAAGATAAACTGAGTTTTGGAAGTATATAAATGTAGATTTGTTTCAGGTATAACTAATAAAGTTGCAAATGAAATTGCTACTTTTCTTGAGTTTGAAGGATCTTTAAAAGAACAAGTTGTTGAACAAATTAAAAGACTTTGGAATTTATTTGTAAAATTTGATTGTGCTCAGTTGGAAATTAATCCATTAGTAGAAACTGTTGATGGTAACATTGTATCTGTTGATGCTAAATTAGCATTTGATGATAATGCTAAATTCCGTCATAAAGAACTATATGATTCAGATGAACAATCTGAAACAAACTCACGTGAAATTGAAGCAGCAAAATGGAATTTGAATTATATTTCATTAGATGGAAATATTGGGTAAATTACACAATATTTTATTTTTTGTTAATTTCATTGTTAAACATAAATTGATTATTGCATATAGCTGCCTTGTAAATGGAGCAGGACTTGCAATGGCTACTATGGACATAATCAAACTACATGGAGGCCAACCAGCAAACTTTTTAGATGTTGGTGGGGGGGTTAGAGAAGAACAAGTTGCTGCAGCATTTAAAATTCTTACAGCTGATAAAAATGTGAAAGCACTTTTAGTGAATGTTTTTGGGGGTATAGTAAATTGTGCCACCATTGCTAATGGTATTGTTAAAGCATCACAGGATCTTAAATTAAAAATTCCGCTAATTGTACGTTTAGAAGGAACAAACGTGATCGAAGCCAAAAAAATTATTGAAAACTCAAATCTGCCAATTAAAACTGCTTCAGATTTAGATGATGCTGCAAAAAAAGCTGTAGCAAGTTTATTGTGATGAAAAATTTTAAAATGCATTTTTTTTATTTTACCATAACTAAAATAAAAAATAAGTTTGTTTTCATTATAGTAGATTTTTATTAATTTTTCTATGGGAAAAAATATGACAATGTTTCAAATTTCTTTTGTAAACTGAACATTTGTATTTATCATTCCAGATTTGTTTCTTTTTATTTACATCAATGAAAAATGTATGTGATTCATTAAAGGCAATTGTATATTTTTAACTTATTCAGTACAATAATCACATGTCTTAAATTGTAAAGAAAAAAAAATGTTATTCTTTTAAATGATTAATAAATATGCTTTTTAAAGAAATTAAACAAGATCTTATGTATATGTTGTTTATTTAAAAAACAAGAATTTTGAATGATATGACAAGAAATAAAGTAATAATTTTTAATGTGAGTTTTAAATTTATCACTATGTGAATATATAAATATATGTAAGAACAATTTGAACATGTTAAAAAGTTAAAAGTCAACCATCAAACTGCATATATTCATATATGACATATATATATATATATTATATCTAAAACATATTAATGATTGAATTAAATTTTATTCTGATTTGTTTCGATATACAAATATTTTTCCAAATTATGAAGACAATGTTAACTGGATCGTAGATATTACCATGTAAAATCATCCCTCTTTAACTAAGCTACACATTAAGTGTGCTGATTTCAATTTATATTCATCAAATACATCAATAGTATTACTGCAGTTTTTACATATGTTAAATAATTTACATGAATAATTCTTTTTCTTACCTTTTTTATGAAATATTTTTAAATAAAATTACTAATATATTACAAAAGATTTAATATTCTTTGGTATAGCAATAGTTTCATCAGTCTTCTATATATTACTATTGAATATTATATTGATGCATTTGAATAAATAAATATATATATATATATATATATATATATATATATAAACATACAATGAGACAACATTTTACTTAAACAAAATTAATACATCATGAGTTCTGTTCATCTAAACAAGCTTTAAGAGCAGCATGCCGTTCATTCCAATGTTTCTCTATACATGATATTGGTTTGGGATCAAGATCCATTACTGCTACATTAACTAAATATTGTGAACCATCTTTACACTTTACAATATTTAAACCATTTTGTTTTGTTTCACCACTGAAAATAAATAATATATTTCTTTGATATTAATATTTGTAGGACATAAAGATAAAAATAATATTTTCATCAAAGAATATAAATAAAAAAAATACTTACATAAGATAATGAAAAGTGATCATAATAGAACAATCTCTAGCAGTTGCAAACAGTAAATACCGTTTCAGGATTTCATCATATACACTTTTTCCACTACAAAACTGCAGTATTGGAAAACCATCTTTGGAATTACTATTCCTTTTGCTATAGTCTCCATATCTACAGCAGTTATGCAATCCCTCATCGATAAGAGAATATTGTAAATTTGATTTATCTTCATCACCAAATTTTTTTATATATTCTCTATAAATGTTTATAATATTTCTGATTCCTACTTGGTTTAATGTTTGCATTCTAAATATTCTATCTAATACAGAGTCTTGAGGTAAAAAGGTTTTTTCAGAAATAAAATTGCAATTAGGAAGTTTTTTAATTATACATCTGTTTTCGGTGGTATCATTATTATAATTTTCCTTGATTTTTAATTTATTAAATAAATATTCTATAGTATTACTTTGATTATTTGTAAAATTTCTAGTTAATGCTTCTATAACAATTTCAGAAAGTTTATCAATAAGTCTAAAAAATGTAAAATAATAATTTACTGTAAAAAAAATTTTAATTATCAAAAAAAAAAAACAATGAAAAAGACTCACTCTTCTATTGTAATATTGTTATTAGAAAAACAATCTGTTAATACTTCATTTAAATCATTAATATGTTTATTGTCATCATAAATTAATACTCCATTCTTAAACATTTTCAAGTTGTTTTGAGGAGTAAACAAAAGACATTTTATAGCTTGATACATTCTGCTTTTATCACTAAAAATATATATGTGTAGTATTTCTATATAGCATTCATGTTTAGTGTAAAATTTTTACACAACTTACCCAGAATATAAATCCATGGGGCAATATTTACTAATTTCTTTAATTGTTTCTTTAGTATACTAAAATATTAATAAATATATATATATATATATATATATATATATATATGAATTGCGTGATTTAAATTATATATAAATTTAATTCTTACTTTCAAATGCTGATTCAAACAAAAATTGCAACAATTTAAGTTCCTATCTGGAATTGGAATCCACCCTTGTTTAGGCTTCAACTCAACACAAAATGTTGAAGTTAAATCATCACTTGAACATCGTGTAGGCAAAAAGGTGTAATCAGGATAAATAACAGCATTTAAATCAAGTAACTGCTTGTAAATCCTATGAACTATAAAATTGTACGAATATATATTTAAAAAATTAAATTAACTCAATGTATTACAACAAACAGATATATTAACATATATCATACCAGGTCTTTCACACAATAGAGCTCTATTTAACATTTTTATTTCACTTTCTTGAAGAAATACACCTTGAGCTGGATCTAAATATGGTTTCAATAATGGAAGCATAATAGTCATAAAAAAATCCAAATTTCGAACAGTGACTTCACATTGTGTGATATTTACGATTTTTTCTTTTTTATCTTGCGATATCTTTTTTGGTTCTGTTTGTGACGATTTTCTTAATCTCAATATTTGACGAGTTTTTGGTAACGATATTACTAAATTTGCATTTCCTTCTCCACGATAAATCCATTTTATACCTTTTAATGAAAACATTTTAAATTCCAAAGTGTGCATTTTTCATTAGTAATATTAATTTTGTGTTACTAAATTCTTTTGAATATTCGGAATACTGAAAATTTTGGTTTACTAATAGAATCAGCATTTTTTAAGAATTCAATTCATAATTAACTATATTTTCATATTTGACATTTCTGACAAATCTATTTGTCAAAAACAGTCAATCGTAAAGATTGGACAGACGTCATGTACGTCAACTCTAAAATGAATCAATAATACACTTGTTCATATAATGTTTACACATCTATATTTATCTGCAATTTTATTAATTTGTTACAATTATTTTATTTATTTTTAAATTATACACGTATACGTACAACATAAACATTGCAAACGTATAAGATCAAATTCGATTTTTAACAAATTTATAATTTTAATCGATAAATGACTTTCATACATGAATAAAATAAAAAGATGTATTTAATGTAAAATGTTAAATTAAAATGTTTATCAGAGTAAATGTATAAAAAATATGTTATTATATACACGTGTATATATATATATATATATATATATATATATATATATATATATATATATATATATATATATATATATATATATACATACATACATATCTTACTAAATAAAGTAGATAAGCGAATATTTAAAAAAATCAAACGATAAAATAAGAATAAATTAAATTTAAAAAAGATATAAGAATATATACAAAGAATATTCGAAAATAAAAATAACATTTTCATTAAATATTTGAAACAATACAAAATATCCAATATTTTTTCGTTTTTTAATGTTAAATCCACAGTAGTACCTCAATCATTTTATTTAATTATTATTTGTCTTACATGTTTAATAGACATTTTTTTAAACTACAACATTTTCTAAAGGTAATAATAAAGCTATTTTAAATAATTGAATGAAGTTTTGTTTCAAAAAATCAAATATATTTATATTCTTAAATAATAGTGATCTAGTATCCAGATATATTTAAATTTCGATAATTTATAATTGACCATATACAAACTTAAATAATTTGTAGAATTAATTCTAATACGATGCAATTTATTTCGGGTCATAACATTTGTTCAATTTGACGTCTTTTCCATTCTCTTCTATCATGGATCATATTTATATTGCCATGTCTGTTTTTTTGTAACAAATTATTTTTTTAATGGATGAAAAGCATGCAGGAAAAGTACTCCAAATGGTTTAATGATTACGATATCTGTGTTAAAAAGTATAAATATAGTGCTTATTTTAACGCAGTTAATAATCTCACACAGCTATTTATATTTTGACGATATGTTGATTACACAAATTTAGTCATTAATGAGTACTTCTATAAAATGAATATAAGAGTGCGGTTTTAATGAATATTAAATCTAAGAGCAAAAGAGTTAAATCATGTATAGTGTACCACATTCACAGACGTAAAAAGTAATCGTGAATCACATTGCTATAAGTTTTTCTGTGTGAACAGCTGATGAAAAAACTATGTTTACTTGCTTTAAATACATTTTTTTGCGATCATGTGATAGATAAAATGAGTTTTAATCCAAATGTGATATTAATAATGCATTCGTTTCATTAATGTCATTAATATTTGTAATAGTGTATTATATGAAGTGTGTAGTTTAAATTTCAAATCTTTTTTACGTTTTTATTAGTTTCAAATATACTATTGAGACTGATAGTGAAGAAAGTAATTATCATGATTAACAAATCATTTAAATTGATATTAATAAGGTAGGTTATTGAATTTCCAATATAAATAAGTACATAAAATTTAAATTTATGTACTAATTCTTTATATCGTATTGTAAATTTAGGTAATAGTTTACTTTACGGACTACTCTTACCTAAATTTATATATATATATATATATATATATATATATATATATATGTATATACATATATATACATATAATTAATAAGAGGTTATAAATATATGCTAGTACTACAAAATTTTTCAGTCATTACTTTTCGTTCCATTTAAAGTTGTGGCTATGTATTTAATAAAATTTGTTTTTAATTTTAGATTGATTTTTTCGCCCAAAACTTTTCCCTGCAATAAAGTTATCATTTTAATAATAAAGTTTACTTTTATTGCTGAAATGACAACCTTTTACATGTAATAGATAATTAAATTTGAATTAAAATAAAAACTTGCATATATAAATTCTTATACATACACAAAAAATAAGTACGTATTTTCCTATATTATTATTCTGTATAACAATCTTTATTATGTATACACAAGTAAGAGAGAAAGAATGCGTAAGTTAATTCTTGAAAACTTTCTATTTTTTACAGATGTATTTCTTTTTCAATTTAGAATTCTCTTTCTTTCCCTATATATATATATATATATATATATGTATGTATGTATTTGTATATGTAATATATTCTTGTTTGCAGTGACAAAAGGCGATTTAAGTCGTCTACAAACGCGTGAGATATGGCGATGGCCCGTCGTAGAGCATCGCCTTGCCTTCGAATTGTAGTTTGCGCCTTTCTTGTCACTTTTGTGTGGCTTCAGTTACATGTATTAAGCTTGGGTCGTCGAGGCTCGACTACTGGTGATGTTGGATCATCGGATAATGATTCGACAGCTGCAGTACTTCATATGGTACCTGCCGTCCTTCATAAATTCTTAACAGTAAAACCAAAAAATGTGTCATATGCAACTAATACTAATGGTAGTTCAACAACCACATTGCATCATAACCCAACTATAGAGGAAATTAAACACAGTATTGAGCAGTATAATTTAGCACAGACCGTCCATAATGAGGAGATATTTGGACCATTGCAGAATGATTCAGTGGTCATAGTTGTACAGGTATGTTTCTTCCAATATATAGTATTCAGAAAGTAAACTATTGATTATTTATACATTTTTTAAAATTAGGTACACACACGTACAACTTACCTTCGACATCTTATTGTGAGTTTAGCACAAGCACGCGGCATCGAAAGAACTCTGCTTGTTTTTTCTCATGATTATTATGATGATGAGATCAATGATCTTGTTCAGAGTGTGGATTTTTGTAGAGTGGTACAAATATTTTATCCTTTTTCAATTCAAACACATCCACATGAGTTTCCAGGTGAAGATCCAGCAGATTGTCCCCGTGATACAAAACAGGAACAGTAAGTTTCTTGGTCTTTCATATTGCATATAGGTTATCAGACTGATTTTCGTAGGGCGCTTATACTTAAATGCAAAAATGCTTTGTATCCTGATCTATATGGTCACTATAGGGAAGCAAAGTTTACACAGACCAAACATCATTGGTGGTGGAAAGCAAATAGAGTATTTAACCAACTAGAAGTGACACGACATCATACCGGTAGGAATTATTATATAAACAATGTTTTCTTTAATTGTGTGTCAATAATATTTGTGATTTGTTAGGAATGGTAGTTTTTTTAGAAGAGGATCATTATGTTGCTGAAGATTTTATACATGTTTTAAAATTAATGGAACGCACAGGCAGAGCAACTTGTGACAAATGTAATGTCCTTTCTTTAGGCACTTACCTAAAAACATATAATTATTATGGCGATTCAAAAAAGGTTTGTTGATTGTAGTACATAATAATGTGTGAAGGTTAATAACTAATAAATTTTTAAGATTTAATGGAATATGTTAAAAAAATTGGTCATATGTTGTCTTCATTGATGTTTTATTTTGTTTATTCTTAAAAGAAGATAATCATCAAATCAAATTTTAACATTCTATATATGCTTTCATTGATGTGTGATAAGAATCACATGTTTATTTGGTTAGCCAAAGACAATAAATGTACAAAAGTGAATGTATGAATTATGTTCTAATTTAATTTTTTTTCAGGTGAAAAATAAATGTTTTGTTAACTTTTGCTAACCTTTTTATAAATTGCAATGTTGTCAAAGTGGATTATATTACAAGGCTATCTATATCTTAAAGATCATTTTACTAAAATAGTTTGTAAAGTTTAATTCTGTCTCATAAACCTTGGCAACGTTGTTTGTATAGATGCTTACAGATAATTGTATTTAATATCACAGCAAATTTAACATGTACATAAGCTTTCGCTGCATTTCTATACAGATAATTCACTTGATTTTCCTAATGTTATTTCATGTAGATATGGTTATAAGTAGAGATCATATATAGTGGCTGATAACTGTTAAATTAACTTGCAGATAAAACATTTTGTTTCTTGTGAAGTTGCACTGAATAATAACACAAACTATTTCTGTTTCTGAATAAAAGTGTTTTTCTGTTCTGGTGTGTAGTATGTGTTTTATATATATATATATATATATATATATATATATATATATATATATATATATATATATATATATATATGCATTAAAATAAGCATATAAAATCCTAAGTATAAAAGTCCTGTGAGTTCATTTTTGTAACTGGCCAAAAATATACTGTCTCTGGTTGTAAATCAATTTACTTAATTGACATATATAAAATTATTTATGAAATAATGTATTTGATATTAATATTGTACTTAGCATTTTTATTCTTATGTATTTTATGATTTTGTACTTTGTGAGTTAAAGATATAAAAAAGTAAATTCATTGATAAGGGAATTGTTTGTTATGTAATTGTTTTTACTACATTATTCGTGAACATTATTCAGTAACAGTAGTTATTATCATTTTCTTGTAATATTATATATGTGATCTTCACTATTGACTTAAGTGAAACCATTTTTAACAGTTTTTTTTGACACACACAATTGAATTATTAAAACTTATTTATCTTTTAGTAGAATTAATGTTTTATTATTGAAGACATAATACATAGTTAATAATTTATAGTTTATTAGTTAGAAATTACATTATCAATTATATTTAGTTTTGTGTTCGTAAACATAAAATTAACTACAGACAAGAAGTATAAAAATAAAATCAAAGTGAATTAATATGCAATTAAATTCTGTATTCTAAAAATGAAAGTTTTATTTATAAACAACATATGTTTAAAAAAAATCAATTAATTCAGTGTGTAAATAAATAATAGAATTGAAAAAATGTCTAAGAAACATAGAGGTAGTAGTGGAAATTATGAGAGACCGAATTTAAGTATACTTATTAGAGGTATGATATAATGTTAAATAAAGATGAATATTTTTCACTCATAACTTAAGTAATACTACGTAATTTTAAAATATTCTAATTTTTACTGCTCTAAATTATGTTTGATAAAGTTATTTATATTTCAATTATAAAATGATCTTTCTTTATGAATAATCGATTTTTTTGTAAAATGTAAGTAAATTTTATTGGTTTATGTAAAATAAAACAAAATTTTGTAATTGTAAAATAGTAACAATATTCGAAACACGATAAAATCTAATCGTGTTTACAGAAGGAGGCGCTGCGTTCGATGAAGCAGCATCAACTTGTTAGTGGGGCACATATTGCCCCATCATGGAGCTACCAGATACTTCCCTCGGTCTATCAGCACTACCAAAAGGTAGCGCCCGGCACGCCGAGCTTGTGTCTATATACCTTCGTGCGGTCATCCATAGTGATTTGTAGAATTTTATTCAGTCTTTCTTCGAATCATTTTTTTTAATTAGATGCTTTTTGATTGAATTTATATTTATTTTTTTATTATTTTGCTATTTTTTTATAAACCAAGTTTATTAAATATAAGTACAAATCTTATATTTCTGTGTATGTAAATAAAAGTAAACAATAAAGGAATAAACACATATGATATCATTAAACAGCTTAAATTTATTTCATTTGAACAAAATATTGTTTAATTCAAAATATAAAACATTTTAATTAATAATGTAATTATACTGGTTATATGGTTTTATAACTAACCAATATTAATTACATTTCATGTAGCTCATTACATATTCTTGTGATTAATTCAATTCTTTAATATGATCTTATATGTGACTAAAGCATGCTATAATTAAATGCTTTTTAATGAAGCTTGATAATAGCAAGTGTTATTAAAATGAATGACTTGTTTTAGAAACAAGTATGTTGTTCATCTCTTCTGCATGTGTTGAAAATAATTGTTTGAAGTTACAGTATTTTACTTCAACTTGTGTAAATAAGTTAAATAAAAATAATAATTTGTAGGTGGAAGTAACTCCATGGATTAGCAGTAAACATAATATGGGTATGGCATTCAATCGAACGACATGGTCAGAAGTAGTTCGTTGTGCCGATTATTTTTGCAAATATGATGATTATAATTGGGATTGGTCATTGCAACATATTTCACAGAGCTGTTTGCCTCACAAACTTCATGCAATGGTTGTACGAGGACCTCGTGTTTTTCATATTGGTGAATGGTTAGCATTGTATTTTTTTTTTTTTAATGTGTTTTCAAACAATATTATTTTTCAGTGGTGTTCATCATAAGAAAAAAAATTGTGAATCAACAGCAGTAATTTCAAAAGTACAACAAGTTCTCAAAACAGCTAGTAAACATCTGTATCCAGAACATTTGACATTGACTTTTACAACAAATAATAAGAAGCATAAATTACGAAAAGGTAATGGTGGTTGGGGAGATCGCCGAGATCATATGCTGTGTATTAATATGACTCTTCTTGGTCGGTAGTCTAAATATTAATAGTAAAAAAAAGTTTTATACTAATTTTGGTTAAGAAGAATGCGCAAGCCTGTACGGTCCACATTTTTTTAATATTATTAATTAATTTTTAAAACTTGTTATGAATTTAATTTCTTTACTTCACATTTCTGGTTAAAATTCATATTATTGAAACACTAAAAATCAATAATAGGACATGTAATGAACACAATTACTTAATTTAACAGCTGTTAGAAAAATTTAGTAAACTAAACAAACACTTGATAATATTTAAATGATGACTATGACAATAATCATGAATTGGAGACTTGTAGCTTGAGTTCATATTGTTTTCATGTACAAACTTTTTGTTGGATTTATTGAAACATCTGTGTATAATGCATATTGTAATTTATTTACTGAAGATTAAAAAAAATGGCAGGTAAAATATAAAAAAATACAAAGGACATTTATTTAAAATAGTAATTTTAATTGACTTCTAAAAATAGATTAATTTTTCATCATATTTACCAAATTTTAAGGTTGTTGGGTATAAATCAATTGATGTACAACTAACTTCTCGAACAATATACCAATGTATTTAATTTATGGCAAATATAACCATCACACACCTTGTAAAAGTTAAGTGATTTAGTTATGTGTATTTGAAGTTTGATTTTGAGTTAAACAAAATAAAGAGTAATTAATTATGAAATTTAATTACAAGAAAATCTTTCATTCAATATTGCTATATACATTATTTTAAATTATTAATATTTTTTTGAGATCTCCACAATTGTTAAGATGGGCGTGTAATTATAATTTAAGATTTTGTTGCCATATATTAGCATCTGTGATTGTAATGTACATATTGTATAAGAAGTTAATATTCTTAATTTTGCAAACACTCACATTATTTAGAGTTAATTTGAAAGAATAATACATTAAAAATTCTTTATTTACAATGTGATTTGAGGTAATAAATATAATTGAGTTGGGTATTAACATTTATTTTCTGTAGAATAATTTTAATATATAAAATAAAATCAATGAACATTAAATAATATAAAGGTAATAAAATTTCCATTATAATTATTTGTTAATAGTTTTAATTTAAAAGAGGTTGTACAAACAATGTAGGAGTTTAAAAGTTTCATTATTTTTTAAGTATTATTTTCAGTTCTTTTTTTGATGCAAGTCAGATTTTTTTTATAAGTTTCAAATTTGTGTATAAATTATACATAATTAAATAACATTTTTTTTTAAAAAAAAACAAAACATATTTAAACTAATTTGTATGAGGTTTTTGAAAAAAGTGTAATATAACATGGAGAAAATGTCACTTAAAGCATAATTTTCATATATTAAACTATAAAATGTTCATTTAGTATATATTAAATGCAGTCATTCAGTTACTGAAACAAAATCAATTAATTTAAAATGTGACCAGTTTAAAAGAGAATAAATTATTGGTGAGTGTATATGTAAATATTGCGGGCTTGGAAAAGCAGTAGCTTATCGACACGAATAAGTTCCTGTATTTGTAAACCTCGAATATGTAATTGTAAGTTGTGATGAATTTTTATATGACAGTTCGAAAACATGAGAATCTGAAATATTGGAGGAAATTATCTTTTAAAATATATATATATATATATTACATAAATTGCTGAAATGTAAATTAATAGTGATTTGTTACAAAGTAATAAAATTGTATATATATATATATACATATATATATGTACATATGCACACACACACACATGTATATTCCAAGTTTGCTAATTTGTGTAAGTTTAGTATTGATTTTTTTTGCTTACTGGCTATTTAATAATAGCGTGAAAAATGTGATTAATTACATGTTTACTAATCTGAAGTTTTTTAGATTATGATTTATTTATTAAGTGAAATATAAATTAACTTTAGATAGTATAAGTATTTTTCCAATATTGATTATTTGTGTCAAATTGAACATTTGGTATGAAGCAAATCAATATTAAACTTAATTTACTAACATAATTGTTTACTTGTTTTATATATAGCATAACATGACATTAATTAAAAAAAAATGACAACATCCTCATGTTAAGTTTCATATAATTCAACTCACATATAAATTAACATAAGTTTCTAATTGGCCTAAAATGGTGAATTAAATAAGAATATTCAGTTTTATAATTATATACAAAGAAAATAAAGCATATCTGTAGTTTTATTATTTTTTTATATAGTCAATCATTTTAGAACAAAGAATATAAGAATGTATTCACTGTACATTTTTCACGCCTGTCTCGGGCCCGTTAATTATATAATTTGTTGGAGTATACAGTAAATTTGTCTAAGTCATGATTTTAGGTAATTATTAAGTAGATTATGTTGAAGATATTATTTGTTAAGCATAATTGTATTATTTTAAAATCGAACTTTTTTTTGTTACTGCATAATCTAGTCGAAAAGTGTATTTCTATATATACATATTTTTTTTTACCTATGATAAAATCTGTATTTATTGGAGTATAGTAAAGAATGTTTGCTACATATACAGTTTGTTTTACATGCTAGCCCCTCTTTTATATTTCTTTGGTTTATTTATTAATTTTTCACCTATACATGTTTTTAAAATTCAAGAAAGAAAAATGGTTACAAAAAAAAACAGCAAACATTTCCATTAATACTCTTTATTTTCCTTCAGGTTACCAGCACCATATGTTCATAATTTAATTATTAAGTGTCTTTGCCAATAGACATTCTACAAAATATGAATGTTTTTTTTTTTTTTTAATGTACTGCAATGAGCTGTGGACAGTTTGGTAAATCACAATGATCTTTGGAGTTAGTCACAATGTGGATTGAATTTCCTCTTTCTCTTGCCTCATAATGATTAAATAATAATGGTTTTTTACAGAATGTACATTCCTAGAAATAAATTTTGAAAATTATAAATTCAAAGATCAAAAAACAATTTCTATTAAATACTTACATCTGGACATTGTAATCCTTTAAGTGGCAAGTCCAACTGGTCCCAAATTTTCAACATATCTGAAACAAGTATATCCATCATTTTTGTAGTGTGATGAGGAGTTGGTGCAAGACGGAGTTTTTCTTGCCCTCTTTTTACTGTTGGATAATTAATAGCTTGAACATAATGACCATACTGTTGTATCAACAGATCTGATATCATGGCACACTGAAGAGGATTACCAATCTAAAAACAACATCAAATAGTTAATTTTTTTCCAAAATTAATTTCTTTATCTTATTTGAATAACTCACTCTAATTGGAATGATATGACTGGGTGTGTGTTCAACTGGAAATTTAAACTTTTGTAATTTACTACGTAAATATTTAACATTTTCTTGATGTTTCTGTCTCAAACAACGGCCTTCATTTGAAGTAAGAACTTGAACAGCAGCAGTAGCACCACAAAGAACTGTTGGTGGTAATGAAGTTGTAAAAATAAATCCTGCTGCATATGAACGTATCATATCTATGAGTTTTTCAGTGCCCGCTATGTATCCTCCTATGTTTCCAAATGCTTTACCCATTGTACCAGATATTATGTCCATTGCATGCAACTGTCCATCACGTTCTCCAATTCCTGCTCCATGTTCTCCATAAAGACCTACAGCATGGACTTCATCCACAAAAGTATATGCGCCGTATTTATGAGCTACATCACACAATTCCTATAAAAAATATGAGGACATTATTTATTGCTTCAATCTTAATTGCTGAACCATTGAGGATGATAAAAATGTATTTCACATTACATAAACAGTTTATGACATTTCTTTGCTATATCATTCAATGATTCAGCATTAATATTTATATTATATACACATTCAAATTGATTATAAATTTTAAATAATAAATAATATATTTTTTAATACTTGTTTACATATAATAGCACATGAATTATGTTTTTAATGTAACCTTGAACTTTTTTATAAATATTCATGGGTCACATTAGTACAGAAAATCAATTTATAATCAGGATCTAGAAAAACATTAATAATAAATCAGTATTAATACATATAGTTTCTTACCTTTAATGGACATACGGCCCCAGTCATGGAATGGACAGTTTCAAATGCAACAATTTTTGGTATATTTTTATCAATACTTTTTAATAATTCTTCCAAATGTTGTGGATCATTGTGACGAAATATGTGCTTTGGCACTCGACTATTCCGAATACCTTGTATCATTGATGCATGATTACCCTCATCAGAGAAAATTTGACAACCTAAAGAAAATATTTTAGAAATATGCATAAACTAATACACATATTTTTTATAACAGTAGTTATACATTTTATATTGATAGCTACAAAAAGTATTGAGTAATACTTGAATTCAATATCTAATAGTGTATAAAATACAAAATTATTGTTGATTCAGAAAAATATTAATATTTTCTGACCTGGCAATGCTTTTGCTAAAGTATAAAGTGTAGAATCATTTGCAACATAACAAGATGTAAATAATAACGCAGCTTCTTTTTGATGTAAGGCTGCTAATTGATTTTCAAGATTTTCATGAAATAATGAATTCCCCGATATATTTCTGGTTCCTCCTGCACCGGCACCATGATTTTCTAATGCAAGCCTAAATAAAATGTATTAATTATAAGTCAAATTTTAAATATTAACTTTTAAATATACCTGACTGCTTGCTTAACTTTGGGATGACAAGACATTCCTAAATAATCATTTGAACACCAAACTGTAATTGGCCTTTCACCCCATGAATATTCCATTGCTTTTGGAAACATTCCCTCACCAGCTAATCTATTAACTTTTTTGAATACACGATACGAATGATCTTTTTTCTTACGAACTATCTGATCATGGAAAAATTCTTCATAAGCAAAAGTTTTCTCTAAAATTTATAAGTTAAAATCGATATTTTTAGCAATGTACTTCATAATTTTACATGTACTCCATAATGCAATGTATTACCTTTTTCTTTTTCATTATTAAAGCTTTTTTCCACTTCTGACTTTATTTCTATTGTATCAAAAGTAAAATCTTTATCTTTAGAAATATGAGGGCATGCTTTGGTTACATTTTCAGTACCTACAAATTAATTATATATATATATATATATATATATATATATATATATATATATATATATATATATATATATATATATATATATATATATATATATATATATATATATATATATATATATTTATTTGTACATACATATATACATGTAGTTTATAAAAATTATGCATATCCATTTAATCTTTATTTACCTTCACATTTTGGAGCTGGCATTGTACACATTGTTGAAGAAATAACTGGACAATGTTGTCCAAATGATTTTAGTAAGGATGGGCCATAATTACGAACATATGTTGAACTCAAACGTGTTAAGAAAGGGCACGGCATCTTAATATGTTTTCAATTATTATAATTACAAAGTTGGTAATTATGTAAGAGACTTAAGTCACGTTTGATTATGAACACGTATTCGATATTAATGTTACTTACAGGTAACAATCTATCACACTTGAACACTGGGCAATACTCGACTAACGTCAATGACAATCGTCTACGTATTTATAAGTATTGTATATTCACTGTGTGAACGGTGAATATACATTCAAAGTAGTCAATTATAATATGGAAAATAAAATAATAATGTATAATTGATTTTCGTTTTATTATGTGTGTCAATGAAATGGAAGAAAAAGAGACGTGTATATATATATATATATATATCCACGCGCACGTATTGTTTGTGTGTATGTACATATATATATATATATATATATATATATATATATATATATATATATATATATATATATATATATATGTATACATTCACATATGTATGTAGGTTTTTATTGAAACGTGGACAATACGATACTTTCTATCGTCCTCAGGCAAATTGTTTATCAATATAAAAATGAAATGACGTATTAAATATTATAAATGATATCCTTTTCATTATCTCTGAAGAAAATTATGTGGTATAATTGGTAAAGATAAATAATTTATCTTCATATATTTTTTACACGCAAATGTGAATATACAATTCACTTAAAAATGTACAATACAGTAATATTGATACGAATATAATATCTATCTGAAAAGAACATATTGTCTAAATTTATTTCTCATTGAGTATCTGAAACATACAATTCGTGACACTTGTCGCGTGCATATTATAATTTAAATTTATTCAATTAATGAAATTTGTAATTCCATTTCAATAATCGTGTTAAAGGCTTCTACCTTAACTGCTTTGAACCTATTATGACCAGAAGTTACTAGATGGTACTAGTTACACGTTTTTTTTAATAATAATAGTGACATGTAAGTCAATACACCATGCGTGCACGGAAAATATTTTATAATAATTGCATAATAATATATGTATATATATTTATATACTGTCGTTTATTTAATTTTATGATTGGTGTCTGCAAGTAATTTATCTACTTATTTTTCTGGTAAGATCTATAACCTACAAGATGCATATATATATATATATATAAAAGTATATAAGTATACGTGACATATATGTATGACCATAATATTTTTTGTGATTTAATACTATTTACTTATCAATTGTATTTAAGAATGATTCATAAATTATTTCCTGTTAAAATGTTGAAAATTTATATATATATATATATATATATATATATATATATATATATATATAATGTATATATATATACAATTTGTAACATTTGTTTTGAATATTAATAACAGGAAAGTGAAGAGTAATTTATTTTTCCCATAGAGTTAATTTTTTACTTGAATTAAAATTGTAAAAGAACAATGTGGATAAAAATGATATACCTATTTTTTGTGAAAGTAAATACATATATATATATATATATATATATATATATATATATATATATATATATATATATATGTATATGTATATATATACTCAGAAATGATTAAAATATTGTTTAAAGTAATATATATTATAAACATTTTTAATTTTAAATGAAAAATAAATAGTATTTTTGTTTTTTCGTTTAAGTATAACATTTCTTGTTGTTTTTTTTTTTTATGATACAAAAGTATTGAATTATTCTAAAAACAACTATTATTGTTTTAAACATAATTCTATAAGCGCTGCAATATTTGGTATCTCTTAATATTATTGTCATTTAGTCGCTACAACGTCGTTAATATGAATATAGAGAACTTGGAACATATGTAAAGTAGACTTACAGGTGTACATCTTAGCCATTAATTATAAAGTAGCCTAATGACCAAAATTTACTAAGTTTAGTTCTATGTTAAACTAGTCATAACTAATATAAAAAAATATTATAGCTGATTATAATTTATGAAATATCAATTCACTATTGTTTCAAATAACAAATGGATATTGAATTATAGAAAGTCACGATTGTAATAACGATAATTGACAAGGTGCGAAAATAATTAACATATGATTTTATTATCGAATTTACAACAAATAGAATGAATGAATGTCACATTTATTATATGTACTTTTGATATAATTTATATAGGAAAATAAAGTATTAAATATGCTAAAACAACAAACATGAAATTAATGTCAAAAAATAACAGTATTAATATACTGCTAATTTTTAAAGGGAAGGAATGTTTATATTGTATGATCATTAATAATTTCGCCCATGATCTCTTTTATTTCAGGAGATGCAATGATTGCATTTTGACTATTATCCATAATTATTTTAATAATATTTAACATATTATTCAATTGTGAGACATACTAAATACAATCAATAAGTACTGTTTGTATGTGTTAGTAGAATTTAAATACTTTGTCTTAATTTCTTCACATTTTTTTACGGGCGAAGTGATACGAAAATAATATAAATATTTGAACTCTAAGCATTCAGTACTTATATGAATTTTGATTTACTTTATTAATTAAGTTAGGAAATATATACATGAAAGTATGATAATTTAACTTAAGTTTTGTGTTTGTGGAATACAAAAAAGAATATATATATATATATATATATATATATATATATATATATATATATATATATATATATAGCCATGCGAGAGTGAAAGCGCAGTATTGGACAATGCGTAAAAATGATTTTTTTATTTATATATACAAATACATATACATATATACATATGTATATATATATATATATATATATATATATATATATATATATATATATATATATATATATATAATGTAATTCGTTAATATTATTGTATGTATTTGTTCATGTGCTGAATAAAACTTTCACTGCTCTCTTTGTTAATCGAAGGTCCTAGTTTTTACAATAAAAGCAATAATTTTAACAAAAATATAATTTAAAATACAATAATTTTTACAATATATGGGCATGGCTTTATGTTCATTAAAATAATATGATTTGCAGTTATCTTCTTGTATTTTCATAAGAAGAAAATTGTTTCATATTTGTGGAATATATGACGTGTATATATGAAGAAAACTTGTGTTCAGTAATATTATTTAAATAAAATAGATGATTTAAATTATATTATATTATGATAGCGTAATGGCTATAGTCATTAATATTTGCGAATCTATTAACTACAATTGCTACAAATAGTCAAATAACATGTGTAGATATGTATAAATTTTATTTAAAATTGTTAAAATCAATTACTTGTAAAGAACAGGCACGGCAACTATTATTAAAGTTTTAGATTTTGTGTTGTTTGTAAGTAAAGTAAGTATTTTAAATTTGAACTCATTGTCTTATAAACAGCATATTATAAAATGCTTAATTATTACTAGTTGTTATTTATCCAAATAGACAAAATCAAAGTATATAGAACATGATATTTTAATGTCGATTTCGATGATTTAATATTTTAGTTCATTTTCGGATTTATTTTCACATGTATTACAAGTATATTAATTATAAAATGACAGTTGATCAATATATATCACAATTAAGGGATATTTTATTAATATTTTATATTTATATATGACATATACACTAATGAAGTATTAATTTTATTTCACTTCTAATTGAAATTTTTTTTTTTTTTTTTTTTTTTTTTTTAAAAAATATTGCTATGCCACTGCATGTAAATGAACAAAATGTATAATGAAGTTATAATTTTAACAGATATAAAGGAGTTACCATACAACTCTGTATAGAAATCGAAAATATAATCAGTCGATTTCACTTTTAGTTTCGCCGAGAAAGTACATGGACTTCTTAGGTCACGGCTATGTGCGTCATGCCTTTTTTAATTTTATTTTATATATGTAGAATGACGATTATTATATTAAAGGGAATGCGAGTAAATTACTTTTATTACATTTCAAACTAAAAATTTTATGCAAAATGTTTTTAATAATTAAACTAGATACTTTCAAGATCGAATAATTTTTTTTCTTTATATAAGGTTATAAAATTACGTTTACTTTTGAAATGTGATATTTGATTTTTCGACTTATTATTAGTTATAATAATTATATACACATAACTTATATATATATATATATATAATATATATATATATATATATATATATATATATGTTTGTGTACTTATGTATGTACATATGTATTTATCTTAAGTAAATTATTTAATGCTGAAATATAATAAATTCTTGTCTTATCCATAAATTGTGTGTAATAAAAACAATTTTTTTGTTAGTTTAGATGTGAATACTTTTCATAACAATAATTTGAGTCTTAAGTTCTAAAAATAATTATTCACAAGTAGTCGTTTATGATTTGTTTATTATTCCTGTTGATTTTATAATTGTATTTGTAAATTGACGTCAGTATTTGCTGTACGATGTATTAGGCAATAAACAATATTACTAGTTATTATTATATTATATTTTATCATTTTGAGGCAACTCTTTCGTCATAAGTATATTTATTGCTCCATTTAGTCATTGAACTTGTATTTAACATAGATACCTGAAGGCCATATCTCCTAATGATACAATGTCTTGTAGATGTGTCTGAACTAAAATTTAGATATGATTGGTTTAATTTTCTAAAGATTTTTATATTTATATAAATTAAATTGTAAAGAAAGTAATATAATAAAAAAGTTTATATGCTAAGATTATCTACTAGGTTTGAATGTATAAATACCCCAATTTAAGTAGATTAAATAAATTCGAAAATATTTGACAACCACTTATCACGGATACAGCTGAAACTTTCTTCTGTTCATTTTTTTAAACTCAACTTTGAGTGATTTAATAATAATTGATGCTTATCTTAATTACAAGAAAAGTAAATTGCATTTCTTAGTTTTATATATTTTAAAAAATAAAATTGATTTTTTTGTTAATAATATGAAATATTATAAACTATTTTTTTAATTCTTAAATAATGCGAAACTTCTTTACGAATTAAATAGGCTTATACTAAAAAGATAATTGTAAAATAAAATAAACAATTACTATTAAATCTTATAAGTTTGACTATGTCTCTTATTGTTGGTTTGTTTTAAATAAGCATATACATACTTCGAATCGCAGTACAAAAAGGAGTCTTTCAAAAAAATATAATTTTCAAAAATATTTCAAGTAAATTTATAAATGAGTCAAGTTAGATACAACACAAATATTATTTGTATTGAAGATTAAACCACGCAGAATTCAAATATGATAATATTTCCAAATAAAATTTTTAGTTTTTTTGGAAATAAATTTTTAGTTTTACATATTCAACAAATATTTTATTGCAAAATAAACTTCTCAAATAGGATAAATTTATAAAACTTAAAACTCAAAATTCTATAAGTGAAGATCCGGAATTAAAACTAAAATTTGATATAATAATATTCATTTTTCTGAAATTCAATACACAAGTGTATTGTTATAAACATATATCACAATTGTAATGATGTGATTTGATGAACGAAGAGTGGTAATATTAATTTCAGTTATCAAAACGTGACTTACGTTTAAATTATTATTGCACACCTGCAATAAATTGTATAGTTTCCTGAATGATTACGTCATAAAATCAAAAATTTGAATAATTGTTCAGTTATTTATTCTACTGACGTACAGTGACAACAAAGATTATAAACAATATTCAGCATCCAATACTAGTTTAATTGTATCAAAGTAAATTATATATTAGTTATTTTCAGCAGTGCAATAAGTAATAGTTTCTTTTATTCATAATAAATAGGAACTGATATATATATATATATATATATATATATATATATATATATATATATATATATATGTATGTATAATTCGATTTTACATTGTAGGTAATTAATAACTTTTCTTATTACTATGCGTTAATACAACACGAACTCTCAGTTTAAAATTCACATATTATGCAAATATTTATGAATTATTAAATAATCGTGCAAAAAATCTCTAACAGCATGCCTTCAACTCTTTTCCATTTCAAAAGTCTTGTTCATTTTGGTATTTGGCAAATATCGTAATCAATAACATATGTGATTTTTTGTGCATTTTTTTCGGTTTCTAGTTGAAAGTTTAACATCGTTAAAGTTTATCGGCATACGTATAAATTAAGATTCAATTTTTTTTCGCTCATTTCGAAAGACCCCTATATATGTTTATGTATATATGTATATATGTATATATGTATATATATATATATATATATATATATATATTTATATATATATATATATATATATAATATATATATATATATATATATATATATATATATATATATATATATATATATATAGATAAATAGATAGGTAGATAGATATAGATAGATAGATAGGTAGATGGAAATACACATGTATACAGAAATATATATTTTTCTACTTTAATTTTTATTCAAATAATGTATAAAATAATTGCTGAGCTCTATAACTTTTTAGTCAGTATTCAGTCCTGTATTAAATACTGCATTTCAATTGGATAATAACAATCCAAGTAAGTGCTGAGAATTAAGAACTAATATAGGAATAAATTACGTACCTTTTTTGATAGTTTTTTTCTTTAATTAAATATATAGGTAAATACTTTGTAACTTGGTCAAGGTGTTTTTGAAATTCGATTGATTTACAGATACTGTAATTTTTCTAATAAATATTTTTTAACAGATACTTGTAGGAATACCAGTGTGGTCTGTAACAACTTTTATTTTGTAATAAATATAATTTATAGACGGACTAAACATAAAAGGTCAATTTATAGTACATCAAATAAGTTGTGTATTGCCAGCATCTATCCTATAGTTATGTACAAACTTTAATGTGTACAATTTATATATTATTTTTTAAGTGTAGTCATCATATAAGAAAAAATCTTAAAGTTGCGTATGTAAATATTGATTAGAAATTTAAATGATATGCGAATTTCAAAATTAATCAGATGTTGGCAAAATTTAAATTTGAATAACTAGTACAGAAATGTATGCCAATAATTTTTATAAAAATGCATCTAATTTGCGAAATAATATAATAAATTAAAATATATTGAACTATTTTGACGATATAAATGTTTCTTTAGTGTTTATTCGTTTTTGTTAATTATTAATTCATTTAAATGATAAGATATCTTTTTAAATTATTAATAAGTTATTTTAAACGTTGTTAACGACAATATCTAATTTGAAATCTAACTGTAAATGATATAAATTCGACCTAGAACTTGTGAAAAGCAAGTTAAATATTAGTGTTTTTTGTTATTATATATATATATATATATATATATATATATATATATATATATATATATAGGTTTTTTATTTATTATCAAAGGCATGTATAATCGTGTTAAATTATGTGGTTAGAATAAAAATACAAATCCGTGAAGCACTATTTCAGAAACGTACGTATCCGTAATATGTAGGATTTATAAATATTTATCAGAATAGTTATAATTGAATAGGTATCTGCTTTATGTCGAGTTGTTATTGAAACTTATTTATAAATCTTGTAGACATAAAAAGTAATCTGAAAAATATATAGCGTGAATGATGTAAATGCGAATTACAGGAAATGAAATTTAGCTTAAATAAGATTTAAATGAATTTTTAAGAATTTAATTTAGATTTATTATACTGTTAAATCGATGTATTGTGTTATTATGTACATGACGAAGGTTTAAAATGATTTCCTCAGAAGTGAAATTATTAAACGTAAATTTATTTGAAAGTGTCACTTTGAATATCAATTAATGAAAATCAAAGCAGTGTATTCAGAAAGATACAAATATACTTATTACTGACATTTATTATTGTAGTGAATGATACACATTTCATTTTTTTTGTTATATCTGTCTTTATAAAATTGAATACATATGGATTTTTTATCATTATACATTTTATTAAATATACTATGTATACAATTTTAATATACAGAAATTGATTTATATAGAAACATTTTCTTAGAAATTTTGTAAGTATTGACGTCAGTATATATGGTTAATATTATTTGAACATCTTTTTCATTCGTGAATTGTACATAAATAATACAGATGAACGTATATTAAATTATGTACAATTATAAAAATACTTCTATTTCCAATATATATTTATAGGAAGAAAAAATTTTCTTTTTGTATTTGTTTATTATTGACATATTTATATTATTTCCTTTATGTTTTGGGAAAAGGGTTCGTTAATCATAATAAATAGATAAATGGTACAGGAAAAAATATAAAATGACTAATTCTAAAAATATCCTTATCTTAGCCGCATTATTGTAGTACAACACATGTTTTATTTGAGATTTGTTTATTTATATCTCAATAGTTTTATATATTGTATAATGTACAATAAATATTTATTTTTTAATACATATTATGTGTTAAAGTAAATTGTTTTAAATTCCTTAGAAAGTCATACTATATATTTTTAACTTTATTCATATTTTAAACATATCAACTCATATACGTTTATGCATTCATTTATTATATATCATAATATAACATTCATAATCAAAACATGCATAGAACTGAATGTATTTAAAAACATCATCAAATGTGTGTAATGTTAATTTATTAAAGTTTAACCACCCATCAGATGGTTTTTTTCAATTTATGTGTGTAAGAAATTTTTTTATACGATTAGTTTTAAGTACATAATCAATAAATAATAAGAAGTAGCATATTAACCATTTGAAGTTACTCTAATATCAACTCATTATTATCCAACTCTCTCGTTTATGTGTGTATGATGTCTGGTAATAAATATTGTATCAAAAGGTTTTAATTTTTTAGATATAAGATTATGTAAATGGTAAAAAAATAAGCTTCGTATATAGGTCATTTCAATATTGACTTCATTTAAAAAGTTTTTTATATTTCATTTAAAGAAAATCCTAATAAACTATTAAAGCCATATTTTATGAATAGAGCTACATGCAAAAATTTCGATAGTTTATATCTAGACGAGTTTTTTTTTGTGTAATTAATATACGTATTATTATCGATACAGTGCCTTTTTTGTGTGCTCAAAGTAAATCAGTTCTTTTAAAAAATATTGTACGATTTAAAAGTGGTTTGAATTATTACAATTATTGTTATTCCTCTTTCTATGGCGTTATTACAGTTTTTAATTGTAGTTAGTGTTCTTGTAATGATACGAATGATACGACTGATAACAATTAATCAATATAGCATAAAAATAGATTTATAAAAGATGTATTTTTAACAAAGAAATTTATAACTGTGTGTATGTGTGTGTATTTGTTTGGAAAATAATTATTATATTGATTATTTTAAGTAAGTTTATGTTTTAAAAATTAATTTACATTTCACTAAATGTCTGGGTAAAATGAAGTAAATAAGAGATTTTTTATGTACACGATTTTATCCTATATACACAGTAAAGTTGTATACATAATAATTCAACCACTCACTACTTTGATATATCCAGTACTTGAACATAGTTTTAATTTGCTTTTTTTCTTCTGTAACTTGAGCCTGCGATCTGTAGTTTGGTATTACATCGAAAATGTGTATTAATCATCAACTTACTCCATAAATCGCAACAAAAACATATTCTCTACATACGAATATAATGTACATGTATATATATATATATATATATATATATATATATAATATTTAAGAAAAGTAAAACAAAAATTACTTAGTAATTACAGTTATTTTTTATTTGCATGGCCATTGCTTTTGTTTCAAAAACAATCAATTTGAAACTGGATTTTTTTCGTACCTTTAATTTAAATGAGTTCTTTAACATTAAAACGTATGAAATTTAAATTATTTCAGTTAATAATGTTGAATAGTAATATTTTTTATAAATATATAATTATAAATTTAATCATTAATAATTATGCTTGAACTCGTTTTATATATTTTTATAGTACTCTCCATAATACTCACTAAAAAGTATTATAATATTAAACATTTAATATGTTAATTTTTATAAGTACATTTGTTGTAATATTAAACTCTAGTTAATGTTTTTATATAGCGCTATTCGATTAAATTATTAATTATATGACATTTGAAGTAATATAAAATTTTAATTTATTATTGTTTGATATTTGTAATTAAATTTCATTTTAATTTGAAAGATATATATAGGAAATGGCCTTAAAATACATTAAACTCAAATTGCAATATTCGTGTCAATCATATTAAGCCATTAAAAATGTAGTGCACTCAGTACTTAGACAGTAAGTCGATGTGATGACCTTCTGAAAGCACGCAAACTTGTAGATGTACACGATCACGTCTGTACTTTACAAGTGTATTGTTTTTAGCGATGAAATTTTTTTGTCATTGAATGAAATGAAAAAGAAGGTCGTTTAATGGATGAGAATGATTTAGGAGTACGTGAATGTAATCAAACGTAAGCTGTTTGTTTAGTTGTTAAATAAGGCACCTTTATTTCATTTCATTAATGATTGTTGTAATGTCATATTTCAACACTTGCTTGCTTAAATGCTTTTTGCAGCATCCGAATATATTTAGTATTAATATAATAGGTATGTTTAACATTTAACGAAACTGGAAATGAAATCAGGGTGAGTCAAGGTGTTTTAAGTGTTTACTTTTAGATATACTGTGAAAATCTATTTACCTAGGTTAATATGTATATATATATATATATATATATATATATATATATATATAACAATTTCATTATTTGCTGAAAAATTGTACTTAAGAAGAAAATCAATGTAAAGTGATAAAAAATGTTAATGTAACAACTGAGATAATTTGATATAAGTTGCATATAAAATTTAATAATTATATTTCTATTTCATATGCCATTATATCTAACTATGTTATATTGTATTTATTTTTTAGCAATTGTAATTTTATTATGAATTTTTGAATGCTTCTTTCTAACGATTTCGAAAAGAACAACTGTTTAAAATATGCAATAAATCGTATATCTGCATTACTATTTTTTTTTTGTATCAATATATTGTTTTAAATTATTGCTTTTGGATAAATTCTCATACTTCATTTTTGTTTTTATTTATTTTTTATAAAATACTTTTATAACAATATTATGAAACGAATTATTAATTGATTAAATACAGTAGTAATTGTATTATTTTAAATTATAATTTTTCATCCCACGTTTAGACTGTTAGTGAATTTTGTCGTTCATTCTGTTATTATATACTGACTAACAAACGGGAAAGCCCGTTTGAAAAAGACGTTGGTAATCATCTTCGTAGAATGGTAAGATCATGTCATCAATTTAAATAGACGAGAATAGCAATGAGTGTATTTTTTTATTTAGTTATGTATTATATTGCGGGATTTTCGTGTATGAGAAGTTAAATATTTAATGTCGTACAACTTTCCTGTACATCGTTTTATTACTGGGATTTCTTAAAAACAAATTGAGTAGTTGTTTTTGAAATTGATTGAATGCTCATTGTCGTTTATATTTTTAGTAGATATATTAAAGTATTTGTTCATATTTTTCGATCTTGTCTTTTTTGTGACTTTCAATCACGTTTTTAAATAATACTTTTAATAATACAGATATGTCGTCATTATTTGCTGTCAAAGGTTTTTAAACATTTTTTTCTGTTCTCAACCAACGATAAATAGTTAGATATTTTATTATCGGTATTTAAATTGTTACAGATATGTAAAATGTTGCTCGTGTTACATTGTTATACGTATATATATATATATATATATATATATATATATATATATATATATAGATATAAATTTTTAGTAATTTTTTTCATTCTCACATTGTAGAGTTGTATGAAAATTAAATTTTTTATAGTATAAAAAATCAATTTCATGATAAGAAACAATAATAAGTAGTTTTTATGCATAGACTTTTATTTTATTATATTTGCTAAAAAATAAAAAAAATGCGTTTGTTATTCGTTACTATTATTTTATTTTATTAATCAAAGTAAACATATATACACTTACTGAAATAAAACACGGGTTTTAATTTCGTTACGTTTTTATGTGGCCTATTAGATTTAATTTTTAATTTTAACTCATTTCTGAATGAAAAATCCAATATTATCGACTATTAAACACTAATGAAATTTGTCAGGTATAATTTATCTGATGTTCATAATTAATAAATCATTACTGAAATCTTTCAGTTTTTTAATTGAACTTTGTTGTAGACGAGTTATTTGAATTAATTAACACATACTACGAATTTCTTTAATTGTTAATTTTTTTCAGATACGTTTAATAAAATAATTCTATTGTATTGATTATAAAATTACAGAATTACTTGCTATAAAAGTAATAAACATGCTTATGTGAAAATATCCCCACCAAATTCAATTATTTCACTGAATATATTTGTCTTATTTATAACTCACTCTCAATGACTACTTTAAATCAAAAGCAACAAGTTTGAATCAGATATCTCAAAATTATACGTATGCTCATAGAAGTTTGTTGTTACGTTCATTCAACCTAACTATAATATTTTCGTTTTAATTGTCAATATTGATAGTTGAAATATCAGTTTTTCGTTCCAATTACTTACAATGCAAGGTGATAATAATGTACGTAATTTGTTAATTTTAGCGTAATTATTAATTTAAATAAATATAGTAAATTATATATATATATATATATATATATATATATATTATTTGAAAAAGCTATATTACTAATTGTCTCTTATGCAACGTAATTGTAGTTTTAATTGTTGAAATTACATAAATTATTGGATTGAGATTATTAGAATGTAAATTTTATATTTTGTATTAATTAGTTAGTATTGATCGTAATCTGTTAACACTATTTGTCAAGCTTAATGCTTTGTACTTGAACGTAAAGTTTTTGTGACATTTAAAAATTTTTTCTTTATTAACATTCTATTTATAGTACTTGATCTGTACTTGAAATCAAATGTATAAGAATAAGTCAACCTGTGTACAAGGCTACCTAATATATAAATAATTCATTATATATATATATATATATATATATATATATATATATATATATATAAATATATATATAAAAACCAATATAATTTTGCGGTCAATTAAGTTTATTGTTGTGTCAAGTGTTATGGTGATCTGTTTTTTGTTTTACATGATAGTTTATTATTTGGAATGATATTTATATTATAGATAAGAATAATAAAAAAAGTTACGGAAAGAAGCACGTTTTATTTATGATAAATAATTTTGTAAATTTTTTTTGTATAATTTGTTTTAAAAATGGTTATTGTTAGTTATATTTCATTCGACAATAATATAATTATGAACGTATTTGTATATAAAACAAATAATTCTAAGTGAAACAGTATAATATATCTACTTTATTTTTAAGAATACCGATTACTTTTTTGCTATGTGCATGTAAGTGAGTGAATTTACAAATATTAAGAATTAATAAAAGTTATCTTTGAAATTATAAATGAATCTACTATTACATGTTTTTAACACTAACTTAAAATCTTACTTCGATATTTTACTTTCATTTAAACGAAACAATTTGAAACTATTTTCTTTTGAATTTTGGCAAATATTTATTAAAACTGAAGAGATACTGAGTAGAATTTACTGATTGAAAGAATGTGAGTTTGTTTGTTAATAATTAATACATTAAGATACTACAAAAATAAATTTAAAATTAGGCATATATTTATGTATAAAATGCAATAAGAATGTATATAAAAGGGTAGACTTGTCCTTTTCTTGTTCCATATACACATTTTTCTGTGGGTGATTTGCAAAAAAATAATTATTTCAAATTACATTAAAAATAAATCTGAGATTTAAATAAATTTCTTTAATTAAATTTATCATTACTTAATTATGGACTTCATGACTGTTTAATGTTTTAATTTGATTCAATAATAATAAATTTAAACTTGTAAAAAAATAGAATAAAACAATGAGGAAGCGTTTAGTAAATGAATGCATTTTTATTGATCAGTAAACTAATATATTTATTAAACCTCTGTCAATTTTGATATTTTTTGAAGTTGATATTTTTTATTGTAATTTGTAGTTATCTTTTGTGTTCTTTGTAACATTTATATTTTTATAGTGTATTGATTAAGAATATAAGTCAAGTGAAGTATGTTTTTGGTGTAAATCTGATTAGTTATTAAATGAATGTTGTTCGTGGTTATTTGTGGTGGACATTGTTAGATACTGAAATAATTGATTGTACTCTTAGCGAAGAACATCCATCAAACAATCTAATAACGACTTAAATTTTTAATTTATAACATAATAGGTATACTAGATTTTGGCTTATATCTACTTATTGTTTTAAATATTTGAAAATACTTCTTTCTTCTTATGTATATATATATATATATATATATGTGTGTGTGTGTGTATACACATACATATTCAAAGAGAATATTTTTTAAAACATTTATAATATTTTGACGTAGAGGTGGAGATTCATGGACAGCATTATACTTTTGAGGTAAATACATTGATTAGAATGTGCTTGCATTTCTCAAGATTTCACTTTTTCTGTCATTATTTACCAGTTGTAGTAATGTATCGCATTTGTAATATTAACACTTAGAGTGAAACATTAATATTGTGAAAAGAGTATGTTATTTTTAATGTATTATTTCATAAAAAAAATATTTTCGTAAGAAGTATGTAGTGAAATAGTTGCATCTGATTGAAAAATATCATAATTTTCAAACACTTTGCATTAATTGAAAAAAACATGTGCGTGTTACATTACTTAAAAATTATAATTAATAACAATTGCGTTGTAACTTTGTAATACATATTTATTTTTATAATATATAAAAATATTACTTTCTTTATATCGATATATATATATATATATATATATATATATATATATATATATATATGTGTGTGTGTGTGTAATGTATGTACGTATAAATTGTGTCAGTGTTTGTTATAAACTATTTGATTATATTTTAATCGATAATTGCGGTAGAGTATTGTTAATATTTTACAATATATACATATATTTGTGTGCATATAAATATGGTGTTAGGTGTGAATATAAAATATTTTTTTTACTTGTATATTTTTAAACCCATCTGATTTTGTGTCTTGATACCATCATAAAAATATACATTAAGGTCAAGTTAGCATACCTATCAAGTTAAAAAAAATGACTATAACGCAATGTTAACAGGTTTTCTTATTAGTAATAAAATAGTTACAAAACCAAATGTGTAAAGAGAATAAATAATTCTAGACAAAAAAAATAAACTTATATTCTTAAATTAATTTGTACGTGTATGTTTATTGATACTTGTTTGTTTAGTACATATAGTCAGATACTTCAAAATCCAAAACTATTTAGTATTAGCTTATGTTGTTAATATAAATAAATTAGGTAATATTTTAATTATTGATAGTTTATATATATATATATATATATATATATATATATATATATTAATGTACAATATAACTTTTTTAAAAGAAGAATTATAAGGGAATATCTTATATTTGAATGCTTAACGTGGTGTAATATTAATTTGCACGAGTTTTAACAATATTTTTCAAACTACAACGTTTGACAACATTTAAACGATTGCTTAATTAGTATTTAAAAATACGTAACTCATTGATAATAACCATTCTTGGCAATATATATATATATAATTAAAATAAAAAATACGAGTACTAATTTGTATGTAAATATAAAGAGTATAAATAATATTACACGTGGAAAGAAGAACAATCTGAGAAGCAATTCAATAATCCTTTGTAAAAAAAACGCGAACACAAATTTTAATGGAATACATTACATACTTAGGTATTTAAATTGTACATATTTAAATTGTATGTAATGTTTTAAATACTTATATCTATCATTCCAAAAATATAAATGATTAAATCTATAAATTTGTACAGGTGCAGTAAATAACATTATTAGACAATGCGGATATTTGTTGCAATATGTGTATTCGATGTACATTTTTTATATGTCAATGTTTATCTGTATACATATTTTTTTTATTAATTCGTATCTGTTCTGCTACTTCAAATATATTTATTCGAGGTGTAATTTGTAACATAAGATATATTTATTCGGGTTTCATGTGTTAGTAGAAATGATTTTGTATGTATTTCTTTGAATTATGCATGTAAATCATGCTCTTCCTCCTCTCTTTCTCTCTCTCTCTCTCTCTCTCTCTATATATATATATATATATATTTATATATAATTCTGTATAAATAATGAAATGAGTAATATAATGTAAGCAAATATTTGCAAAAATTAAAGTGTATAAATGAAATAAATGTATATATTAATAAATTTCACAGCACAGCAGTAGTAAAGAAAGTAATATTGCACGATAAATTATTTTGAATCATTCACTAATTAAATAAGATTATTTTTTTATTGCTAGGTTTTGTTTAAGATATATAATAAAAACAGTTTATACACATGAATAAAAGAATATTTTAAATTTTCGTCAGTGAAGTGTTAAAATCAAAAGTGTATGTTTTTATTATAAGTTATTATTTATGATTTTTGTTTTTGAAAAAAAACAGTTTATTTTAAACACAATTTTAATTAATATAAATACTTTAAAAATATAGATTTTTTTATAAATATAGATTTAATAATTTATTAAATAATAAAGTTAAAAATTACAAGTTTTTTATCGATCTGTTGAAACAATGTGCTAGACACTAATTTAATTTGTGGATTAAACCCAGTGATTCTTCCTTTTTTAAATATTATTTAAGGTACTGTAGTGATTATATTTTATACAATTTCATTTACAAATTCTCGTAAACTTCTTATTAAACTTCTAATTAAACTGCTTTTAGAAATTTTTTTTTAGAAAATAATTTTCAATACTATATAAAACTTTTGATTTATGAATTGAAAATAAGTCTTATATGTTTTAATTCACTTATATATTTTTTAATTAATTTAAACAATAGAAATAGAAAGCTTATTTACCTTGAATTTCGTATTATAGTTTTCAATAAAAGTTATAGTCATTTCCACTTTTTGTTTATTATCTCGTATTTTTATTAAAAATCAATTATATACATATATATATATGTATATATGTATGTTTGTATGTATTTATTTACTTTTTTATGGTCAACTTTTATAATTTAAGATTCAAAATCGATTTATATTCAAGGATAACATTTGTTAGGATGGACCTAGTTTTAATAACCATTCATTTAATTATATGAAATGATATTATATTAGCTAATTAGTGTTTTCATTGATTTTATTTACTTTGTCCTCGCCTTAGACAATAAAAATGTTTTTAAAATCTATTATTATAAAATTATATCTTGAAAGATTTTTTCTATTACTCTTTGTTCTTTTAGTCAATTTATTATTAGATCAAATCATTATAATCATTTAGTGGAAATCTGTTTAAATATATTTTCTTATGTAAATACAGCTGTTAATTTCTTTTACTGTTAATTTGTATCTAATTACTTATATATATATATATATATTAAATAAATATCAATATCAATTGATATATAATTGATCAATTAATAATAATATTAATATCATATATATATATATATATATATATATGATAAAATTAGTAGAATTTTACGTTGTGGATGATATATAATAAATAATTGAGGCAAATTGTTTTATTATATGTTTTAAGAAAATAATTTCACATAGAACCATAATAGCAATACTAAATTTGAGTTCATAATCTTTGACACAATTTAGTAATAAATATATTTACTTTCGTTGTGAATATACCTTAAAATTTTCAGTGTAGTATATATATATATATATATATATATATATATATATATATATATATATATATATATATACACACACACAAATGTGTGTACACATATATTCATTAATAAATATAACTTGTTTACGTATAAATATATGCGAATATGATTTTTTCTAATGATATATTGTATCAATAATATTATATAAAAATTCAACTACCATAACAGCTAGTTGTGAAATTTTCTGCTCTTTAATTATTTTCAGTCAATATAATGTATCTCCATATTACTTTCTCTGTTAGTTATGTGCATTTAAAACCAAATAAATTATCCACGCGCGAGTTTAAAAAATTATCATGAAGTATTTATGACAATTACTCTTGTATTTTTTTTCTAAATCGTATTTCAAGTTTTTTAAATTTGGTAACTTGAATTTTCGTAACAGCGAAATGTATAAATTGGTATCATTATTAACATTCTAAATGTGTTTCATCATACATAAATGTTATTTTATTTAAATGTTAAAATAACCTAATTTTTACAAAGAAAGGCAAATGTAAATTTATTTATATTTTTAAAAATACAAGTGTCTGCAAATTTACGTTCTGATTTTATGTGTGCAATTTATGATGCAATGAAATCTATATTTGTGTCTCGATAGGGTTTTTTCTTTATTAACAGAATTTTCTGATATCACTGTTCGTTTTGAAAAACTTAGTTGACCAGTTGAAAACAAAATCAAAATATAATATTTTACTTTCTTTTCCTTTTTTTTAGTATGTACACATTTTAAGAAAATTTCTGATAATTAATTATATGAGATACATACTTATATTTCAAATGAATTTATCGATTTAAGTTATCACTAATTATTTATCTAATAAAAAAAACTTTTGTCGAAAATTATTAAAGAAATAAGTATTTCAATATTTTTGTATTCAAGTAATATGGTCCATTTAGAAAGATATTGAAGGATTACTATATCTGTAGTGTGTGTTGTTACAACGAAAAAGTTAATAATTATTATACTATACTTTTTTTTATATTTATATATTTTATGTTTATCACTGCGTTTACTCTCCACCAGGAAAGCTTCACCCAACGTGACTGATATCATCCAATCATGTTACATAATATCTATCACGTGACAATCAATTAGGGAACAAATAAAACGGTCGTACCATTTGTTAGTTATAGAAAGATATGCCTTCTGTATATGTATCATATTAAGGATTAGGAGAATAAGTGAAATACATTTTTGGTATAAGTTGTTATATGATTGTTCAATAGATGTTCTTTATGTATAACTTATTAATTTGTTTATGTTCAATTTGTTATATATAGATAAGTTAAATTAATTAATCTGTACACTTACGATCACGAAAAACACCCATCAAACTATATGAAAGACATATCTCACTTGGCTTACATTCTTAATTTAGAACATAATAGATATATAATATTTAATGTGTTAAAATTTTTAACAAATGGACTTTAAAAGCAATATAGTAATTTAAATGGATTGTTTCTCACAAAAGAACAAATTATAAAAAAAAATAAATGAAAGTATTTCACACATTACAGTACTTAAATTTCAAGTTACAACTTTCTTAATAATGTAGCATATGTTTTGTAAGTTAAACTCATTCTCTGTATTTCTCTTTCATTTATAATTGTTTCAAAAATAGCTAATAAATGAAAAAATATCAAAAATGAATTATAAATAGTATTTTTAATTTTATATTCGTGCATATGAAAATTATTAAATGGAAATAAAATTAATTTATATGCTAATAGAATATTTATTATGAATTTACATTTTTATTTTTAACATTATTAAGTGTCATCCTAATTAACAACTTATAAATAACTGTGCCCCCTCTTAAATAGTCCTGTGGTGTCTTAGTGTCTCGAAAATAAGCTATGCACTTCAGTATTCTTTCTCGCGTTGATTCATGTGTCGTTGATGGAGAGCTCTATGATTTTATATAGAATTGTGTTTTCGTTTACCTGTTGATTGTGTGAGTTGTGTTTATATTGTATTGATTATATATATATATATATATATATATATATATATATATATATGTGTTTATGTGTACATTTCGTCAATATTTATTATTTTTCTTTCATATTATCTATATAAATAATTGTGAAGTTACGGGTTAGAATTATGATTTAATTTTTTCTAATTATTGCTAAAATGTTTACCTTTTTTATTTTTATATGAGTGATTAGTGCGATTTTATATATATTTTTGTATATACTTACATAATATATACATAGAGTTCGTGTTTTTAAATAATTTTACTATTAAAAATAGCTAAATATTTTATATCTTTAAAATTTAATCAAATTGGAATCAAAATATCACTTTTAATTTTAATAATCAGAACAAACGGTATATTTTTAATAATTTTTTTAAATTAATTGTTATTTTATGATTATATTTCTTATAATTCATTTTTAATTTGTTATGTAGATCTAAGTTTGTTGGATATGATAGCTTTTTATATTAAGAATCGTTTTTTTCAACTGTTAACGAGCTTTGGTTTCGACGATTTTAAAATAATAATTATAAAGGTCAATGAAACAGTCATCTTTTTAATTTGTTACTCGTGTTGCGTTATCTATTTGAAAAATATTCAGGAACAATAAAATCAGAAAAAATGTATTAATAGTGTGTTGTATTATCCTATTAAAAGAATAATAATTGCGTTAAAAATATTTTTTCTAGAATAATATGTCTTTTATTAGAATAGTGATTAGATTTAGGAATGTTTTTAAATATTGATCAGAGAAGTTAATCGTTTTAAATTTCACTTTTATTATTATTTTGTATATCTATTGTTATCTTTATTTTTAATGATGTTATATAAATCATAATCTTTGACATTCTTTGCTTTTTTATTGATAAATTACTTTGTTTATATTTTTATTCATTTATTATTCTAAATTATTTATAAATTCCAAAATTAAATTTAAGTGTGTAATTGAAAAAAGTTCAGTATTTTTAATAATTATTCACAATCTTAAATTTTAATGTTATATAAGTATAGTTATGTACTATATATTTTGTTCGCTTTTTTGAGAGCAATGACATTTTTATTGTAGAATATTGCAAAAAATGATTGACAAATGAACATATACAGTTTGTTTTCTACATTGACCAGTAATTCACAGTATACTGTCGCATTATATTGTTTTAAATATCAACATAATTATATAATATATAAAATGAATATTCTACGAATTAATCAATCATTGTTCACAGTGTCTGTTTAGATTATAAACGAAAATTATTTAAATTAAGAGTAATCATTTATAAGGTCATATTTAAAGCTGACAATTTATTGTTGTATATATAAATTGAAATCAATAAGAGTTAATAGTTTGAAGGTAATTATTAAAAAATAATAATAAGGTTCTGTCATGGATTTATTAATTAAATTTATTTTAGTATATGTACATAATGCTTTTATTAGTCATTTTAAAAGTTAATAAAAGTTAATATAAATTCTATTGATGAAATATAATTAATTTATTTTATTACATTTTTATAGATCTATATTAACTGTTCTGAACATAATACATTTTATTAACGTGCATTTACAAAAGTGTGATATTCATATAAAATTTCATTTTCTATATATCTACATTTATATAAAATATATGAACAAGTATTCTTAAAAAGTAATTATTGATTATTTTGATATTGAAAAGGCATGCTTTTGATTGTTGGTAATTCTTGTAGTTTTTTTACCATTATTAATATATATATATATATATATAATGACTGATAAGGAACTACCTGTATTGATTATTTTCCTTTTTTATAATGTATATTTATGGTTGATAATATTCCAGTTATAACTTTAATAATTTTAATAATAATTCATCTTGACAATGCATTTACATCTATTTCTTTAATTAATATTCTTTTGGGCATTAAGTAAACTTGATTTTGCAATAATTCAATGTTATATCTGTGAAATCTATTGTTCTGATAGCTTTCAATTGAATATAAACATAATGTGTCGTATAATAAGGTAATTATGTATTGTCTGCAGTTTATATCAAAATAAATAGAATTCTTAGTATGAATAAAGGGCAAAACATTGAAATATTCACAATCAAAAAACATTCATACTGAAATAATGCGTTACGCACAAACGAATTAAAAGTAAAATGTTAATAATTTTAGTGTAAGATATCAATAAATGAAAATTAAAAATTGTATTGAGTATTAATTGTTGGAGTTTAATGTAGAGTGAAATGTACAATTCTTGAATCATTTGAAAACTAAAAGTACATTTTATGTAAATTAGTAGTAAATTATTTATGAAGTTGTTTTGATGCTGTTATTGTTATAGTCGGAATGTTGTCAATTGATTTTAACATCTTTTTATGTGGAATTTATATAATAATTATTTATAAATATAATTTCTATAATAATATTAACAACTTTTTTCAAGAAAAAAATTGACTTAATTAGTAGTTTCTTACTATAAGTGATACTAATTTTTAATGATTACTATTAACTTCAAAATTATTTTTTTCAATAATATATTTAGTTATTGTATATAATATGTATGTGTATATATATATATATATATATATATATATATATATATATATATATATATATATATGTTATATATAAAATAAAAAAGTAATTACATGCTGTATGTTTGTAAATAAGATGAAAGTAAATTAATAAAATATATAACTAAATTTCTATAAATAATGAAAATTTCCTGAAAAATATGTTTATTTGAGATTTTATATTTTATATGATATAAATTCTGTACTTCAAACTTACGTATCTACTTACATGTATTTTTTTAACTGAAGAACAGTTTATAAAAAAATATTTAAAACAAATTTAACATTTGTGTTGTTGTACTAACAGGAAGAATAATCAAAATTTGTAATGGCCTTCAAGAAACCAGTTGTCATTTATTAGTGATTTAATGTAGTTTTAAATTTTTTTGTTTAGTATTAAAAATTGAAACATTTTATATTCATTGTTAATACGTCATATATTAAATAACATTGTTCAACATTATTCGTTTTGCTTTGAGAATTGTTCCACTTTATGTTCTTATTCGTTTTTAATTAATTTGCACTAATTTTTTTACAAAAATCTTAATAATTCGTTTTAATTTAATTGTTTTTAACTTTTTATTTTAAAACAATATTCGTTTAAAGTTATATGAGAGTAGGCACGTAATCATGTTCTATATATACTGAAGTATTTTTCAAATTATTGAAATCTGTACAAATTTGAGCTTTTTTCTCCAAATTTCTAATACATTTTCCAATGTCTGTATTATATTCCTTTATTAATCTCTTTCTGAGTCTTTCTACATTTTGCAATTAATATTTTGTGGTATGAACCGGTTGTTTCCTTATTTATAAATGTCAGCCCATTGTTCAAACTCACTAGTATTGTTATATATATATATATATATATATATATATATATATATATATATATATATATGTAATGTGAACAATATATTCAGAGAAACATTATATTTGGTCTCTAGAATGATTGCTAAAATACCTATTAACGTTAGTAATAATTTAACTGACTATTGCTACATTAAATTATTTTATAATAATTCAACAATTGTATTTAAATCTTGAAAAAAAAAACAGAACGTTCTTATTTATTATTATAATTAATCTTTTTTAAATGATTACTGATATCGCGAATATTTTCATTTTTTATATTTCATTAAAATAAATAAAAATTTCTCTTATATATTTAATTAGACGCTCTCTAATTACATTTACTGTCAATGAATACTTTCAATATTTTGTATATATATATATATATATATATATATATGAGTGTGTGCATTTATGTATGTATTTGTAACTTTAATGTGAAGTATAATATATTAATATATTTTTAATCATATTTTTTCAAATAATATTTGAATTACTTATCATTACTTATTGTAACTGTTGTTCTTTATAATTACTTGATGCGTAATTGTTAATTGTAATGTATGGAAATAATATGCGTAATTATTAAAAATAATTTTTTGCAATGAAATGGAGTTTTTTGATGAAAATGTGTTTTCTGTTTATAGACGAATTAAATATATAAATAACATTCAGTACAAATATTTTTTGCGAATATCTCCTATTACGGTTTAGGAATAATAGTTTATCCTTATTATTTAATAAATATATTATTTTATTTAATAAAATTGTAAAATATTATCTTCAATGAAGAATCATATTATTTTTACTATAATTTGAGGAATTAGTGATACTAGAAGTTATCTTCATTTAACAAGTTTTTTACGAGAAATAATATATTTTATATAATAAATAAAATTAAAAAAATTGAAATATTCATTGTTAAACTAGTAAAAAAACATATATATATATATATATATATATATATATATATATATATATATATATGATCTTTTTAAACAGAAGAAAATAGAAAAGTTTTTGTGTTTCTAAACCCTATAATTAAGCTTTTCTATAGTTTAAACGTTTTATTTTTTAGAAAAATATTTTTATTTATTGAAAGTAAGATCACAGTTTAGTTTTGCAATAATAGTTTGATGTTGCTTTAGGCGACAGCTACATATGTAAAATATTCAAAATTATGATATTTAACATTTAAAGATCTGTTTGCATACCAAATTTGTTCTTTTTTTCTTTTGATTTAGGTTAATATAAATATATATATATATATATATATATATATATATATATATATATATATATGTATATATATATATATATATATATGTATATATACATATACATACAAATATAAATCCATACATACATATATTACACATCCTTATTATTTTCAAATATTTAGTCTTGATTAAAACATTAATAGAAAGATAAATTTTATTCAAGCATGCAAATATTACTCTTATTAATTTCAATAATTTAAAAACTACGTATATAAAAAATAATACTCTCTAAAAAACAACTATTATAACACAGTTTATTTTGCGTGAAAATTTTTTAATTTAATTTTTTGTTGTATCTATATTGTAATTGTGTGTATATTTTATTTGGACATTATATTTGTATTTTTCTATTATTTTTATACGAAAACGTGATCAATTTTTTATCTGAAGAATATTTCAAAAACGTACACTTTTAACATTCTGATATTCTGATCATTATTTATATTGACGATAATCTAAAATTAACTATTAAGATTTCTTTTTTTATTTCATTTATTTGAAATTTAAATTCAAAAGGCGTAAAATATAACAATCATGGTATTGATAATTTTATTAGATTTTTTGTGAGCTATTTGAACATTTGATTTATTATATATATATATATATATATATATATATATATATATATATAAAGGTAGATAGATAGATGTGAGATATTTCTGATTAATTGTATGTTTTGTTTGAAAGTAATAAGTGATACAATTGACTAATTGACAGATTCGTTTTGAAATCAACTAAAAACTAGCTATTCACCAGCTTATAAGTGTATTTAACGAACATTAATCCAACCGAACTAATAAAATTTTAATATAGTTGATTTATAATTCCAGTAAATAAAACCTTGACTCCATTTATATGTGCATATATATATATATATATAAATACTTTTTTATGAGTTATTTTATATTACAATTAAATGTTGTATTTATCACACATTAATTAGACGAATATTGCTAGGCATAATTGAATTGTCTTGTTCCAAAATCGACTGTGTTCATTTAAGATATTTTTTCAGAAAAATAAAAAAAAATCTCTTTTATTTTATTAATATTGGTTTTGGAACGAGAAGACGCAATTAATTAATAAATATTGTTTTAAATGTTAATCAAATTGCAGAACAATAAAATGTATTAGTTTTATAAAGAGATTTTAATTACATTTATATACATATATATATATATATATATATATATATATATATATATATATAAAATTATTATTTATACAACAGTATATTAATACATTATTTTAAATTTTAATGTATACTTTATATTTTTATTATTAAATAAAATTATTTTTTTGTGTTCAAAAGCATGTATAGGTGTTAGACATTATAGTTGAGCAATTAATAGTATCAGACTTTTTTTAAATTGTAATATATCGTTTTGCATTTCGTTTAACCTCTTTTTATATATATGTTATCATTATATATATATATATAAATGTATATGTATATATATATGTATATATATATATATATATATATATTTATCGATATACATGCATAACGTATATTTCATGTTTGTAAAGCAATATTTTTTAAATGTAATCGTTTTACTGTTTGATGCTATAAATGTGAATGTTAATGAATACTAAAGGTATATATAAAAATATAGATGAATATTTTTAATTGTAAACAAATTAAATGAATTATCCGAATAAAATATTACGAAATAATTATTATTAAAAGAAAACTTCGTATTCATTTTAAATTCTAATAAAGAGGTTAATTGTTCTTTTTATTACAGTGATTTATATAAAAATTGAAAGTATATTCACGTATTGCCTTCTTAAAGGTATTATTATTTTATGCTTTCAATAGAATCTAATGATTGTTCACATTATACTTAATACGACTAATATAACTATATAAATAGTTTTTTATCTGAAATAATACAAAGTAAGAATAATGCAAAGTTCTCGTTTCGTCTTAAATATTTTTGTGTTACATAAATTATGTGTAAATCTTTCACTTGTTTTATAGAAAAAGGTTAGGAATTATTCTTATAGTGTATTAATAATAATGTATGTTTGTATATATATATATATATATATGTATATATATATATATGTATACATATATATATATATATATATATATATATATATATATATATATATATATATATATATATATATATAAACGAATTGTCAAGTACCTTATTATTTATATCTTATTTTACAATATGAAGTAGATATAAACCGAAATTATACTTATTTATTTAAAGTATTACTTGCTAACATTGTTATTGTCATAGTTTTAATAGTTTTGCGGAATTCATTTGCATATTTCTTAATAGAGATTTTAATGACTCAGAGCTTAAGTATTTTTTTGTTTTGATTAATTTAATTGCCCTTAGACAAATTACTTTTAATTTAAAAACTTTTTTATATTAGATAATTTTCAAAAATATTACTGAATGTAATATAATATTACTCAGATATCATTAATAATGAAATTATTATTCCTGATTTTAATTGTTTTTAAATTTCATTATTAGAAAATTGGCCGTTTTAATATTGTAATAGCGTTTTAACACTTATGTGCATATATATATATATATATATATATATAATATTTTACCAGGTATATTCTGTGAATTTTGGAATATCTTTTTTTATAAATTGTTGTCGTATGTTCATAAAAATAAATGTATAATTCGCAATAATTTTCTAGATGTTTTTTGTATATAGACAGACGTATATAAATTGTTGGGTATATAACATTGTTAGCATATACGTAATTTTGTCGGCTTTTTAGTTAACATGAATGATGTAAAATATTACAAAATATAATAATATATTATTTATAAATACCTATGTGTAAATATATATATATATGTAAATGGTTTGTTATAGCAGACTTTTTTAATATATTAAATAGTCAATGTAAAGTTGTAGCATTTTCTGTTAGAATTAAATGTGTGGGTATGAACTCCAATTCATTTTGATATATGTCGAACAACATTATTGTTTAGTATGTATTTATGTAAAATAATTTTTATATTAGTCAGTATATTGTATTACTTTTTTTGATATGAAAAGTTTTTTTATAAAGGAATTTTTTTAAAGATGTATAGTAGTATATATTTTTTAACAATGCTGTTTTTTTACAGGGGAAGGAGATGGCATCGAGACTGTTTCGTGCACACGGTAATTTTTGTGCTTCACATCCATGGGAGGTGATTGTGACGACGCTCACGTTCACGGCTTGTGTGTTCACCGTAGAACGACAGCAACAACAGAATGCTGGCGTTATAGCCACGTCTTCATCTGCTTCTACACCATATAGAGCTCATGTTTGTCCCGGATGCTTTTGGTCAGAGGTCAGTGCCCTTTTCGAGATAAAAAATCTGAAATTTTGTTGAACTATTAGTAAAAAAAAAAACTATTTTGAATTTACATAAGTAAATCAGATATACGAATATGTATGCGAGAATGAAAAAAACTGACTTGCATAGAATACCGGATTAAAAACTATTCATCGTTATTTTATTACACTGAAAGATTTTTTTACATATTTTTTAATGTCGAGTCAACAACTCGAAAGTAGCCCATATAATAAGATTTATTTTTTACTTGTGTACAATGTTAAGTGAAAGGTATAAAACAGATGTTTTAAAGAGTTATTCGTTATGATATTAAGTAAATGAACAATTTTTAAAAATGTTAAATTACGGTTTTATAATTTGTTGAATTAATAAATTATATCAGTTTTAAAATTTATTAAAGTAGGGCAATTTCAATACTATTTCCTGTATTATTTATTTACTTTTTTTAATTTATTGTTATTAATTTATATAAATAAAACGCCATCATATGGTTAGATAAGTAAAATATATATATTGTATCTCTTTCAGGCTGAATACAATGCAGCTGATATGATAGTCATGACATTAATTAGGTGTTTAGCTGTGCTTTACAGTTATTATCAATTTTGTAATTTACATAGGCTAGGATCCAAATATATTTTAGGTAAGTGTGCATTTTATCAACTTGTAATTTTCGATTATTATTTTATACGTATAAAATTATTGTTACATTTATTTGTTATTCCTATATATGTATACATATATATATATATATATATATATATATATATATATATATATATATATGTGTGTGTGTGTGTGTGTGAATAACTGTTTTTGAATATTTAAATTCAGCAATCTGTAAATTTTTTTTATCTTGACATAACAAGTGTACTTAAAAGATTAGTTACTTTTAACTGTATCATATCTTATGTAAAATTATTTTACATTTTAATAAATTTCTTTGAAATCCATCTTCATAGATAAGAATTTGATTTTATGTATATTTATATATATATATTCATAAAAACTTTATATAAACTCGAAGTACAAGTTCTGTAAAATACCACTAAAAATAAATGTAAGAAAAGAGTACGTAATTAGTATGCATTTTTTGGTCAAAATAAGTGAAAAATTTTGAAACTGGATACATATTTCATATGTTTATTTTAATCCATTTATATTTTTATGAACAATTCATATTATATAAATGATCAATGAATATAAGTTAAAAAAATAATTTTGTCTTTTATTCTTCGTGAATTATTATAAAATTATATTAGTTTGTTTATACTGTCAATCGAAAATATTCCCTGTTTAAAATCATTACATTGCATAAATAGTCAAATTAATTTTGTATAGAAAATACTCATTAAATGTAATGTTTAAGTGAAGTATGAAAAAATCTAATTTAATTTATGTTGTAATTAATTAATTTATTTTCATCCAATTGTGTAACGTGAATAGAAAGGGCGAAATTAGCCTTGAACACGATATTCTTGGCACCTTGAATTTTTTGTCACTAATTTGAAGTGATTAAACTTTTCAATGCATTTCATGATGTTAATGAAATGGTTACGAAATATATAGGTTTCTGAATTACTTACCTGGACAAATGTATTTAAAGTGGATGTGAAAGGTTGATCAGTAATTTACCAATACTTGACACAATTATGTTTACTTACATGATACATACACGCATATATATATATATATATATATATATATATATATATATATATATATATATATACTCACGTGTATTTGTTTGTTCGTACTTTAAAGTACTATTAGTACTATTATTAATTGATTGTCAAGATCGATTTTTATTGAATGTTATAGAAAATTAGTTATTGTGTCAGCCGAATTGAGCACGTATTCCAATTGTGTTTAGTTTTCAATCTTTGATGGTAATTAATTCGTCTCTCTCTCTCTCTCTCTCTATATATATATATATATATATATATATTACTATTTTTTAAGACCATTTTTAATTTCACACATTTTTTCATTGTGTTAAGTTATATTTGTTAAATTATTTTATAGTTTTCTTGTAAATTTAAAATATATCATATCAGTTTTGTTATTGTAAGAATATATTTTATAAAAAAGTATATGTATACGTGTGTATATATATATATATATATATATATAAACATACACACACACACATATACATACATATTAATAAATTGTTATATAAACATATTTACTATAAAGTTATTTTAATCGCGTGAATAGTTATACTATATGAATGGACTGAGTCATTAACTTAAGAAACTGAGTGTGTTTTTTTTAATACGACATACTTTCTTGATGCGGACTTCGTCAACCTTGACTTATTTCATTTTATTCAACTTTCTCCAACTGATAGTGTAACCGATAACGTGTTAATGTGTACATCTTATATCAGTTTGATCGAATGACATCTGTAGATCAACTGAATATTTTCTTCAATTAAGAGGTTGTTTATTTTAACATCAAATATTGTGGATTTATAAGTCTGCTGGTAAAAAATTCAGTAGAACGAAGCTATTAAGGTTAAATATTTTGTTTAAGTTGTTTAATTATTTTGTTATATTCTTGTTAATCTAAGACCAGTCGTTTTTACGAGGATGGAGGATTTAATATATTCGTATTTTGTTGCTTTAATTTGAGAAAATTATAATATTTATTATAATTTGCATGATATATTTGATAAAATAGTTTTATTTAATAACTGAAATATGAGTTCGGAATGAGTGGAAAATTTTGGAAATGTTAAATTCATAAATTAATTACTTTACGTTTCCATGTAATTGATTATTTGTGATTTATATTAGAATTTTGAAAAAGTATTATCATATTGAATTTTAAATGAATATAAATAATTCAGGAACTTGTTTCACTGGGTATTTGTATATGTTTTAAATAAGTTATATTAACGATAAAAAGTTATTTATTATAAATTATTTATTTTATGATTAATATAATGTTCAATTTAATTATATATTATATGAATTATAGGTATTTTATGTAGTTTAAAATGTTTAGATGTTTCGTGTTCTTTTATCTTTTTAAAAATAATTATTTATTTTTTGTACTAAACACGATTTAAACGAGATGATTTACTTTTCTGTGTTAATAGTTTATACAAATTTGGATGAAATATCTGAAAAGAAATTTAGAAATTGTCTCATTGACTGAAATACTGTTTATTTTTAATTTAAAAGACTTTATTGTGACCAGTCTTACAAGTACAGCAACTAGAATGTTTGAATAAACAATGAACGTTTACGAGTTATAAAGTCGTTTATAAAAATATGTATGCTGAAAGAGGTATAAAATGATTGCACATTCTCGTATCGTTAAAAAGTGCAAATATCGTTGGAGCAAATACGTCTAGCCTTAGAAATAAACTGAAAACATAAATAGACATTATGACATTCATTAAATTCTTTTGCTGTATATCGATTGTTACAAAAATAATATGCCTCGTAAAATGTGATGCAAAAATATCATGTTTTATTCATGATGCAGACTAACAAATACTTTCTCTTTAATAAAAAGTAAAAGTTACTATAGAGTAATCAATGCTTTTGGCTTTAGCAAATGAAAGCGATTTAGAAATACGTAAATTATTATTCAATCTAACATTATTAAGGTGGACCTCTTGTGAAAAATTAAATACACATTTTTAAATTAGATGTAAATATGGGTAATTTGTAATTGTGAACACCTGTTTACGATATTCTATTTCATCATAGTATTATTCTTCCCACCTAAAGTTTTTTTTCTCTTACTATATTGTACTTCCTTATTATTTTGCACAATTTATACCAAAATCAGTTAAAGTGTAATTATAAATATGAAAAAAATTGAAAATAAAAATATTTTTCAACTTTATAATAAATCTGAAAACGTATAAAGGTTATATTAGGCGAATGTTCTGTATAATGATGTAATTTGCTTATATTAAGCATAAATTTCAATTTATTGACTTGATACGCTACCTAATATGTTGATATAACTGGTTGAAACCAATTTTTTGGTACCGATATATATATATATATATATATATATATATATATATATATGCTATTTTTTATTGAATATCATGATTCTGCTTAAGAAGAATGTTGTATATCGGAAAGTCCATAACATACTATCATTTTTTTTATGAATTGTAAATCTACACGTCGTTAGTTCATATATGTTATCTACAATAATATCAAATAATAAAGTAAATGTAATAAAGTATATATTTGTCGAAAACATTAAATTATTTTTACTTATATTTTAAATTACTTTTTTATTTTGATTTTAAAGTAAATAAAAAATCTGTTAATTATTTTACACGACCTTCGTTTTAAACATGTTACTATTTATCTTTTTACATGATATATTTATCTTTTCACAAATATGAATTTAGGGTATAATTAAAGATGAATAAGGAAAAATAAAGCTTTAATGATGTAGCCTTGGTATTTAAATTTATACTTTGATTATCACGTTTAAATTAAAAATTGTTATTCATAAAATTATATTTATTATGGCATATTGTGTTATATAATTATTTCATAAATTCGTACATGAACTGGTGTTTTGTTATAGATTTTTTTGCAAAATTATTCAACTCAGCTTTATATATTATGAAGTATTCTTATAAATATTATAGGGTAGAGTCACCAGTTTTCAACTAGACTCGCAATTTACAGCCACGTATACAGAGCATGAAATGTGATCTAATAAATGATCTAAATTTGTAATTGTAAAGAGAACAAATGTATGCAACATTAAATTTAAAATATTTTAATAATGTAAGTAATATGAAAAAAACAAATTATTTATGACAATTTACAGAATCATTTTATTTGAATTTCTACTGGCGATTAAGAGTTATAAGTAGTAAAAATATAGATTAAAAACGTACTAAGTGATTTTGTATCTTTCATGTACTGAAAATGCGTACAAGCATAAAAATTTTCATATAATTTGAATTTTCTTGTTTGCTTTAACCTGTGACATATTTTAGATTTGTAACTTATCTCACGCGCTCAAAAATCGTAATAGATAAACAGACGAACAAACGATACTGAATTATTTACATATGAGTTTTTATATTGTAATTTAAAAAAAAAATAGAATATAAATAAAACGGAACTACATTTCACTGTTATTTTCTTATTTTGTTTGTATATTGGGTTATATACTGATAATATTGGTGCATTTATATGTAAATCTATAAATAAATATGTAAAATAAAAAATCGATCAAAGAATGTATAAAAATAATATTTAACAATAGAAATAACCTTGAAAAGTACTCAAAAACAAATAGGAAAAAGAATCAACTCATTTTAATTAATGTATACGAGGAAATACATCAATTGTTCAATAAAGAAATATGTTAGAAAAACTGGACAAAAGTTAAAAACAGGTGTATAAGCACAATGCGCAAAAAAACAAAATGTAATAAAAAAGACTCGATATTTTATAAAAACAATATTTTGTAAACATTGTTAGTATGACGATATAATAATACAATTCAAATTTACGTATCTTAAAAAGAAATAATTATAAATAAATTATAATGAAAATACATATATATTTTTTTATATTATTTTTTTCTGTTACAAAAAAGTTATTTGCTTTCATATTCTTTGAGACAAACAACTTTAAAGTTTAATTTTGTATATATACATACACACACACACACACACATACCTATATAGTAACTTTTCACATGTACATATAATTTAAATTATTACATACAAAAAACATATCTCTTGTATCTTTATAATGAATTTAATTTTATTAAATTTAAAATTCCAAACTGTCTTGTAAAAAAAATTAGTCAGTTGAAAAAATGGTATAATATCAAATGTTTTCTTCTACAAAGATGATTTAGAACTCAAAAATAATTCAGACATATTAGGCGTTTCATATAACAAAATCTATTATTGTGAACCCATTTATTTAATGTTTTATTACATTTATTCATATTTGAGATATAATTAGTGCAGTACTTTTTATTGATATATATATATATATATATATATATATATATATATATATATATATATATATAAATAAAATTAATATACTAATTATTTTTTTATATATTAATAATGAACGCTATATATATTATTATTAAAATATAAGAAATCAATAAGTATATTAGTTTAATAATATTTACAAAATATAGTTTATAAGATTTATTATTATTATTATTGCTATTTTTACAGGTATTGCAGGCTTGTTCACTGTATTTTCAAGTTTTGTATTTACATCTACTGTCATAAATTTCTTTCGAAGTGACATTGCTGATCTTAAGTAAGTACTTAAAATACTTACATATTAATATTATTGGCTTTTTAGAATTGTTGTTATGAAATAATAGATTATGAAGGTTATTACAAATCGCAAATATAAGAAATATATATATATATATATATATATATGTATATATGTGTGTGTGTGTGTATGTGTGTATATGTGATGAAGTATTGTAATTTAAACGTTGATAATTCAATAATAACGCTGTGTAATGATAATGGATGAAAATTGATATTCTGGATAAAATGAAATGCATTGTTAACAAAATTTTTACTCAAAAAATAATTTTACTACGATTTTGGCTGTTTTGTTTATAATAGTTTAAATAATAATACGTGTATATTCTAAAACGTATTTGACAGACAATAGTTTTATATATATATATATACATACATATATATATATATATATATACATATATATATACATATATATATATATATACATATATTTATATTATTATATATATATATATATATATATATACATATATTTATATTATTATTATTATCAGTGCACTTTATAATCAGATATTACATATAACGACCTATAACAGAGTGGCATTGATTATTTGACTACAAATTAAATCCTCCTTGATTTTATGATAAATTTGAATTATATGAAGATATATTAATTTACATACATCAGTTAAATGACATGTTTGTTTATTTCTTAAAAGTTTTTTGAATGCAAAAGGTGGTGTATTGATGCTTCATGTATAAAGTACGGAATAAAAGTTTATTGAGTGCAAAATGGAAGTATTGTTGACTTGAGTATATAAAGAAGAATATTAGTAACTTGGGTATAGAGGGATACTCAATTTTCAAACCTCTATTGAATGCAATAAGATTACTATTTTTAATAAAAATACAATTGTGTTATTGCATTAACAGCGAATTCATAACGGAAACAAAATAATATTTTTCTTATATATATTTCTATATTAATGACCGATTAGATGAAGTGTATGGATACTGAATAACGTATAATTGTAATAATAACCAAAGAGGATTTGTTTTAAATGGATTTAATTATTTTCTTACATTTTTATAATAGATATGATATAATAATATGTGTATTAACCAGAAATTGTAGGCGATAAAGAAAATATAATAATTAAATATTAATATACATAAGATTATTGTTGATATTGTTCTTCTTATAGCAAATTAAATTATAAGTTATGTCAATGAACTTGTTAATTTCAGAGATGCATTATTTTTCTTTTTGCTACTAATTGATTTATCGAAGGCTGCTTTACTTGCTCAATTCGCTTTAAGTTCTTCTAGTCAAGACGAAGTTAAACATAATATAGCTAGAGGTATGTCCTTATTAGGACCAACAATTACGTTGGATACTGTCGTCGAAACTCTCGTTATTGGAGTTGGTACACTTTCAGGTAATTTCTCTTTTCAATCGAAACTTTGTTTTGAAAACGATTATTTGTTATAATAGTATAGATTATTAAGATTTGTTTTTATATTTGTTTCGAACGATATTTCTGTCAGCTTCAATAAATTAACAAATTTTATTTTTTTAGGCGTTCGTCGCTTGGAAGTATTGTGTTATTTTGCGTGCTTATCGGTCCTTGTTAACTATATTGTGTTTATGACTTTTTATCCAGCGTGTTTATCATTAATTCTTGAGGTAAAATACATTTTAAAAACAATTGCTTAATATGTGACATTATAATAAAAGCATTTTTTTGTAAATTAGCTTTCACGTGATGGTGATTATTGCCGATTATACAATGATGCAAGTCGATCATTTTTTTCACGACCTTTACGAGAAGAAGAACAGAAACCAAATCCTGTTGTTCAGAGAGTTAAATTGATTATGTCTGCAGGTCTTATGCTTGTTCATGCCCACAGGTAAATAAGTATATTTTTTTTAAATTAATAATATACATTACTTTCTGGGTTTTCTTCAGTCCTTCTCTTTTTTCCATTGTATATACACACACACCACACACATAGATTTGTATAATTAATAATTTTAAGTATCATATATTTAATGTGTTATTAAAAAAGTTTTTTTAATTTTCACAAATTTTATGTTCTTTTTAAAAAAAAGAATTTCTTATCAGATACAATAACAATAGAATTTTTGACCTATAAGTTAACATGACTTATTTTTATCTTCTTGTCATAGGCGTCCCAGTTAAATAAGTACTAGTTTTTTTTTGTTTTGATGTAGAGAGATATTTAAATGAAATAAAAAATTAGCATATATGCTTTTTTTAAACTTTTGTTATTTTATAATTAAATTATCAGTAAAATAAAATTGAATAACCCACTTAAATTATATAATTGTCCTTTTTAGTATTCAGATCATTAGCATTAACATCAGCGTATAAAAAGACGTTTTTTTTTTTTAGTTTACCTCTATGTGATTAAAAGTTGAAGAACCTATGATTAAAAGTTATTTTTTTACAGAAGAAAATAGATTATAATCTTTGTATGATGACAATGTAATTTTGAATATATTATATATCTCTTTGAAAAAAGTTCAAAACAGTGTTACTTTGTGTTATTTATAAAGTATATTGTACTTTTGTTCAGTGTAATAACAGTTGTCTTTTTCTCTATTGTCTTATTTAAAGTAAAAATAAATATTATAATTTATTAAATGTTTTAATATATTTGGTTATTAAAATTAAGTATATTTTTTAAAAATATTATATCTTTCATTTTAGTCGTTGGCCTCTGCGTGATGATGATGAAGATATTTCACCATTATTAAATGGAGAGTATAACATGTCTTTAAATAATACTGAAGAAACACCTTTACATGGATATATTATGAAGTATGAAACATTTTATTTTTAATACATCAGTTGCTTTTTTGTTCATATATTGTATATTCTGTAATGTTATTTTTTAAAGCTATTTATTATTTCTTTTATTATTTAAGTATTCGTTTTTTATAGTTGTATATATGTATATATATATATATATATATATTATTTTTGTCTGTCAAATAGATTTACATTTTACTATTATTATATATTTTAATCTATTTATTTGCATGTATTTAATATATATATATATATATATATATATATATATATATATATATATATATATATATACAAAAACAAAAGTACATAGTACACTTTATTATTTGTGTATGTATATATTTTATAATTTAATATCTTTGATTTTAGGTGGGTAACTGTGAGTGCAGATCATATTGTAATACTTATCTTATTACTTGCTCTTGCTATTAAATTTGTATTTTTTGAAACCAAAGATGATATTGTTCGAATAGCAGAGAGGAAAGTCATAAATTGTTTAGATAAAAAAGAAGAAGTGAAGCATAATTTATCCCTTCGAACAAATAATGAAATTGTAATGGAAAAAGGTTTTTATTTAATTATAATTTTTCCAATTTTTATCAAAGGAATAGATACAAATTTTAATATCATTTGTTTTTAGAAAATAAAGAAGTGCAAACTGAGAATATAAAGCAGGATATAAATATTGTGCCTATTTTAAATAATGTGAACAGTAATATAAATAGTAAATTAGAAAAACAAATCCGAAATGTAGATGAGTGTCTTGAAATCTATAAGTCTGATTTAGGAGCTAGTGGCTTAACAGATGATGAAGTAATTCTTTTAGTTAAACATAAACACATTACTTTGTATCAAATAGAAAAAGCTGTTGATAATTTAGAACGTGGTGTAGGCATTCGTAGAATGATTTTAGGAAAAGAAGGAAATTTCACTGAAGCATTAATTAATTTACCTTATAAAGATTATGATTACAGCAAGGTATTTTTTTTTTAATGAAATTCACCTTTTGTAAAGTGTAATAAGTGATTATATGTTATTTTTAATTTCTAGGTGATGGGAGCTTGTTGTGAAAATGTAATAGGCATTGTACCCGTACCTGTTGGAATAGCAGGTCCATTATTATTGGATGGAAATCTTTTTCATGTTCCAATGGGTACAACAGAAGGTTGTCTTGTAGCAAGTACAAACAGAGGATGTCGTGCTTTGTTGCGGTAAAAAATTCATAAAGCATTTAAATCTCGAAATTTGTATGTATATATATATGTATATATATATGTATATATATATATATGTATATATATATATATATGTATATATGTATGTATATATGTATATATATATGTATATATATATATATATAAGTATATATATATGTATATATATATATATATATATATATATATATGTATATATATATATATAAGTATATATATATATATATGTATATATATGTATGTATGTATATGTATATATATGTATATATATATATATATATATAATTTAATGAATATTTAAAAGTTTAAATTATTATTCTTTATATTTAATACTTAGGAATGGTGTCACAAGCAGAATAGTAGCTGATGGAATGACCCGTGGGCCAGTTGTACGTTTTCCATGTATATCACGTGCTAGTGAAGCAATGCTTTGGATGCAGAATTCTTCAAATTTCAAAATGATGAAAGAAAGTTTTGATTCAACAAGTAGATTTGCTCGTTTGACTAGGATTACTATTCGAATTGCAGGCAGACACTTATTTATTCGTTTTGTTGCTAAAACCGGTGATGCTATGGGTATGAATATGCTGTCAAAAGGTACTGAAATAGCACTTAAATTCGTACAAAGTCACTACCCTGATATGGAAATATTAAGCTTGAGTGGAAATTTTTGTACGGATAAAAAACCAGCTGCTGTCAACTGGTAAGTACAATTATGTACTGTGTGTTAACATTTATTTCAATTAAACTTTTTGTTTAAAGGATTGAAGGACGAGGAAAGTCAGTTGTGTGTGAGGCAATTGTTCCAGCTGACATTATCACTAGTATTTTAAAAACATCAGTACATGCGCTTACTGATGTTAATACATCAAAAAATATGATTGGATCTGCTGTAGCAGGAAGCATAGGAGGTTTTAATGCACATGCTGCCAATGTAGTAACAGCTATCTTTATAGCAACTGGTCAAGATCCTGCACAGAATGTTGCTAGCAGTAACTGTATGACATTAATGGAGCCTTGGGGGGAAGATGGTCAAGATTTATATATTTCTGTAACAATGCCCTCTATAGAAATCGGTACTGTTGGTGGTGGCACAATATTACCCCCACAAGCTGCATGTTTACAAATGCTTGGAGTCAAAGGTGCTAATACAGAATTTCCTGGAGAAAATGCAAATACATTAGCCCGCATTGTTTGTGCAACTGTTTTAGCTGGTGAATTATCTTTAATGTCAGCACTGGCCGCTGGCCATTTAGTGGGAAGCCATTTAAAACATAACAGGTATATTTAGTATTAATTTAAAAAAAATATTTTGAAAATGAAATCTTGTAATATAGAATTTTTAAAATATTTTGCATAATAACACATTTTTTTAGTTGATACATACTTGTTACCTACTTTGTATTTTTTTAATAGATCTACAACAGCAGTAACATCTACAATTGGAGATATAAATAAAAATTATAAAACCAATTCTATGTTGAATACTTCATGGTGTTCTAGTAATAAATCTTGATTTGAAACTTATTTTTTTAAAATAAGTTGCTCTGTTATAAACATTAAATCACTGTTATTTACAATTATTGAATTTGACTCATGTTTTGGAACTTGGCGTAGATAATTTATATGTATATTAATATCTTGTAAAAAATTTATATATTTTGAAGTATATTTGAATGTGTGTATGTATGTATGTATGAATGAATGATATGAATGTTCCATTTTAAATATATAATAGACAAATTAATAAAATATTTATTATGCTTATGTTGTTAATTATGATAATTCTTTTCATGAAGATTTTGCATCATACAGGTTTTGTTAATATTTTATTTAAAAAATATAACTTATTTGTGTCTTTTTAATATCATTTTTATAGAAATAAATATATAACAAAGAAATGATTTTAAAGTTTATATTATCAATATTCCTCTTGATTCAATATAATTGACATTAATTTATATTTGAAATTTTATAAACTGTATTTTTTAGAACTAATATAAATTATAAATTTATTGAAAGTACAATTGTAATTTTCATACAGATTACTTAAATTATTAATATTTTTTTTCATCATCTTATTTTTATGTTTTTATTTTGAATTTATCAATCATACTTTTTTAAATAAAAATGATATTTATATTTAAAATAATAATTCATTATCATAATTGTCACTGTAAATATTAGTTTTTAAATGAGGTATTTAATTGGAATAAATTTAATTTTAAATTTTAAGGGTATTTTATTTTAACATTTTTCCCTTTTCTACTAATATATATATATATATATATATATATATATATATATATATATATATATATATATATATATATATACATATATATGATTTACAGTCATAAAATCTGATAAACTTGTATAATATCTTTATTTGTATATCACTTCAATACTTTTTTATGAACTTGAAATATTTAATACATTTTTTATAGTTCATGTTTAAATAACTCTATAATAATAATTTTGTTGAACTGTATTGTTTATATCTATTAATAATTAGGAAATGAAAACTTATAAAAAAAATTAACAATAAAAAATAACACCTATTGAAATTACATAAATAATACATATAATCTGTAATTATATTATTTATAAATTATGAATAAAATATTTGAAATTAATTTTCGACAAATTACGAGTTATATGAAAAAAGATTTATTAATTTAATTTAAATAAATGTCTAATACATGTGGTATAAATTGTACAAAAAATGATATATTTTATTATAGGAGTCATTTTAGTGGGAAAGTTTAAAAAGAAGTTCTAGATTATTCTATGTAGCTGCTGTGAAAGAATTTATTGGTTTCTGTAAAATAATTACAAATAATAAGTTCTTGTTAATATATAAACATAGTTCTTCTTTTTTAATTAAAGTGTTTGTATGTATCTATTCTTCTTTTCTTGTATAAATCATATATTTAATTATCTAATTCAATAAGTCTAAGTTTCATACTGTATGTTGTTTCATTTTATCTCATTGTAATGACTCTCTATCTATCTCTTACCTAAAAAGTGTCCTTGATCAATGAACATGAGAATGCTTTAAAACAAGCAAACAAACCAGATGAAGTAATACTTCTCACTTTTGTCACGTTGTGTTGATCATAGTGTTCTCCTGTATTTCCGTCATTTTATAGATTGAAATTTACATTTATCGACATTAAGAAAGGTATGTATTAGTTTTAATTCTTAGAATTTGATAAGTAATTTAAAATATTAGTCGATTGTATAATAATAATACGCAAATAATTGGAAAAATATATTATTTTATAGTAATTAAAAATGCCGGTACCAGCTCTTCAAAAACCTGCACCGTATTTTTCTGGAACTGCCGTAATTGATGGCCAGTTTAAAGAAATCAATCTCAAACAGTATAAAGGAAAATACCTTGTTCTTTTCTTCTATCCACTCGATTTGTAAGTAGACGATTTTTATTTTCTAGTTTTTGTTTTAACCGTTTGCTATAAATTAAAACGTTTACCCTCCAAATGTGTTTTTTTTTATTATTATTATGGCTTGCTTACATATACTATATTTTAGTACATACTTCCTACATCTAGTGCATGCTTTATAATTGAAATGTATTTATTTTGTTAATATTTCTTTACAGTTAATTGTAAATTAAAAAAAATCTGTTCATTATTGCATATTTAAATTGATGTTTTTGTCTTTGTTCTCTTATTCAAATTTGCACGCAATTATACAAGTAACAAAAATGTTACTTATTGAAGACTAAGCAGATTATTATGATAGATGTATAATTTGAGTCATTTTTTATAGATGACTGATAATTGTCGAGTACACGTATTTTAATACATTTTATCAGTAATATGTCAGGATTATCAGATGTCATTATATATATATATATATATATATATATATATATATATATATATATATATATATATATATATATAATGTATGTACATGTATATATATATATATATATATATATGTATGTACATGTATGCATATGTATATATGTATGTATATATGTGTATATATATATATATGTATGTGTGTACATGTATATACACATACGTACATAAACACATTATTTAATGTATTATATCTGTCTTTATCGTTTACTAATTTGATAATTAAGTTGATGTGTAAAGTGTGACAATTAATTAATGTTTGCATATCTTCTACATTTTACAAAGCTTGTAATGTAAAAGAGATTTATTATACAAAATGTTGCATTGTTTGTAAGTGCGTTTTTAATCCATTTTATTGACATTCCAAAAATTGTGATTGTTTTATAAATATTAAATTAATTTTTATCTTTTCAAATTGATGATTGTCTTATATATATGTTGATTTAATTAATGAAATAAAAATTACATTATTAAATTTAGTAAAAAAAATAACTAATCAATTGTAATTATTCTTAATGCAAGGATATTGTAAATTGTGCAAATGTTGCACTGATATATATTTGTCATAAAATGCTCCAAAAATATGCTTGAATCAAGAAGTAGTTGGGTTTTATGTTTACTGCAATTTTCTCGATTAAGATTTATTTTATGCATGATAATTGATTTCTTTATTTTATGCATGATAATTGATTTCTTTATTTGCTTTTGTGACTATTTTATTTCAAGGTTATTTTACACTACAATGATTATATAGAATTTCCTTTTTTAGTAACTGTGTTTTAATGGCTTTCAGTTTGGTCAGTTATTTCACAAGAGGAAAAATAATATTAAATAAACTTGTCCCCTTTAGTTTTATTTTTTATTTCCTGTATTGCATTCGCTATTTTTTCTGTTTAATTTATTAACGCTGTTGCTTTTGTGCACTGTTGTACAAAAATGATATTTTATTATTTGATAGTACATTCGTCTGCCCAACGGAAATTATTGCGTTTTCTGACCGTGTTGATGAATTCCGTCGAATCGGATGCGAGGTGATAGCCGCTTCTACAGATAGTCATTTCAGTCATCTTGCGTGGGTGAATACCCCGCGCAAAGAGGGTGGTCTTGGTTCCATGTCTATTCCATTATTAGCAGATAAATCTTCACGCATTGCTCGTGATTATGGTGTTTATGACGAAGATTCAGGTGTGCCGTTCCGTGGTCTTTTTATCATCGATGATAAACAAAATTTGCGTCAGATCACTATTAATGATTTACCTGTTGGAAGATCCGTGGACGAAACTCTTCGTCTTGTTCAAGCATTTCAGTATACTGATGTACATGGTGAGGTTTGCCCTGCAGGCTGGACACCAGGCAAGAAGACAATGAAACCAGATCCAAAGGGCAGTAAAGAGTACTTTGGATCTTCCAATTGATTAATTACCATGGATAGTATTTTTTCTCATTTTGTTCCAGTTTTCATATTTTCGTTCATATATTCTATTTAATTTAATTTGCTTGTTCCTTAAATTATTTAGTAAATGTTAGTTTAAATGCGACGCAAAAGTATGTATAATACATATCATTTCTGTTCTTCATTATACATTTTTTCTTATGTGCATTTGTTCATGTAATAAGTATTGTCAAATAATGTATTTAGACCAAATAAAAATGCCCATACTTTGTGAATTATATATTTCATGTAATTGTGTATTTATATTTTATTTGGTTTGCACCTTCCTATTCCTCATATTCTATTTATAAAAGAAAAACATGATTGTTTTGTGATGTATGTATATTGAAAAAATTATTGAATTTCTTTATAGTCATTAACTGTTTTAATATGACTTGTTTTAATTTTTTTTTTAATGCAAATATTAAGTCAACGGTTTTATTTTTAAGAATTCAATACATTGAGTTATGAATTGTAACTATAAACAATGCCCTTGGAAAAAATTACATTACAAAGTATACTGTCTCGAGTGTGACAATTTTCATTGTTTAGTTTTAGGTACTATTTATAAATATTTGGTAGTAAACCCACTAAATTGATTTCTTATGTTTGATTCTAACTTCATAAAATGTGGTAATATAAATTTGAGGTTTATTTTTTAATGCCTTTGTAAATTGATATAATTTAACATTGCTTAATATCTGTAGGTAAGGAGTTTAATTTTAATTTACTTTAATAATTTAGGCATTTGAATCGTGTAAAATAAGAAAATATGTTTACATAAAACAAAGGAAAATATTAAAAAAGCAGTGTAAGTTCAGTTTTAAAAACGGCTGCTTTAATAAAAATGTATTGATAAAATCACAGAATAATTGTTTAAAAATTTATTCAGAACTATATACAGAATGTTTTATTGTATTAATTCACTGTGTATGAATACAAAATAGATTTTAACAGTGAAAATTCTTTTTTATACCAGTTATGCCTTATATAACATTAATAAAATAAATGTATTAGGATAGTGATACATTTATTTTCAATTAATTTTTAAAATAGGAAATGTTTTGAAGCCGCTGTAATAATGAAATGTGTCTACTTGATCTTAGGTTGCTAAGTTTTGAGAATTCATTTGATATCATCGGTCGCTAATGTCAATGTGACTGCAATCATTTGATGGTATTTTGAGTTTTTAAAATCCCGCTGGCACGTTATTGAGTATATAAAATTATTAGACTTTTATTGTACGTTTTGAATAGAATTAAACAATAATGTCAGACGTTGATCATACAACGGAGGTATGGTATAAAAACATAAAATTAACCATGTATTATTGACGATAATGTACTCTGCATATATATTTATTTATTTTTGAAATTAATAAATTAATTTATAAACAAGTAATGTATGCATGTACCATATATGTTGTGTACGTATTACACAAATAATATATGTATGTGCACAAATACATTTTCGCTTATATATATGTACATTACTCGTATTGTACGTAGTTTATTTCTTTTAGGCGACTTTTATTATGGACGACGTTAGTGCTATTATTAAAGAGTCAATTGAAAATGTAATTGGTGGTAATACTTATCATTCTGGTAGAGTAAATGACTGGACGGCTAGTGTTGTTGAAGGTTGTCTTTCATCTTTAGCACGGCAAGAACGACCGTTCAAATATATTGGTATTTTGTAACTTTTTAAATTATAATTTTAAATATTGACAATGTTGCTATTTGTTCATATAGTGTACTTATAAATAGTTGAATAATATTTCAGTGTATGTATCAGTCATATAAAAATAAGGAAAACATTGGATTTTTTATTAAAGCGTAATTTAATATTTATATAATTATATATATATATTATATATATTTTATATAAATGTAAATATACTTTCTTTTTAGTCAACTGTACAATAATGCAAAAAACGGGTGCAGGTTTACATACAGCGAGTTCGTGTTACTGGGATAATGCAACAGATGGTAGTTGTACGGTTCGTTGGGAAAATAAGACTATGTATTGCATTGTGTCAGTGTTTGGACTCGGAATTTAATATTAATGTCACATTTAAAGTTGAACATATAAAGTTGCACCTAAATTTATATATTTTTGCTTAAATTGAATTTAAATTCTAATATTTAAACGTGTATGGGTGTGTCAATTTTTTTTTGTATGAGTCTATATTTGAGATTATGTAAATATTTACTAACAAACCTATGTATACATGTTATAGCTTTGTTTGAAATTGTCTATATTGGTTTATTAATTATATATTTGGTTAGACGAAGTATAAAGTAACATATTCTTTATGACCAATACTTATGGAGACTATTTTTTTTATTTATTTTATACATGATAGTTGTTTTTTGAAAACATATATTAGTGAAATAAAATTGAAAAAAAATTACTTGTAAATTGTATTTATAAAAGTTACTAATAAATTCTTGAAATGTCATATTTCATCCATAGCAGGTTTTAGTATAATCGAAATTTGTAAAATTAAAACTGATAAAAATGAACTATAAGTGTATAGATTTATAAATGTGTGATAATTGTTATCATAAAACAATGTTTGGGTATGATTGTATATTCATATAAAATGACTATAATATTATTGGTATTTCTCAGGTTTTATAAATTTGAATTGAACTTCTTTCTGATCGAAAATGTATGCCTATATTTATTTTTAAATATATATTGTTAAATCTTCTTTTACCCCGTTTTTTAAATCAATGCTATTGGTTCAAGAAAAAAATTGCACTTTCTCTATATTTGAAATCGTCTGGATATGTATTTTATATGTATGTTTACATATATATTTTTGTGTTTAATAAAAGAAATACAGTTCTTCAAAAGCACACAAGTATTTATACATTATATATTTTTATATGGTTATTTTTTTTATGATTTTCTCAAATTAAATATGAAATTAAGTTGCACTGGAATATAATTTATTATTAGTTCATATTTTAAACAAAATATTTTGTACCGCATGTTTACCAATTATGTATTCAAGAAAAAGTAATATTAAATACTTATTTATAAAACAAAAACCTATTTTGTTATTAGCTATGCAATTTGACATTTGTTTTAATTTCTAAACAATTATATGTAAGAATATCTGTGTTAAGATGGTATGTTAGAAGGCAATGATTTATTTGTTTTAAAGCATTTTTAATTTTTTTGTTAGATTCAACAGGTGAATTTAAAAAATATTTACTAGTCATTTTTTTACATACATTTTCTTTCAACAAGTAACAAAAAATGTTCCTTCAAATCATTTGCCTCGTCAATATCTTATATTTTTTTTGTAATAACATTTTTAGTTTTTATTAATTAAAATGTTTGTTTTTAGAAGCATGTAGTGTTCTATATAAAAGAACAATCGGGCACAAATGACTTTAGTTATGGTTGACCGCTTTAAAACTTCAAATAGCTTAGCTAGCAGATATAAAACAGCAGTTATATATGCAATGATTTGTGATAACTAAATAAACAATTTCAGGATGTAGATTAGAAATAATTTGATTTGTAAGAGGTATGGAAAATTAATTTCTGCCTCGCTTATTAAATAGTAGCGTAACTTTGTTGATAATTATAAATTAACTAATAAATATAAAAAATCCTGGTTATTTATCAATGTTTTTATTCCGATAATTTAACTCAAGAAGTAAAATTAACGATGTTAGTACATTTTTTTATTAACTTATTCGATTTTCCCAATTGACTACATTTATTTTATATATATATATATATATATATATATATATATATATATATATATATATATATATATATATATAATATGTAATTGGTATTGACAAACTTAAGTAGATTCTTTTGAATAAATGCTTGGTATAGTGCTGAAATAAAATTATATTGGTGTATTAGGATAAAAAATAGATATATAAATATATAGGATTATGGTTAGGTATACAAAAATAGTAAATCATAGATTTCACACACATGGGATTTATTTTGTAAGTCAAAAGTCTTTAAATAAGTAATGCAACTATAAAAAAATTAAATGAATCCCATAAAACATATACAAAATAATTTCTGCGCAATGGAGAAATATCTACACGAATAAACATATTTTCTCTTACAGTAAGTAAATAAAATCTTAACGAGAAGCGCGTGGCGCAAGGCTAAAGACACGAGAGAGGACATTAAGTAAGGATTTTGCCTTTCTACGAACCCTCTCGGCTTTGCCAGCTTGTAATAATTAATTCATTTATCAACTAATATACAATAATAGATTGATTAGATTTCAAAGCACCATTCATGTTGTACATCATACATTTTTCGCTCTTGAAAAGTTTATAACTTCACAATAATAATAATTATATCTACAAATGAATGATATTAATTCATTAATAATAATAATAATAATATTTATAAATATAAATCTAACAATGATTTTTGCCACACGGCACATTCCAACAACGAAGGTGGGCAACGTTTTTATAATCATGAATATCTTCGGCTAAAACGAATATGTAACCATGTTCGAAATACTGAAGCTTTAATTGTAACTTAATACTAAGACTATATATTTACAAGATTGTAAAGTATCAGACATTTAAATTACAAACACAAGTATTATAATTAAATATCCTAATTTGATACAGTTTAGATTATTTTCATGATATATATATATATATAATCAAAATAATAAAATGTTAGAGATCTGATAGATTTGTTTCAATATAATTGTCACGGCAATATTGTATTTAAAAATATTGTTATAATATACATATCTAAATTTTGTTAAAGTACAAATATCGTAGCCCGCCTTCGTGTTTTACGGTCGTCCAGGTGCGGATCGGGGAGTGCAAAAGGGGCTGTGGGCCAGGCCGCTTGAACATCACCGATTCGTACTCGAAGCCGTACGACAGAATAACGTGTAATATTGTTCTCTCGTTACATTCTGACTGTATAAAAATATCGTATTATATATATATTTTTAGAAAACACGTGCCGGAGTGTTTGTTTTGTTTTTTTTTTTTGATTTTTACCATCGTTTTCTACAATAATTACATTACAATAATATTAATAATTATCGCTAGGTACATTTATTTTTTACCCATTTCATTTAAAAATATTTCCTTCAATGCTTTTTTTATAATCGGTTCATGAACCCCCTAGACGACAAAAACGAAATGAAGCATTTTTTAAATTATTTATTATCTAGTTATATTATATACCTACATCTCTTATATCGTGGTCCACATAAAACACTATAGTGCATTTTTTTTTCAAAACGACGTGTAGAAATATTTGATTACATAAGTGTTATATCATCACAGTAGGATCGATAAGTTTTTTTTTATGAACGGCGAATGAAATTTAGAAGAGGTCAGAAGTATTGTCGACGAAAAACAAATAACAATGTACAACCAAAAGTCATTCAAATATAAATGTTTACAAGTTTGTGAACGATGGTAGAAATATGTTTAAATTATTGCAATTGTCTGTTAATTTGTAGCCGTATTGACATTTAACAATTAATGAAATATATTTTGAGTGTTTCATTTGTATTATATTAATATATCAACGTACATTTCAATCGTGCTACGGAAGATCATTATTTATTTACATATTAGCACAAATATTAGTGCCAAATAATAGTAAATATAAATTTAATTATGTACATCTGTTAAACTAATGGATTAAGAAGAGTTGCAATAAATTACACGTACACTTACAGAAAACAGTAACAGTTTTAATTACTTTTGGCTGTACAATATTTGCTGACTTTACCGAATATTTTGTTTCAAATCTGTCGAGTCATATGTACTTTTTGTACTGAATTGTAATATAGACACTTAGATTGAGGTACTTCAAATATTTATTTAATTTGTTCTTGCGATTGATTATTTTATTTTGTGTGATCAACAAATAGAAAACCTATGTCTAAGTTAAACGACAGACTGTATACTCGGTGTGAAAGATTTTTATCCGCCGACTTTACGTTCGCCAAAGGCGGAAGATCAGCGTCCGAACTAAAAATCTTAGTTCTGGCGACCTGATCGTATAAATATTTGAAAATGACTATTACGCTAATCTCTGATTAATGATTAAACTAAGTCATGTGAACGACCGAAAACCTCAAGATGCAAATGAATTATGTTACGAAATTACTTTCATAACAAATTACGCATCATAATATATATACATGTATGTATGTGTGTACATGTGTGTATGTATGAATGTGTGTGTAGCCTAGCCAAGTCAAAAAGCTAAAGACTACTTACAAAATATGATTTACACATTTTGTTTGGTATTGTGAAAATAAATTTGTTTGCGCTTCATTTACAAAAATCGTAGTAAGAGTTTTCAATACTTATATTTTGTTCATTAATAAAATTTAATTAAAGTAATTTACAATTTGACCAATGGAATTCATGTTGAAAATTAATAATACGAAAATATTAATTTGGTCATGTGTGTTTTATAATTTAACAGTGACTTATTGAAAATCATATTTGTCATATGTGAATGTTTTGTAAAGTATATAAAAAATATTAAATAATATTTGAACTAAACATTTCCAAATTCAACGCGAAATTGCTCTGAATTTTAAAGTATTGATTATTGCGTATACATATTTTGTTTCGATCGTTCGTAAAATTGGATTCATTTCATATATCAGAGATCTAACGTGTATATATTTAAAAAATCGCGATATTTCGATAACGATCATAAACTCTGAAACGTTCGTAAACGTACGAAAAACATACGTTACGTCTACGATTCCTCTTAGGAGTGTCCTGCACGCATTATCTGTTTATCTTCGTTGAATTAGAAACGAAGACAAAACTTAACGTTGGGGCGACTCTCCGCTGAGGACGAATAAAAACAATAAAATGTATAGAAAATCTACGGATATAACGTGATGTATTTTAGTTTAAAAGTAACGAGCTAAAATTTCGACAGAGCAACTGAAAACAAAGTATACTATTATATATAAAATATACATAATTTGTTTTTGTTTTGGTATTTTTTCGTTTTGTATTTTATTTCTATTCATTAACAATAAAAATTAGTAACCGTCGGCTATGTCTGAGATATTGTAATGCTAATACAATTTTATTCTACAATACATATTTTGTAATTTACAGAATAAATGAACATTTAAATATAAATTGCTGACAACACTTAATTGCGATAAAACCATTAAGAAGACGAGTATGATAAAAATATACTTGCGTTTTCTTGTTGCATTGTCAGTCAGTAAGAAGCCTGTGATATATACAAAAATGTTCAATAACAACCTATGTGTAATAACTCCAAAATTCAGTTTTTAATTAATGCATATTTATGTTTTTGACTTGTTTTTTCAAACGCTCTATCGATAGTTTTACTCGTTTCTATAACGTGTTATAATTTTCTGTCATACTATTTAATATAATCTTTAATTAAAAACTCTCGCGCGTATGTATTAACTTTACGACTTTTATGCCGACCCTGCCTTTCCACTTACCTACCTAAAAAATATTCTAGGCGACCGACGAAAAAGTGGCGCTCATGCGAACGGACCTACCTATTAATATACCCCAAAATATGAAAAAATATTATATGGTCAACTTAGATCCGTATAACGGATGGTCCAATTGGATAGCGCCATACAAATATCTCAGGTAAAATATTAAAACATTCAATAGCTCAGGTACATACCACAATGATGACTTATCTGTGTTTAGTGTTTGTTTAAATATACATAATTGGCGTGTGATAAATAACATTGAATTTTTTAATTGCACATCGATACATAATATATATATATATATTTATTTTTTTGGAAGTGTGACATTTTATAACATTGGGCGGAAGTGACTTACTTATAAACTACAAATGTATATATATATATATGTTTATCATTTAATCAAGTACGTGTACAGATCTGTGTATTAAACATTTGAAAAACATTTATAACTAACGAAATCTCGAGTTCATTTAAATAAAGTTTTTCGTGCATGAACAAAAATACTTCTATACATTAGAAAAAAAAACAAACTAAACTATAGTAAAAAATATGATTTTGATTTTACTTCTAATTAATTTATTCATATTAAATATTGTAATGTAAAGATCTACTGTTTCAAATAATACTTAATGGGTACATGAATTAGGAAAACGTTAAAAATTTTAATTTTACAGAACTGCACAGACAAGGTAAAATTTATTATCGTATCGACATCGCATTCATCTAGGCCTTTCATATATATATATATATATATATATATATATATATATATATATATATATATATATATATATATATATAAACATATACACATACAATGTGTATACATTCGATTGAAAGTCCAAAGCTAAGAAACAAATGTTCACTTAACGCGATCGCCGAAAACATTAAATATTACTATCTACATAACAATACTACTGAGATATATCGAGAAGGTACCGAATTTAATTTGCTAGGGATTTACACGAAGACATCTTTCTGGCGCCAATAAAAATATTTTTATCGGACACCGCGATTAACTAGAAGAAATAATAAGGGGCTTTGCGGTGTCAACGTTCTTTTGCGCGATTTTTGAACTTCTCGTTCAATCATGTGAAAATAAAACTCTTTAGATGATTGAAATATATAAGTCTTATGATTATTTGTATAATTTATAAGCGAATAAGTCTATTCAAAAGTGATTTGTGTTCTGTAATCTTAGTTAGATATAAGTTTTTTATATAAGGCATTATGTAGTATTAATAACTATGTAACATTTGTTTAGTTATAGTTACGACAAAAATTGTGATGTTAAATATTTCTATTTCATAGCTGAATAAGCTAAACGTTTGTCCCTATTCTTTTTTATAGAAATAAATTTTCGTTATATATATATACACATGCATACATAATACATGCATACAAACATACATAAAACCTCTTATGTATGTTTTTACATTCATAAAACATCGACTACATAAGTAGTCGATCAACTCAATGGTACTATAAAGTCAGAAATGGCGAAGAGTAGGCGCCGATCACAACAGGCGCCAGAATGTCTTGTCTTTAATTCGTTCTTGTTGTAAGTCGAAGACGAAGCGAACGATTCAGTTATATTTTTATACGTTTATAAATGTATAAATATTTCCGTTCAAAGAATCGATTGGTGATAATCGTTCGTTCAACTTATGCTAAAGAGTATTTTTACTTCGACAGTCACAAAAGTTGTTTATTTCGGTACCGGCCGATTTTCGTCGCGTAAATCACCGGTCACGGTAGAAAAACAAAAGCGGACCTTTCGTCCACAACGTAAAGTCGAGAATCTTATCACATATATTACAATCCAATTGACATTATTAAAATCGTTAGTGATGCGTATGTTCATAACGAAAGCTCGACGATCGATTGTACGTAAAACATTAACGAACATGATTCGATCGCGCTCGCATAAAATGCGGGCCGACGGCGAGCTTAACAAGAATAACGTGCCGAGATTCACCCGTGATGTGCGGTAACGCATTGATCGAAATGGTAAAACGATCTGCAATCACAGTTCACATCTCGGCGCGACTCGAACGAAGACGAAAATAATATTCATAATATAATAATAAAAGTAGTAGGTAGTGATGAAAAAAATCTTTACACTATCATATACTACCGGCCTACATATTTAAAATGAATCTAATCGGGCATATACATAGACTTTCTCTTTTTATCACTAATAAAAATGGCACATATCGAGTTTGATCTGCCGAGTGTCTTTTGAGAGGTCGACTCGTGGATCATGGTGGCACACCGTGTCGACCGTGACTAGAGCGCACTACGTTGCCCAACTTTCGCTGACACGCGACCGCTTGAGCATCGGCCCCCCGTCGTAGTCGGACGCGCTGTGTCGCGCATCACCGGGGCCACCGCCACCTGGTGAAGGGAGGTTTGTCGGAGTGATTGAACCTGTTGGGGATGATTGAAATAGCGTTATTTTTTTGCTGTACAGTGACGATTTAATTACGATTGGATAACGTTACATATAATGTATCGATATTATTTACCTGAGGTTGGTGTTAGGTGTCCTGTTGAGCTCGGCCTCGGCAGCGGATGATGCGCATGCGTCAAGTTGAGCGTGTGCGAATGTTGCTGCTGTTGTTGAGGTGCAGGAGCTGAAACACCGAGACCACCGGTGCCAAGATGCACCGGACCACTTGGTTGACCACCCCCACCGCCGCCGTGATGATGGTGGTGGTGATGATGGTGATGGGCATGATGGTCTCTAGGTGGTGAAATTGGCTCACTCTTGATCTTCATCGGTAGCGGCGAAGAAGACGATGGAGGTGGTGTGCTGCTCGACACGGCGACGTGTGGGAGAGCACTACGCGACGCCATTGTTAGTGTCGTCGCGACTCGAGGTCTATACAGAGCGATTCGGTTATTCGGCTCGTCGACGATATTGTCGTCATTATCTAAGATATGTCGAACTCAAATCCAGGATTCAATACTGAGTGGAATTCGAGAAGTATTTTCGTACAGATAACTGACGTCGAATTGTTTTTTCAGCTTTGATGTGTTTTAAGAATTCATAAAAGTAGCGACAAGAAATTAAATGATTGAATCGCTCTGTATATGAAATAATGCAGTTAGGATTTCTACTGTTACTACATTTCAATATTAAAATTCTGATAGAATAAATATACAGCAAGTAATAAAAAAAATACTAACGTTTTATTAACCGATATTGTTTATGCTTTGAAACCGAAATTATGAACATAGAAAAATGTGATGTATCAATTTCTAAGTGAATCTTTGTATACTGTATATTCTTCAACAAACTACATCTTGCATATAGAAGACAAATAACATTTCACATGCCGACTTACCTCGTGTGAGCAAGCGACGTTTGTATTTGATGTGAACTCCATGATAACGAACCGAGACCCATATCAGGACCCATACTGAAGTCTTGAGGTGCGTACGTTGATAGTGGTCCACCAGGATACCCGGAAAGAGTCGGTATTGAAGGCGTCTGCAGTGCAACGACAGGCGTGTTCAGCGTCGATTGGTTACGGTTATGCTAAAATATATGAGGAGCTGTTTTTTTCAAAGTCCGAAAATTTAGAAATCAAGTAACGTGTACAGTGTAGTGCTCCATTCAGATAATTTATTGTTTGGTGATTGAAAACGATTTCTCAATTAAGCAAATAGAATCAGTGACTTAATTTAATTAACAATGTAATTTGGAAAAAAAACTGTTAAAAATCAAGTTAAAATATTATTCAGTCAGTCAGTCATTTAATATCAGTTGAACTAAATTATTTTGTCCGCCTACTTTATTTTTTAAGCAATAAAATGTGAATAATATATATATATATATATATATATGTATATATATTTATATATATAATATATATATATATATATATATATATATATATATATATATATATATACATATACGAACATAAAATAATTAATTTGTATACAAAAAAATAAAAATATATAATCAGAAAATAGTAAGAATATTTACTTCAGAATATGATATATCGTCGGCCTGCGCTGAAAGTGATGATCCCAATGGAGCAGGAATGACAACACGAAGGTTAGATCGTGGCGATGGAGAATGTTGACGGGGCGGTGGTGCATGAGACATCCCTCCACCACCTTTAGATCCAACAGCCGGTCCTGGACTTGGTCCAGGCGACGGTGAACCACAACCACCAAGAGGAGATGATGAATTTGGATAACCATTGCTGATTTCTAACATTCCTCCACTTGGATACACTACATTCAAAAAGATAATATGTATAATTGAAAATGAATACACTTTTTGATAAATTATTGAAAAACATATTTTTTTTTGATTATATGACAATGAAAAAGAATATCCTAATGTAATTATTAAAAGACGATATGAAATAGAAAACTAAAACAACACGGAATATATAAAATTAACAGAATGAACTTACTGTAGTGAATATACAAATTAATAATATATGTGAAAAAATGAATGTATTTTACCTGAGTCAGTTTCTGATGAAGATGGTCGAGGACTTATGCTGGTGTGCGCCATTTGAGGACTTGATTGAAGTAGAACAGAATCGCCATAGTTGCTATTTACGGGTACAGTTACAGGTAGTGTGTAGTTTGTGGCATTCAGACCGACCTAACAGATATTTTACAATTTAATTATAAAACAAATTATATATTTATAAAAATGAATGTGTTATCAATGAACTCTTTAGCAAAAACGTAAGAAATGAAGCATTGCTTTCATTCTATAAATGTTTTTTTAAAAAATAAATTTGAATTGAAATTTTAAATATATAAATTTGATTATAGAAACAGAGATCTCTAAAACTGTATTTAAAGAAAAAAGATAATATATTAACAAGCTTATGACAAGAAAATGAAGCATTTACCCGTTGACCATTGATCTGATTACGTTGCATCATCATTTGGAACTCCTCGTCGATCTTACTGTATTTAGCTTCAGTACGCGGAGTTAACTGGTAATCCGTATCTGGTTCAGGGCTATCTGGACTCATAACTCCGTTCTTATGCTCCTTCTTGTTAAGTGCCTGCAAGTGTCAGTGGACACAGCTCATGGAAACAGATGCAATCGGGGCCCACGCATACACACTTCATTCAAAACGCATTGTTGTCTATGATTTTTATAACTGTATGAATCTTTGATTATATAGAACTGCGTGAATACGACTATCATTGAAAATTGTCTTTAAAATTCATCATGATCAGTATAAACTTTAATAAATAATTTTTACGTTCATTTTTTGGTTATTATACACTATAAAAGTTATTAAAAAAAAATCTATCTTAGTAACCACTACAGTAATTCTAATAATTATTTTTTAAGTCGACTGCAATGCGTTTATTTTGTTTATTTCAATATTGAATGTAAAACTTAACATATGCTTAAATATAATTTGCTTCATATATATCGTATATATATATATATATAGTTTTTTGAAATTTTAAAGTATACTATTGATAATATATGAAATTTAAAACACAAAATAGAATATAATATCAATTATAAAATCAGATCTAATAATAATTTAATATATTAATTTTGGTATACATAAAATGATTTTAGTATTTTAATTACTGATTTTTGTATTAACAATTATTAAATTCGCGTATTTTTATTTGTTGTTCGATATATAATTAAATATAATTTTAAATATAAAATACATATAAATTAGTTATGTTGAAAATTATTTTTAGTACATTCAAAAAGATGTAATAAATTTAGGAATTGTATTGTTACTATTGTGAATCAAATGTTTATATAAAATTTGCAAAAAGAAAAACAGCAACATAATAATACACTTTTACATGCGAAATTATTAAAAACAATTCCATAGTTTGTTAAAAACAAAAACGATTAAAATTATTTTGTTAGGTAAAAACGTGTTAAGTTGTTAATATTGTCAAATAGGATATTGAAATTAAACAATATATGAGTATCAAACACACGCACACACAAACAGATCATTGTAAACAAATAACTAAATAGCAACAAATCTGTGATAGCTTTTTCCGCCTTGCAGTAGATTTTTGTTTAACTTCTGTTCCCGGAATGTTCGTTCAAGTGTCGAAACATGACAATTTCGTTGTAAATTATTACATAGAGAGCATTACGATTTTAAACAAGTTGTTAACATTAATACGTGTTAATATTTTTGTGCTAAAATTCCCGATTGTTTCGTTGGAACATAGTTAATGAAAATTACTGGATGCAGGCTATGCGATTAGTACCACAGATGCTGCTGGATTGTGTGTACCTCTATGATATTTTTATTAGTGAGCGACTCATGAGGCTCGTTATATTCAGTATACTTGAGCAACACCTTATCCATGTCGGTGCTCGCGTATTGATATAATTTATTGCTGCTGCTGAAGATGATGAGCGCGATCTCACAGTCACACAGCACTGATAATTCGTACGCCTTCTTCATGACGCCGAATTTACGTTTGTTGAATGTGACCTATAATAATAATAATACTACTAATAATATATATATATATATATATATATATATATATATATAAATTATATATTATTTATTTTATAATGCTGCCATGATTAAAATTCATTAAACAGCGTTTAGTTAGAATTTATTTTTTCTTTTTCAGTGTAAGGATGAGATTGAATTCAATTATGTATTATTTTCGTAAAAAATTGTATACAGCATTTTGATTGATATTTATATATTATAGTTATTGTTAATATTATTCTTATTATCAGTGAATACATGAATTTCTATGTTTTTTGAATAAATATTACGTTGATATTTTTATATATTTATACGAACCTGCCGATTCCGTTCGTCTGTTATTCTTGAAATTTGTATTTTTTTACGCCCCATTGCAGCAATCTTGACGTATTATCGTTAAACTCGATTTCAAAAATAAATTATACGGCTGTTGTCGCCGAGTTTTGAACGGCGGTCCCAAGTCAACAATACGGGCCGTCGATCGTATTTTTGAACCAGAGGTCGGTTGTACCTTGTGCACAGCTTTGTAATCCTATCACTTTTCTATATACCTCTCGTGAATAGTAACTGAGCACGTATTAGAAATTACTGCACTGCGTTTATCTGTAACAATGAAATGCATTTTGAGTTAATATTTTTTAAAAAAATAATTATTAACTGACATATACTTAATAAATATATATATCATAAATATTGATGTAAAATATACATATAACAAAACGAAATATATCACTGAGTAAAATTTCGTATATATATATATATATATATATATATATATATATATATATCGCTCTTATTTACTCCAATTAATAAATAGTACCTACTGTTAGTATAAAACACGAACGGGTGTGGGTATGTATGTATATATAATTAACAATATTTCAAACAATATTATCTTATTTACCTAGAAATAAAGTCCCTTTGTAATTGAACTAAATTATTTAATTACGTATATAAAACCATTTTAAAATATATTAATGACTTACGGAATAATTTTACAAATATAATAAGTCAGACTAACAGTATTAAAATATAACCAACACTTTTCTAATATACTTTCAATGTAATGTTTTTTAAATTGAATATATATATTTTTAATGTTTCTGATGTTTTTTGAATATGAAATAGATTTAATCAATAATTTAAAAATATATAAAATAACTTGTGTTATTACATATATATATATATATATATATATATATATATATATATATATATATATATATATTATTTCTAATGCTATTGTGCTGACATTTTTACAAAAATTTTTATAAATTCATCTTATACAGAATTTTATGCTGTGTGTAAAAATTACTGAATTAAATTTAAATATTCGAATTCTAAACGAATAATAATCTTGGATTGTAGTAATAGTTTTTAATAATTAGTTAATAAAACTTTTTCCTGTATCATGCTAAATTATATTCAAGGTATTAAAAATTACATACGAATTTTCTACATTTAATGAAATTCATATGTAGAATATATATATATATATATATATATATATATATATATATATATATATATAATATACACAAATAATTTGATCGTGAAAAACTATACATGTTCATAACTTCCCAAAAAAGTTGCTGCAAGTCAAGGTTGTTACAATAGTCAAGTTGATAGTCACCCTAAAGCACGCGTGTTTATTCCCACCCCGGTACTAAAATCGAACCAACTGGGCGTCTAGTACACCCTCCAACGACGAACATAACCAGGTCAAGGGCGTCCATTCAGGTTCGTACTAAGAATACGAGATTTTCGATATTTCAGATTGACATAAATGTTTGAACATAGGTCAGTGATCTGTTGTCAATTTCTAATATATATATATATTAGTGAGAGCTTGTATATAATTATTTTATTGATATCAATTATTTTTGCCTTTTATTAATGAACTTAACAAATATTTAAGAATCTAAGCGATTATTAACTACTTAATTATATAAAATGTTCATTAATGAAATTATTATAAGAACAGTTTCCTTTATAAATTATCTTTTAAAAAATATTTTCTTGTACAAACAAAAAGATCATAAGAATAATATTGTATATAATTAGACAAAAATTTGTAATTTTTTTTTAATTATATAACCTGATTTATAATCCTGTCGTTTTTTTGAGCGATAAACTATTTACTGTTTTTTATTTTTCTACCAATTTCGACATTTGTATTAAGTTTCTATATTATTTTAAATTATTATAATGTAGATTTTTGAAACATAACTGAAATACAAAAGATGGTCGAAACCAATCGTAAAAAACAATAATAAATGTAACATTTCAAAGAGAAATGATGACTCGATTATAAATAATGGATTTGAAAGATTAAAAACACCAAAAAAGTAATTGTTACTTATTTACTTGCAATTTTTTTACAATTAAAAAGTAAATTACAGTTTAACACAGACGAATCATTGTTGAAATATGTATTATTGTTATATGTTACATAATTTTTCACTTAAAATAAATTTTATATATATATATATATATATATATATATATATATATATATATTAATGTATGTTCTTTACAAAAAAAACATACTAGAATATATAGAACATAAATGGGAAATTAGTAAATATAATTTTAAAAATATACTTCAACGTGTCTGATGACAAATAAACTATAAAAAGAAACAAGTTTAATGAACGTACAAAATATTTTTATATTTTTAAGAACGGTCCTGAAAGTATGAATTTTTCTTGCGTGATGTTTGTTTCAATGGCGAATAGTGGTGTAAGGAAAATGAGGAAGGTCTCTTGCAAAGAAAATCTATACCAAGAATTCGTCGTAGGGTACGGATACACATATGTCATATATATACATTCATACATATATATATATATATATATATATATATATATATATATATATATATATATATATATATATATATATATATATATATATATGCACTGGATATGTTTCTAGTATAGACTTATAAAAATGAGATGTATGTAAAAATGTGAAATTCTTGAATTTGCATTATTTTAAATATTTGTAATTTATTTAAAATTCACACACATACAAACACAAACACACACACATATATATATATATATATTCACTTAAACAAAGAAGGAAAATATAATCAATAAGACTTCAAGCATTAGTCACTGCTCATAAATATATGAACGTAATGTATCAATAAATAAAACTGTTAAGAATCCTTTTTTTTCAATTTAAGTTTTATAAATGAAGAAATCATTTCTGTTAAATGCAAAATTAATAACGTAAATATTGTTATACATAGTTCAAAATTATACTGGCATAACAATTTTTAGCTTTTTGCATATGCCTGAATGTTTCTAATAAATTATAATTAATATATGTAAATATACATTCATTATTATAACTATACATTGTAAAGGAACAATTTTACTATCAAAGTTATATTTATTCCCTTGATACGCCATTTTTTTATTTGCTTAATTCTGTTTTAGAATAATTTGTTGCAATAAAATATTTTTGATAAAATGAAAATAGGTATTGACTTTTAACAATTATATAATCTATGGATTATTTATTTATGATGTAATGACATTTAATTTCAAACCAAAACATTTTAAGTAAGTTAAATGTTAAAATTAAGTATTATAATTTATCTGACAGTTTTATTTCCAATTCTATTTTAAGAATTGTTAATTGTTTCACATTTATAGCATGATACAAATATATCCTATTTCAGTATAATTGTTATAATGTTGAGAATAAATTAAATATAATTAAATTAATATCTTTGTTGGTAGATTTTTAGTTGTTTGCTACAAATAAAAAGTATTGATTTTTTTATACAGTACAATTTTTAATTAAAAATGTTTTTTTATTTACGACGAAAACTTTTTCGTTTACGTCTTAATTATTTTTATAACAGTTTTTAATTATTTAATAGTAATGAAAAAACAAAGGTTTACATTTTCATTTGATATTTCGGAATAATTTTAATAGTTAATTTAAATTTCAAACAATAATTAGCAATTGATTAGTATTTTAATTATTTGTATATTTTTTAAAAAATTAAGTATTTAAAGTATATTTTTAATATGTAAAAGATTTCAAATTTATTTACATATTGTTTTACCTACGTGAAGAAAATTATCTCACTATAAAAACAAAAAGTGTATCTATATTTCATATATTAAGATATTATTAGGGGTTCATTATATTTTATGTTCTTTTTATTACATACGAACATTTTACAAAACGGAATTTATTATTATTTAAAACAGTTTATTATAGATTAATAATATCAGATATATCATTTTGATGAGATGGTTTTCAATTTTATACACGAATATATTCAAAAATAATAATTAATAAAAATGATACTTTTCATTTAAATATTATTCTTGAAAACGTCATTTTATAGTTATTATAATTTACTATATAGAGCACACATCAATTAATACTGTAATAAGATTAAATAATAATGTGAGTAATTTCAATAGACCTACAGTAACTTCACTTTTGATTATATTTTTGAGAGAATTATACGAATGAAGTAGTTGCGTTTGATCAATACACCTGTAAACGTTCATAAAGCTTTGATAGTTTTTAACGTAATGACGATATCTAATAGACTGAATTTAAGAAATGTTCAACTATTTTTTGTATATATATATATATATATATAATTAGTGCACAAGAAAAAAATATATGCAGTACAATTATATGTATTAGAAAAATGTTTAAATAATGTTTATATTACTTTCATTTATCTAGTGTACTCTATATTTAGCACTTCCACCCTTGTCAAGTGGAATAGCGCGTGGGCAATGTAACGTTCACAATTTTAACATCAGTTCATCAATACAAACAGTAAATAACCCTTGACATACTGCCACACTCAGTTAAATTGATTACTATTTTTCCTCTTTTTTGCTTCGATACTGACCTTAGTATTCACATGTATTTTTTTATCCATGAATTTTTTCTTTATTAAAACATTACATAGGTATGAATCAAATTTAATGATACTCGTTCACGTTTATCTTTCTTTCTGTTTAGAGAGAAAGAGTTTTATTTGCATAAGAAATATGCTTTCAATACATGTTAATTGAAAGTATGTGCTCATTCAATGCTGGGAAAGTCTATTATTGTTTTACAATTTTATCATTTTTGATGAATGATTATAATTAGAATAAATTACTCAGTTTATTTAATATTTTTAGTGTGTATTTTATGAGTATTTCAATGTATTTGAATACATATGTCAGTGATAATGAGACTAAATCGTATGTTTGTTTTCTTAAACTTCAAATAATTACAATTATTTAGTTTACAAGTGTGACAAAAAACAAAGTATACTTGAAAATGTTTATAAGTAATATGTCCCTTAAATACGACTACAGGAAGAAAATAATATCATCCTAACATAATAGTTAAAATATATTTTTTAATTAACCTTTTTTTAAAAAAAATATGAATCATTATAATAATCACAATAAGTACTAGTTATATCGAAGTTATTTTATGATTAAGATTGCATCATATTTAAAATGCAAAACGTATGCATGGGCAAAGTATTATCTATAACAGTTGAATAAGTGTTAGTTATAAGTAATATTTTTTATATATGTATAAAACTTTTACTTGTATGTAATCATTAATACTTTGTTTTAAACTAATATTAAACTGATCGAATTAAGTACTGGATACCTAATAAAGATGATGTTATGGTCTTTATGTTAAAAAAAGGAATATAAAGTCGAGTCACCTGTGACTCGATATAATTTTTTCACAATGTGACTCAAAAATACATCTGATAAACTCGAAGAAAATTACATATACAGTTGAGTCAAAGATCGTATGAACTTCTTTTGAACTCTTTGTACGATAGAGATTTTAAAGACGATTTTATAAATTTATCAGTGATACTCAAACAAAAGTTGAATTGAAATAATTAAAAAAAAAATTATTCACTTGTGTATTAGAATGATATGCTAAAATAAATATAATCATTATTTCAATATACAAGTGCAATTAGAACAATCATTCGTATTGCACTGCAGTAAATTATTATTAATGCCAGTTGTTTTTAAACAAATAACTGCATGTTGGTCGAAAGGATGATATGCGAAATATAAGACAATTTGTCTCACAGCCTCTACATCCTAACTCCTAAGCTCACCTTCACGTGGTGACCAACGTTAAGCTGTGTTACTTAGAAAAATATTGTATAAAATACAATAGTGTTCTAGGACAGCGAACAAACGAGCGAATGGGGGATAATATAGAGCAGTTATTAAATTGCCCTATTTAGCTGGACAAGTCCTATGCTCTTTATACAGAGATTTAGTTCCTATGTAAAGAACAATAAATATCTTGTCCTCGTGGTCTGTTCTTCAATACAGTCGTTAAATTTTGATTGTTTTTTGTTTGTAGTTAATGAAAATGTCTGACAGAAAATATAACAAATAAATAACAAACACATACACAATACACTAGAATACTTACCAAAATGTTTCGAAAGAATTAAATGTTAAAATATAATGTGGAAATTAAAACAGTGATTATTAATATGTTTAAATATTAATACATGTGTCGAACGATTGTTAGTAATAAATATTCTTTTTATTATTCGCATTTCTCAACAAACAAATATATAATTATTATATGATTTTTGAAAGTATCTAGAAAAAATAATATAAAAATATTTTATAGTCAATATTACTAATAGTATATATATATATATATATATATGTGTGTGCGTGTGTGTGTATGTTTATATACGTGTATGTATAATTTATCAACAAAATGTCATATTTTGTGATTATAAATCCTATATAAAATGTTAAAAGACTTTTTATTTGTTAATGGATAATTATATTTGACATAACTATTTTAAAACTATGATACATATTATTATACAGAACAATAATATTATACATGCATTAATTTAATCAAATACAAAATTTCAAAGAAACTTACGGAATAACAATCAAAATTCTGTACTGAATTTTGGAGATGAAGCATCGATTTTGACTTTTTGTACAGAGTAAAACTTGGTTTTAATAACTTTGTTGCTTATAATAATAATAATAAAGAATAAAAATTAGACACTAGGATAACAATTAGTTCATTTATCTACACAGCACCTACTTAACAGTTTAAAATAGATGTATCAAACACACAGCACTTAGTTTGGACATTAGAAAAGAACACTTTTATTATAACAATTTGTAAGAAGCACCATTATAGATTTGCTGTCAAAGCAGAAATTCTCGTTTGAGGGTATTATAAAAAATACAGGAAAAGACTTAAATTTATACATGGAAGTTGACTGAGTTTTATATATTATATATTTTTTAATTATTCCAACAAAAATATGTTTTAATCATAAGAATTCCATCATTACTAAGCACCAAAACTTGTATTTCAAACAAGTTTATATCGAAATGTGTGTTTTTTTTTTAAATAGTACAAAAACGAGTAAAGGATACACTTAAGGAGACGTTGAAAGGTTTCTTCTTTCAAGCATTTATCAAATTGTATTTTTTTTCCTAATATAAGCGCACAATTTTAAAATATAATTCTGTTACAAGAAAACGTGTATTTGTTTTTATTTACAAAAGATCTGTTTATTTTCTCAGATCCAAATATAAACGAACAATATTTTAATGTCTTTTTATTTAGTTTTAGAAACACCGTAACTTTTTTTCGATTTCGAATAAAACACGAGATATTGAAACTATAAAGTAATAAACGTATTACTTATTACACGTACAATTGTCACTGGATCCAAAAGGTATTGTTCAACTCGTGCGTGATCGGAGCTTTATCATGTGTTCAATTCGGTTCACAGTGTTTATGTAAATATATAGTTTTTATATTTGTAATATACATATAGATATTTTTTCGACATGTGTCCTCTATATTTTCGAAATTATTTTGTACATATGCATGTATGCCGAAAATGTGTTGTATTTTTTGTGTGAGAATATTTATCGTGTGGGTACGAGTGTTTGTGTCAAGTTTGGATCTGTTCTATAACACCGTGTGTTCCGAGTTGTTCTGAACGAGTGTGTTCCAAACGTGTCAACACAAACGGGTGAACACCGGCGGTCCAAGACTTGACGCCGACAGCCCCTCACCTTCCTCGTGCCGCCCGCACCGCACGCGGCACGTTCTCCCGACGGAGATATAGGGATTGGTCGATAAACGCGTATGACGTCACATCGGTGAAAGCCAATCGGGCAAGCGATGTAACGAGGACAAAATACCCATATCATTCGTATTTCCATCTTTATTCATCCCTGTCGTGCTTCGTTCTTACACTTCGGCGTCCCGGCGCGCCTGCCTGCAAGTAAGTCGTTTAGGTCGTGCGTGATTCTTGTGCGTCACATGATCAGCGCTCGACAACATTTCGACGCCGCAAACCGGGCAATCTTCCAAAATCTTCAACGTGCACCATGATCATTCGTGTGAGAGTTAACTAGCACATTCCCTTCCATTCTAAAAATTAGTGTTTACACTCTTATTCCAGTCTAAATGATATATTTATGTTCATAATCTTTCATTTATCAAAGTATATCGATACATTATCTTCGGTGTCTCTAATGAAATACATTCTCTGAATAATCACTTTCTTACTTCATTGACAGAACAGACATCTACATGTTTTTTAAATAATCAAATAAATTATTTTTATTTTGCCATTAAAAAATATATAAAAATCTAGTGATTTTTGAGAGAAACTAAGTTCAGAGAAAAATAATTGCAAATATGTTAACTAAAAAGTAACCACATTATATTAATTTCCTTTAATGTACATCAATATATATATATATATATATAAAACGCACACACAACTGTCCTTTACATATATAGTGTTTAAGTTATTTAATATTTCGACAGTAACTTTTTGAATTTTGATTCAAAATTATTTTTTCCGCGTACGTTATACCTTATATATTCAAATGAACAGTCGCCAGCGATAAAATAATAAATGTATACGTATATATATATATATACACACACGCATATACATACATACATATATATATATATATATATATGTATATATATATATATATATGTATATACATATATATATATATATATATATATATATATACATACATATATATATATATATATACACACGAAAGAAATATCGTATATTTGTATTACTTTTAGTGTTTGTAGGTTTTAGTATCTGAACGAAAAAATAAATATCATGGAATAAATATTTTTATACGAAGAAAGAATATTGTATTCATAATAAAAGTAAAAGATATCTATTTTGTAGTAAAAAAAAAATTTTTTTATTATATAAAAATAAAAGGAAGAATGCCATACCTAATTATTGAATTGAACAGAAGATGTAAATAAGATAGCAGGAAAAGAAGTTATGGTTTGAAAATATACGGATTTTTTTAATTAAAACATGCAAACCTTTAAGCTCTATTTGAAAATTTTGATTTGTGGATTTAACACGTACTGTATACATAATAGAATTAAAAGAATGAAAAAAATGTGCGAAGAATCCTGGAAGAATCGAATAGTAATTTTATTATTTATGATGTCTGTTAAATAAAAAGTTAATTCATACATTACTAATATTTTATTTTTTAATTTTGATATTGTTCATTTTTTTTGGTAATTTATGTTTCAGTAAATATTTAATGTTTCTGTGCTAATTTGTTTTCCATTTCATTTGCTTTATATTTTTATGATTTTTAGGATCCAATCAGAATTGTATTTTGGATGAATACAGGAACAATCGTTTGCAGTATATAATATCTGAGAATTTTAATACAGTCTTAATATACATTTAATAATGATTATGTTCAGATATTTTGATGACAATGTATAATATATAATAACATAATATCATAAATATTCGTTAATTAATCTAATTTGAATTTCAGTATGAAAGATAGAATTGAAAAATCAAAAGAAATTATATATGCATTGGTCGTCAAACGAGTAGCGGGTGGGAGCCATTACTTGATTCATAATCAGTGAAGACGTGTCTGTAAGACACGTGTTGGCTTATCTCCCATGATGTGTCTGGCTCTGTCAGGGGTGGAACAAAACGGGGACCAGGTGTTCGGTCTCTTTATTTAATTATCAATGTAAGTAGTTTTATATGCATTTTTCAAATTCTTATATTTCCTGTATTCTTATGATCGAAAAACTGATTATGTTAATATACACTAATTGATTTAGTACACTTTAGATGACGAAATCAAAATTATTTAAGAACAATATTGAATAATAAAATAATACATATATTAAAAATGAATTAAGTTCCAGAGGGGCATATAAATAATATATACATCATTTTATCTGTATATTATATATATATATATATATATATATATATATATATATATATAATGAAAACATTTGTTTTTTAATGCACCAAATATACAGTTTAACCCTTTACTAGCAATGGGAGTATTTCACGTCTCGTAGTTTTGTAATATTATTATAACATTTTTTATAAAATGTTATAAAATATTCTCTCAATTATCAAAATTCATAAAATTTATAATATACTAGCTGAGATCACTGAAGGACCAATATTTAATTTCTAAATGAAATTATGAAAAATGCGATCTAATCTTGCACAAATACTTAGTAAAAATTAAAGAAGTGATTAATTGAAACTTTGAAATAGTAAAGTAATATAAATTTCTTGATTATGAATGTTTTATCAAGAAAAATATATTAGATGAATTTATTTTTATAACAAAAACATTCAATGAGATTAATATTCAAATTTTAATGAATATATTTATAAATTTATTTAATTAAGTTTAAGTAATGAATTTTATTCACTTAATATCATTATTGATTTGAAGCTACTTGTAATATTTTTACAGGTGGACTGATTTTATGACCTTCCATTAGTAACATTATTCATAAACATAATAATAAAATATACAGACGGTCAAAAAAAAGTGTTATTTAATTACTCAAATTATATAAAATTAATATACAGTTTTACATATTACTTGAATATTTTAACTATAAATTATTTTTTTGATATACTTTTTATTTCATTTACTGGCATTTCTTTTTTAAAGCTTAATTCGTGTTTTATTTGTAAATTTACTTACAATTGATATTTTTTTTGAGAAGTGTACGTTCTGTACTTGTCTATTTACTTATATACATGCATGCATAGATACATACATACATACAAACATACATTCATATACATATACACACACACACGTATATATATATATATATATATATATATATATATATATATATATATATATATATTAAACACTTTGAAATGGAACAGATTTTTAGTTCAGACAAGTATTGTATTCTAGTTAACATGGATGGGAACATTATTTAATAATAATACGTAAATATCTATATAGTATGTATACATATATCACATAGGACATATGTATACATACACAAAAACATATGCACTAGTCATTGTATATGCTAAAAGCAACTTCCTGCAAATTTCTGAACGGCGTGTTTGGATACAGCAAACACGCAAGTGAACGGCATCTGGCTGTGATACTGCTCCATCACATTCAGTCTAATTGATTGCGCGTGCAATAAAAAAAGGTGATAAAAAGTGTGCGGTGCGCCAGCATCAGCCCGCTAAATGCAGCACGTGTTGTACGGTAACGCGCGCCCCGGTGCTGCGATCCGCTGCTAACCAACAAGCCGCCATCTAACCAAGTAGCCAGTTATTTACCCAGCCAGCCAGTCAGGCAGCTAAGCTTAAGCTATGCTAATTCATTTGTAGTCTGTAATAGTTATTTTTCATTCGTTCTTTTTTTAATGAGCTTTCGGCAACCCATTTAAGGTCATAAACCGATACACATTTATTATATATATATATATATATATATATATATATATATATATATATATATATATATATATATATATATATAATGTACTTTTATGTTCGCGACGTTTTAAAACGATATTAATTATTAGAGCAATAGATATTTTAAGCAAATCGAACTTGAAAACATTTTAAACTTTTACCCGAATATATATATATATATATATATATATATATATATATATTTACCTTCTTACGTTCGGTTACTGAATAATGAGCTTTTCAAAATTTTTTTTATATGATCCTGCGCTTCCCTTTTTCATATTTTTTTAATAAATATGCATACTTGCACACACACACACACACACACACACATATATATATATATATATATATATACATGTATGTACATATGTATATAAGTGTGTGTAGATGTATAATTTTATATAAATAACTGATTATTTTAATTTATTCGTATTAGAGTTAATATTGTATAAATTTGAAATTTGCTATTACTGTTACATTATGTATATAATTTATTTAGCTATTTTTATTTTCTATATGAAATTTTTTAAAACATAAAAATGTTATCTACATACATACATACATGCATGTATATATATATATATATATATATATATATATATATATATATATATATAAATTATCCATGTGTCCATGTGTGAAAAAGATATGACAGTATAACATGTTTGATTGTCACAAGGGAAGTCTGGGTTCGTGCCCACTTCAAAATGTATTATATATTTATAGATATCATTTATATCTCGGTATAAGTGCGTGGGTGTCATAATCAAATACACCTATGCACGAATATTTTGTTCATATAACTGACGTCACAAGAAATCTATGTGGTATCAAGTAATGTACATTATACATTGTGCATAGTATATAAACACTTTATACAATAAACGCTCGGCCTAGTCAATATGTGTGCCTAGCATGTCCCTGCTTGCCTGTTTAGATCTGGCACGGAGGTTCTCTGTTCATCCAGAAGAATTCAATTCGTTTATGTATCCAGGCAGGCAAGCACAACATACCCAGCGGCATGGCAATACACCATCAATTTGTGTTCATCATATACCGACTACTAGTTGCTAAATAGACCGAGACATTGCTTGTATTTGCGTTTTAATATTATACAAGACGAGCTTTAAAAGATTTAGGGAGATTTATTTTGAATATTGTTGATTAGAAATGTGAATAATCGAACGTATGCCATGAAGAAAATGTTTTCAACTGTAATGAATTTCACTGTTAGATTTTTATTCATTTATGTGGAAAGTTGATTAAGAATAATAATCATATTTATTAATTTTGATAATTTTGTTAGTGATATATCTTCTCAATCAATACATTTGATATTTGAGTTATTTATAAAATGATATATAGTCATATCAGCTAAAAATGAAAGTAAAAAATACCTTTATAAAATACATTTAAACGTAAATTGAGAATAAAGAAGAGATATGCGAAATTTTAATGACAAAACGTATTCATGGATGATATTCGTTTTTTTTTTATTTTAATTTTATATATGATTATAAAATCGTTACTTTTTATAAATTTTCCGAGTAGTACCAAAAAAACATCTACCACTCGATGACACTAACGAAATATATCATTTATTCCTATATAATAAAGTTTATAATGTTTAGTAAAAATCAATTTATGAATTGGTTGACAATTTTTATTTGCTTTTTTTATTTTTAGTAGTTGTTTTCGTGTAGTTTTATATAATATTATTCTTAATTATGATGGTTTAGATTGCAGATGCAATGAACAACAGATAAAATCAATAAAGATTAATAA
>CM068324.1:17392219-17452219 GCA_034766995.1 Acanthacorydalis orientalis | reverse complement strand
TATATATATATATATATATATATATATATATATATATATATTAAGATTTACTGATTTATGATCAAGTTTTATTAAGTATTTTCAGTATTTGAATTAGAATTAAAAATTTTGATAAACAATATAAAATAAAAAAAAACCCGGAAGAACTACATTTTTACATGCAAAAATATATAAATCAGAAAATGTTCACGATGTTAAATTTATTTTAATATATTTGCACTATGTTCTATTTTTAAAAATTAATAAACAGAATCAGTTGTCAATAACGAAAAATACTCAAAATTTCTAAGTACAAAATACAAGTATTTCTTTACATCCATGCATACATACATATACATATTTATATATATATATATATATATATATATATATATATATATATATATATATATATATGTGTGTGTGTGTGTGTGTGTTTATGTATGTATTTACATACATTACTGAAGAAACCGATTATCAAAACAATACGAAAAATCCGTAATAAAACGTATGAGTCAAGTATCACGTATCGTAGTCGATTTGCGTATACAAAGAATATCATCACAATAGCTTATAATCTTGTGAAATAATTCGAATTATGAAAAATTATCGATAAAAACTTGTATTAGAAGTAAAAAACAGAGCCCGCGTAAGAGATAATAATGAATATAAATAATAACGAAACAAAACGAAACATTATATGTGTAACGGCAAGACGCAACGGCCTCTGTAGTAAAGTAAATGCAAGTCTCCGAGCAAGCTAGCAAGTAAATGTGTAAGTAATTATAGATAGAAGAGATGGGCTTACCTAAGTGACGAAGACTCCTGGCAAAGATATTCGGCAGCAAACTTAACACGCACGCACGACGCTCTGTTCTGATTTTAGAATTTGTTGTTTAGAGCGGCGGCCCGCGTGGCCCGCGCGGCCATCGCGGTATGTGCACAGATCCTGGGGCACCCGCCCCACCCTGCCGCAGGCGAGGGGTCTACGTCGCCCTCGCGAACCATCCAAAGCTTGACTCAACTAATCGGCATTGAATTGCTGAACACAACGACGAATGTTTGTTCGAATGCTTCGCAATTTGACTTAAGAACTATACGACGCAGTTTGCAAAGTAACCACCCGAGACTTATGTTAATTCGATTAAATGTATATTAACAATTACTTTAACAAAGCAATTTTACGTATACACCTCTAAGTGATTATCATTCAAAACTGTACACGGGTGCGTTTCACAAAAAAGCTTTCAAATACATTTATATTTTCATTGTAATTTTCAAATACTATTACGAGAATTCTCTAATACAATTCTATAATGCATTTTACCATCTAAAAGCAGCGATAATATCAGTCTTATTCTATATCATGTAAAATATGTTAATAAAATGAAGTCAGCAATTCTACCATCTTTGAAAGCTACTGAATTCTTTGTTTGCGATAGTATCACTAACTTTCTGGAAACGTTACTAAATTTTTAGAATGTTGATAAATGTTATTCTTTTGAGCTTCAATTTCAATTTAAAAAATTGGACGTAGTAATAAAAACATAGTTTTGGATTGTTGGGTATGTTTGGATCTAAAGGAGCTTTAATTTTTTCAGAACTATACTGACAAGCAGTAATATTTGAGGGATGTATTATGATATGTGATACGTTATCATCGTAAAGAAATAATTCTCTATTTTGTAGGCATTTACAGTGCACATTAATATACCTGCCTAATCATGTTAACTGTTTCGTTTTCGAGACAGAAAGAGTATCTACAATTTTCACGTAGTTGAGAACAACCATCATTCTTGTAATGTTTAATTGAATATATCTAGTTTTCTGATTGAATTATGAAGATTTATTTTGATACACTAAGTTTTATATTCTTAAACATCGATATCATTTTTAGTTTACTAATTGTGTGAACGTTATGTGGTTTTAGAAGCATTTTATACTTTTTGTAAAAATATTCTGTTTCATATTTTATTTTCAAAGTTTTATCGTTTTACTTTAAATGCTCGTATACTTTTGATTCTACTATTTATAAAAAATAGAACAATTATTTATATCATTTTATTAAATACAATCTGACCAAAGATTTTTTATCGTAGATTAATAGTACATTTAAAAATGTTCCTTTGTTATTGACAGTACATTGTCAGTACAAAATCTAATTTTTAAATCTAAAGTACGAATTAATTGTATTTGAATACCGAGTTGTTTTAAAACTCTATATGGATGTATATATATATATATATATATATATATATATATATATATATATATATATACACATATACACACACGTGTGTACGTTAGTAATATCAACTAACTATTTCAAATATAATTTTCGGAAAAATAAAATGAAATAGAATTATTTCATTCAGAATTTATCAACAAAAAAACTTTCTTCGCGGGGACCTTTTACAATACATGTTACCATAATAATGGTATTTCTTTGTACATTTATTGCTAATGGTGTGCTTTTAATGTAAATAAATGAAAAAGCAATGAACAATTATATCAAAACTCATGTATTCACAAAATAAATGACACGGTTAACTGGAAAAATTGAAGCAAATATCTGTAATGTGTATGAATGTATGGATGTTTGGTGAAAAGTAAGCAATAATGAACAGCATGTTTTTGACATGTGACCACCCCGCTAAGAAAGTCCCGGCCGGGGCATGTGCAACTTGTCAAGTAATGGTAAGCCGTTCGCTACATGTGTCTATTCATTTACTTATCTCTGTTCAGCTAACGGCTGTAACAAAACATTCGTATTAAATCTTTCACTCTAACAGTGTTGCATATTCGTTTATCACGCGTTCATTTCCTTCGTACGCTTTCTTTCTTTCCAGTTACCGTCAGTCACATGTGCTGAAGCAAACCACGTTGTTGGGGGCCACAGCCTCAACGGCTGCGCATGGACACGTGGTGGGAGATGTTATTTCCTTTTTTGTAAATAATCTCCGCGTTATGGATGTTGACTGATGCGTTACGATGGATATTTACGTTTAATATTCCCGTGTTTACTATTAATTAAGAACCAAATCCAAACTACCTTCTTCACTTTCCATTTATTGTTTGCTATTTTTGAAAGAATTTAAATAAATGTACCAGTCATTCAAATGATACGCATCATTTAAATCGTACATACAATTTAATTCACACGTGATTTATGAAATACAGCAGCTATTGTAATAATTTTCTCGACCTGTCAATTTACATTTAAATGATAGACGAACAAGAAGAAGTATACCAAGAAAACTTGTTCGAAGAAAAATCAGTTCATGACAAAGAAAATTTGTATTTAAATACTAAAATATGTACCTTCGTAAAAGTAACTTGATTTATATATATATATATATATATATAATATATATATATATATATATAATTAAAATTATTCTAATTGTTATATTAGTTAATGTTATTAACAATATTAAGCTAAAATAATTTTCTTTAAATTCAAAGTATTTCGAAAAAATGGCAAATATATAATTATATTTTCATACATAGTTTGTATTTTTATAAATTTGAATAAAAAAATTCTCGATTTGAACATTAATTAAATATCTGTCGTTTTATAAAATGTTCTTTTTCAATTATTTCGTAATGACTTATATTTGAGATATTCCTATTTTAAGAAAAGAAAAATTGCAGTTTTGTTATCTGAATACTAAACTGACTCGTTTACAAATGATGATTCATACTTAAACAGTTAAATAATTTCCGGAGAATAGATGTTAAAAAAACGTACATGAGGAACATAAATGAATATGACTCGTACTAAATAAGAGTTTCATATTTAATATTAATACTATACTGATTTTGGATGTGTGATTTAAAAATTAAAGAATTCTCAAAGGATTGGATATATGCAATCAGTTCATTCCACTTTTTCGTATATGCTTTTTTCTGATAGAAAAATAATATAGAAGTTAAGAAAGAAAAAAACAGTAGAAAAGTGTGCCGACACATTCATTGGCCCTGAGCCAACATGAACGTTGTCCGTCACACAGCGACAATATTCGTGCTGGCTCGGACAACGTTCGTTAGAAAAAAAACATCAAATAGCTTGCATATTCGTACCCGTAGTTTTCAAAAGTAAGCGGCATAACATTGGTAGTTTACTATTCGAAATTAAAGCAAGCGGCGTATTGAAAGACAGCGTAGCTCTAGATCAAAACATGAGGTAGACAACGTAAGAAATGTGGCGAACTGCCAAAATGTACGTTATTTCTTATTGTCTTTATCGGTCTCATCTTATACGCATCAAGTTGAGCTTGTTGCTAGCTTCTGATTTCCTTATCATGCTTAACAGGGAAACTACATGGTCGATGAAAATCAAAACCGTGTGCGCACGGCTTTTTTCAATGTATGCTATATTCTTTGTTTGGCTATGTACAAGAACAAAATGAACTCAATAGTTTATGGTCAACAGTAACTGTTGATTGAAACGTGTGCTTGTGATAGTACACACTGTTTATATATGTATTTTATTTACATTTAATATTTTCCCATTATGCTCATTTTTCTAAATCTTAATATTCAGTTAACTTAAATTAATAATAATTTCAAACCGATATAGTTTTTAAGTTAACATATATTGAAGTAATATATCAATAACATTAATTTTAGATAAGATGTATATACAATGGCAATTTTAAATGTTCTTTACTTAAATGGTTCTATCTGAATTTAGAAAAAATCCAAAATCTCGACCGAATTAAAATGCATTCAGATTTTAATACTTAATTTCTATAATTTAGAAACAAACTGAAAAACAACGCAATAAAAAATGATTATTTGTAATTGTATAACACAACAATATTGTCATATCAATTACTTAACAAAAAATGTTCCGGAAAATTGACTGACATGATGATTTTTATCCAATTAATTACGGCGAAATAGATATGATTTAATTAAAGCTCTAGTTACGTAAACATCAAGCCTACAAATAATATTAACCGGATGAACAACGGGTGTAGCTAGTATCATCAAACCATACCGTGCATTATGTATATATATATATATATATATATATATATATACACTTATATGTCTATATGTTCGATGATAGACATCAAAATCATATTTTTAGTTATACAGATTTCACAGAAATATTGTAATATTTTATTATAAAACGTATAATAACACTTAATTTGATATTCCGTTCAATTAAGACAAAGAAGAGTTCAATAGAGACGCTTTTTTCAGTAGGAAGCTGCATAAAAGCTTTTTGATTAAGTGAATCAGTGTATGTATGTATGTATATATATATATATATATATATATATATATATCCAGTATTTTAGTTTTTTATTACTTAATAGCGAGGATCAACAATTTTCTTGTATATTTTTCATATTTTATGCAATGTTTCTTGCATTAATATAATGATTGTGGATATTTAAAAGAATATGTTTTTAATATAATTAACAACGTGTACAATCATATTCCTTTTTATATAAATTATATATAACAAATTAAAGAGTTCTATATTTGCTAAAGATAATATTTATATTTACTGAAATAAAATAGATAATTATATTTTCTGAGTTTATAAGCTTATATATATATATACAATTCAAGCTAATATACTGTCTGCTACTGGATAAATTTTTCTTTAAGACTTCTATATCTTAGTATTATGGTTTCTATTTTCTATGACACTCCGCCAAATTTTGAAATACAAATGTTCCGACACATACATTGGCCATGAGCCAATTTAAACGTATGCTGAATGTTTGACACACCACAACGGACCACGTTCGTAAGTGAAAATCGTCAAATAGCAACTATAGTTCCTACTTTCTTAATAGTAAGCGGCAATGAAATTTTTAAGCAGTGACTTGCTATTCAAAAATACGTAATAAGTCATAAAATCCCTGGAAAATGAAGTTAGTTCCATACATACATATATATATATATATATATATATATATATATATATATATACTCATTTATAATTAATATTTTAATTATTTAAAAGCCGACTAATTAAAACAATATTTGTGTTGTTCTCTATTGTTTCAATATAGGTACAAAAAAATACAGTTCAGTTTCATTTCACTTTATACAAATATAATGTATATATATACATATATTAGATATAGGGTATTTTTTCTTGTAATTTATGACGTAATTTATATATATATATATATATATATATATATATATATATATATATATATATATATATATACTAGAGATGGGCAAGTAATTTAACGTTAAAAAATTATAATTAGGAATAATTATTCATGGGTATAACTGTACATTAAAGTAAGTGGAATTTTATGTTATGTTTGTTTTCAGTTGCAGTTTTTCGTTTAAGTAAGCTGTTATTCTTAAATTAGATTTATTCTCTAATTTTTAATATTTAAAAGTTTAAAATCAAATAATTAATTTTTCTGCACTTTTTAACTTTAATGATAAACGCATTTTGTCTTCCATTTCTTTTATTAATATCTCATTTTATTTACTTCGTATAATTTTTTTATCATTAATTTTATTTTTAAATTACATGTTTACGAGAATACATTTTTGTAAACACGAATATATGAAGAAAATGCCAAAAATGAATAATATATTTTACATAATGAATTATTGTCGTTATCGAACGTTGTATTTTAATACGTACGAGTTATTTAATATTATTTACTTTACATATATATATATATATATATATATATATATATATATATATATATATATATATATATATATATATATATAGTTTGTACATATTATGGTAAGAAATTGCAATAAAAGAACGATCGTTAATGGATAATCTGAGAATGAGAATAGATACTACAGCTGGTGTGATGCATTGCGCTATACGACGTTGTGTTTATAAACGTTGGCCATTGCGTACATCATGTTTATTTTTCTGCATGGAGCCACCGTCTTATTTTAACACAACGTATACATTGCCCTTTCCCGCCGACCGCCAATTTCAAAAATAATTATCGCCAGCCTAATATAAAGTAGCCACGAAAATACATTTATAAAAATACCTTGCGAGACTTCTTGTCAAAACCTGATTCTGTACACCGGCCACTTCATTTGTTCACGAAGCGCGTCGAACGTCGAAACTCACAATTTGTGTTTGCAAACTGGAAAATAACAATTATAATATCCGCGGATCCTTTTACACTGGATAGAAGGATAAACGAGCGTGTGACAACTGCCACGCGAAAAGCGAGTAACCGCTTTACTTCACGTACGTGATTCCATTTCGTCGCGAGATCACTGCGTGCGTGCGTGTGTGTGCATGTGCGTGCGCGCGAGTTTTTGCAAGTGTAAAATGATACTGATATGAAAAAGGAAACTACATGCCATTTTTACGTTATATCATCCGTTTGGCAATGTAAACATCATCTTTGAATATAAGAAAGATGATCATCAATCAATATATTAAATTTGTATCAGTAATAAAACTTCTCGATTACGTATTCATTTCATTAATATTTAATTGCAAAATCTGCTTTAACATATGCATACATTTTTATGTGTATCTTCAAAGTGGAAAAACTGACAAGAATTCTAGTGTACATGTGCAACAATATTAGTGATGAAGATAAATGCTTACGATGAAAATGCAGAAAATGTATTATCTATCTTATCAATTTATATATGAGCTAGAATTGGAAAAAAATAATTTAGTCAATTTGATTATTGCAATGAAAAGTAAACAGAAAGAATTTATCATAATTATATTTTTTAATACATAAATAATCATTAATAGTATACAAAATTCCATTAAATTAGAATATTATATATATATATATATATATATATATATATATATATATATATATTTATATATATATTTATGTATATTTATATGTATATTACTATTAAACATCTCTTAAAGTTTTAACATTGAACTTTTTTCGTAACTTAAATTTGCACTCTCAACCTATTTTCTTGATTCGTCTCTTTTTATAAATACAATTTTTTTATATATATATATATATATATATATATATATATATATATATATATATATATCTGTGTGTGTTGTTTGCTTGTGTATATATGAGGATGTATATGTATTAACTGATATACTTTTTCAAATAACTACCACGAAATAAATTTAGTGCGGTGTGATATATACGTATTTTTTTAAATTATTACCTTAATTTTTGCAATTTTTTAATATGTTAACTGTATGTAGCTGAATAGTGAACAGTCTGTTTAGAAATTATTATGTACTAATTTATTCATTATATTTTTTATTTACACACTGAAATGAAAATGTCTCGAATCTACTTTCTGGTTATAGATAAAACATTTTTTGGAAAGGAATATAGCAACTAATTTCTAAACATTGCAATAAAAGGTAAATATTTGTTTAATATAAAGTGCATTATTTTCTTCTTTATTTTTGATGGTTTACCTATAATATATATATATATATATATATATATATATATATATATAAAATACAAAATATGATATTAATAAAATAAGATATAAATTTCCAATGATTAGTAACTTATAATATTTTACTGGTATATCATACAAGTAAATATGTGATAATTTTTCTGAGGTATTAGTTTTATTTATTGAGTGTTGGGGAAATCACTGAGCTTACCCGTACCATACTACACATTTACGAATGCTCATTGGTTATATTACATACTTTTTAACATTAGCTGAAATTAGAAACAATATTTGTAGTATTTACTATGAATACTTGTAAAATAATATTATCTGATTGTGCTAGATGTTATAGTTTAATATTTTATAATAAATCATTGTTAATATTTTTACAAATTGATAGCAAAGTATAAATTCGATTAAACCCTATATTACATCAAAGAGAAATAACTATGTTGAACGATTCTTATATTTTTTTATTAAATGAAACAAAGACTAGTTTGGTTTGAATAAAAAAGTGATAGACGTAAAAAAGGTCAGTGGTTGGCTACTCTCGTGTTTCAAATTAATGTTTTTAGTAACTTTTTAGTCATCTACGCCGATCGTTTGACCATGTATTATATTGGCAATCAGTTAACAAGCCAAGTCCAAGAGTCAGTGAACGATGTGTGTGTGTGTAAGTATATAGAACGAAATTTAAGTATGAATCGGCCTGGGAGGTAATGCGTGTACGGGTTGATGTGTATGTAGTGGCAACAAGAGAACACCTTCATCTAGACCTCATAGAATATATAAATAGAACATCAACATGAGCCAGTGTACGACGACATAGCTCGGGGACTGCATGGCATCCACAACGTTCTAACACTAACATTATTACATATACATAAATGAATACGAACAGACACACATACACACATTTACTCACATATTTCCTACATTACATATTTTGTTTCAGTTCATGCTGGCTTATATTCGTGCCGCACATGGCCATAAAAACTTAAGATATTCTCTTTCTTTGCTAGGGCGGCTCCACATAAACAAAATAAACAACGCACTACACGTGCCAATCTTATTATTATTATGTATATGTATACGTATTTTTTAATATCAACTTTTTGCATTATACAGCTGATTTTCTAGTAACGGCTGACATATACAATATATATATATATATATAACAAAAACAATAAATATTTTTTAACAATCGTAATAAAATTACAACTAAATATAAAACAAACTTTAATCATCGTTGAATTAGAAAAAAAGGAATATCAATTGACATTTTTCTTTAAAATAATTCTCTAATATACCTATCATTTGATATTGTTCAACTTGTTAAATACTTTACTCAAATTCTATAATCATTAAATCTAAATCTTAATGGACTCGCATTCTATTCTCCATATGTATATTCAATCATATTTTTTATACTATTTTCAATTTTGAACACTGGAATCAAAATATTTTTACAGAAAATTATACAGAGAAATTTGTGATATCCGTTTCTTTTATAAAGTGTTCTTCGGCAATTTCTAAAGTAAGGATTTTAGATTCTTAAATATATTTTAGACAATCTTTTAACATTTACATAAAATAACTGATGAGGGAATAACTTTTTTTATATAATAAAATGTCTTTTAAGAGTTATCTTTACGAAATAAAAGCGAAAAATACAGAACATCAACCATACTGCTTTTGATAATATATACGTTGTTGACATTACTATTTAATCATTTAAAATGTCAAAAATTCTTTAACAATGTTCAATAATGACAGACAAAAACTCGTGCAGCACGCAAACGAAATTTAACTAAATCTTTACAATTATATATATATATATATATATATATATATATATATATATATATATATATGTATATATATACATATATATATATATAAATATATATATATATATATATATATAATGCACTTATACTCAATCTACACCACCATCACAATTGTTAATATCATTAGTAATTATATACATATATGAGTTGTATAAATATATGTTTATAATTCCGAATATATATATATAATATATATATATATATATATATATATATATATATATTCAAATGTACAACCTAATTATAATAATTATTTGCTTTACTATAAATGAATAGTATAAAACTTATTTTAAGACACTCATCTGTAAAATTAATGAAAATATCATACATAAATATCATATTTCAATTTTCACTTTTGACATTATTTTAGTTTTATATAAACTATAATATTTTCTTTTATTAAAACATAAATACACGTAAAATTATAAAAGAATATATACATTTAATTCAGTTCATTTTGATTCAAATGATATAATATTTAAATCAATAGATGTATTATTCTCTTCATTATTCAAATTAAAAGAATAACATTTTTTGTAATGTTAATGAGATTATTTGTAATTAGATAATATGTAATTATTATGTATAATCTAGTTAATAATATATCTGTTGTATTACTAAAATAATTTTAACGTATGTATATATATATATATATATATATATATATATATATATATATATATATATATTAATGTATGTATGTATATATGTTATCTACATATAAAATAATTGTTAAATATTATAATATAAAAAAATTACAAATTTAATTCTATTACAAATTGTTTATTTTCAATGATTGATTCTCAGATAAAATTTTCTTAAGTATGCGTATTTAATAATGAAAAAACAATAATATTTTATCTTTAATTCTTTAGACCCCAAGAAGTTATTTTAGATTTTTATCACGAATCAAATTTATTTTATAAAATTGAAAAAGTAAATACTTCCCTGCTTTCAAAGCTTTCGTTCGTGGCAGGCACGAGCGGAGTGTTTAGCTAAGATAAACGCGCGTGCGTAATGTTTAAGCACTACAAAGCGCAGCTGCTCAGCAGAAACTTACACTTGTAGACACTTAATCATGATATATATGTTGATTCCGAAGTCCTACATAGTTTTATACAGAACATTTATTATACATTTCAATAATTTATCTGTTATATCCTTTTAAGAATATACTTTGAGTAATACACAACAGCACACACCATCATATGTATATATATATATATATATATATATATATATATGCGTGTGTGTATTTAACATATATTGATATTTAAAAATATAACGTGACGTTTAATTTTCTTTTAATGGAGTATTTATTTTTTTAAGTAATGTTTTATAAAAAAAAGATCTGCTTTATAAAATACATATACAGCTCTTCAGAAGAAAAACTATAAACGTTTAATCATGCTTCTTATACAATGAACCATTTTTATTTAACATTCAAATATATAAACAATACTTGCATCTTTTTCAAAACTTCTAATATTGCTCTATTGCTTTCATTTATTCTCTATTGCCTTTATTTATTTCTTCTATATTGCTTTTATTTATTTAGAATTAAAAATATTCCAAAACTACTTTCTGGTATAGTTTCTCACTAACAGTTGACTTTTTGTATAATGTATTCATATAATATTTAAGAGTATTATTTACAGTCCAACTGTTTGTTTAGATTTCATAAGTTCAATAATTCTAACATGTTTGGGAACAATATTTAGTTGGTATTTATTCAATAAATATATTTTTTAAATAACTACGATAAACTTTTAATAATGTGAATTGTTTGAAAACAAATTCTTTTCTAACATTTACAGTTTAACTAGTAAATTATTTTATAATTGGATAAACATTATATATATATATATATATATATATTAATGATTTTCTGTAAATATTTTTGAAGACAAATGTTATGCGAGCGGTAATTGCGTTTTGGTCATTGTTTGTGTTTCAGTAAAATATTTGGCTTATACCTATAGTGTGTGAAGGTTATGCGAATCACCACACGATTCATATGTATAGAACATATGTGCACCGTGTGAGAGCATACGCGTAACAGCGACGCCTTGCGACTTAGACGCGCGGCGTCCCTGGTCGCCGGATCCCGACGCCTCACGTTGCCCCTCACACCACCTTCCCGTACAACACTTGTGAACGTTTGCGCTCAGCATCTTGCCTTAATAGGCATCACCGTCCCAAGCGTACCGTTTTACCCCCGATTGGACAGGGCCGGCCCGGTATCAGCTGCTACACTATTAATACTATATGAGGAGCATATTTTATAGAACACTGCATGTTATATAATATATCAAATTAACAATAAATATTTTTCTGAAAAGACCATTAAAAATTAATGTAAATATAATCAAACAATATTTACTGAGCAGTGTTTCTATGCTATCTCCAAACTTAATATCAGCTTATATGTACTTATTACTGAATTACAGAAACGATTAACAATTCTAATCAATATATATATATATATATATATATATATATATATATATATATATATATATATACACTATTTATTTTGCATAATCTGAAATAGTAATAGAATAATAAATAACTTTTAGACAACAGCATTGATCTAAACCTTTTTAAAATGGACAAATTTCAATGGTTCAATACAATTAAATTAACAGTATGGGAAAAATTACTTTCATGGTATAATTCACTGTATATTTATATATCTATTATAGTGTATTTTATATACTTGAAAAAGAATAAATCCATAAGAAGAAAATAAAACAACGAAAGAACTTCAAAGTTATCGTTTTTGGCATAATTTTCTGACGAGATAGTTTAAAAAATTATAAATTTCTTCTGTATAAATATATCTCTATGTATAATAAGATGGCCAAATTTTTGAATAGCGAAAGTACTACATATGCAGTTCTTGATCTTTTTATATAGGTATTACCTTTCAGATGTCTTCAACGACAAAGGTCTTAATAAATTAAACTTTTTATTTTACGATTTGACACGTGTACTGCTAAATTTAAACATATGTATCAGATCGATTTTATTTAAAACTTAATTAAAAGAAGTGGAGTAAAATAATTAATAGGCTGCATATTCTAAAAGAATAAAGAAAATTCTTATACACAATCAAAATATTCATAATTGTATTAATAGTATGAATTTTCATAATTCTTTTTTTTTAATTAATATCGAAATTATGTGAAATAAATTTAAGTATTCAATTAAGAACATTTTCCGACACTTTTTGCCTTTAAAAAATTGCAAACTATTTTAATATGTGTTACATTTGGAAATTATCTAAAACTGATTTTAAAGATAAACGTATAGTACTTCATTTTGATTCAACAACGAGAAAATGTACTTACTACTCATTGTATTATTACAGTTAATATTTAATATTTATTTCTATTTAGAACAGTCAGTATATCAAAAAACATCTTACAAAAATAAAATAAACTCATTAATTCAATCACACACATCTGTACTTACCTGTTTGATTGTGTGTGTGCGTGTATGTGTGTATGTATGTATGTATGTGTATATATAAATATATATATATATATATATATATATATATATACATATATATATATATATATATATATATATATATATATAATAAAGCTTATTATAGAATGTTTATTTTTTAGTATGTTTTTTTATTTAACTGATTCAGTTTAGAACTAAATTAAAGATTCAATGAGATAACTAGAAAAAATAATAAACAATTCTGTCGGAAAGAAAAGTTCTTTTATAAATCATGGAGCAAATAGAAGTGTTAAGTTATAAGTGTTATATTCGAGAAAAAAAAATAATTATTTGTATTTTTTGGGAGAAAGATATCAATCAAATCGTCTGAAGCTATTTAAAACTTATTGCGAACGTACTATAAGGTCGTGTATTGACAACAGCGAGCCCACTAGTTGGCATTTATGCAAGAAAATACAGAACTGATGTGTGAATATATAGTACTTCCTATGTTGATTATTTATTTATCGTAAAGAAAAACTTTTCTGATTCAAAACGAGTCTACGGACTGTGTGGAAATTCTGTTTTTAATTACAGAGTTGTACTATTTTTAGAAAGTTACAAAAAAGATCAGTTACTTAGATATAACCAATGACTTTTTTAATGAAATTTAAAATCATTTTTAAACTTTTTCCAATTTGATTAAACGTTACATATTTCAACTGTACTAAATAAAATATGTTTCATTCTTCACTCATATATTTCAATAGTACTTTGGTAGATATTTATTATTTTCTTAGAACTTAGCATTAGTGAAATAATTATATTTTAAAATATATACCATTATTCGTATATTTTAATGTATTATTTTCGAATATGTTCACTTCACTTTATCATACTTTACGGTCTTGAATAATAATCAAATATAACAAAAAATAGCTTTTATTCGTTAAGAACAAAAAATAGAAATAATTTAATGTAAATTTGTTGTTAAATAAACAACATATATAAACTTCTCAACCTCAGTGAAACTTGTACGTTAAATATAAAAATATATTGTGCGAATAAAAGTACACATTAATAGGAACTTTTCTTTGCTATAATTAAAAAAATATTTTTTATGGGGTCACAATTTTCAACGAAAGCCAACAACAAATGTAAATGTTTAAATGCGATATGATTTATTGCTGCAGCACAGTATACGTGGGAAAATTATATAAATAGCTTTCCGCAATAACACACAGTCGTACTAATACAAAAAGTGCACACACATTTAATGCGTTGAACGATAATACGTTTATTTTTTTATGCCAAAAATTATAATCTTAAAAGTTCAATTTATTTTCTATATCCAATTTGAAAATATTTTCAAACGCGACAATGAAATAATATTTTTTTAAAAAGTAATTTATTGGACGTTGTTAGAAAAATACCACGCATACATGCACCACGCATACCACGCAAAAATACCACCTACACATGGAAGACTGAATACTGCTCTTATAACTACAGTTTAATGACATTTTCAATATAATTCTTTTCATATAATAATTAAAGTCTGTTGTATAATAATTCTGAACAAATGGTTACGATGTTTTGTGATAATGAAATACAATTTATTTCAAACATGAAGTTTTTCATAAAAAAAATAATTTTGATACGTTTTAGGAGAATTTATCCTTTTCTCAACATAGAATACTTTATAATCTGAAAATATAATAGATAATAAATATAACATACAAATTTAATAGCTATTGTATCGGTTTATTTCTTTTCAAATAAAAATACAAACATCTTTATATAATTTAATATGTTTACAAGTTTGTTTTAAAGTATACTTTGAAAATCTTCTGTTTAAAGAAATAACATCATTGGTAAATAGACTTTTTGGGTGTCGAGTACTTATAGTTTAAATAATTGAAGCAAATATGAAACATTATTTTTAAATGTATAATATTTAAGGGATAATAATAAATGATTTTGTTAAGAAATATTTAATTTCATTCGATTTTGTAATATATTTTTATACTGTATCGATATATTATTATTTACTCTGTTATGGTTTCCTCATCCTTCTTGTTTTCGAGGATTTATTTTTTTATTTATAGAAAGTTATTTTCTTGTCAGAAAGAATATTTCAAGAAATTTCTCTTTTAGATTATTTCTCAGTTTTGTTAATATTCGAGATTCGTATGAAAAAAATACCGGTAAAAGTAAATAACCGGAAACAGTAACCAGATGAAATTCGATCCGACGACCTTTCTACCGTACCAAATTTTGCGCGTGTGCTATTATACATTTTACACAAGTTGAACGGAGACACGTACATGCGTCTGGTGTGAAAATTTGGTCGCGGGGGTGTGACGTCAAAATTGTGGCGTATCGATTCGTAATATTAAACATTCAAAGTCATGTTGAATGAGTTGAGCCGGCTGTATGGCGAGTGATAGTGGCTACGATAAATAATTGATGGTGCGTCCCGCACGTCGCGGCCACACTTCACATAACGGGTGGGCATATCGCACAATACCGGGCCACATTTTGCCCACCCTTAGTTCATAACCTCGTCGGACGATCCAGTCTATCCAGGATCACCTATTTTTCAGTAGTTAATTATTACACATCTCCGTTGTCATGTACCTATATCTATAATGTTTGTTATACGAATAACGGTTATTATTCAAAGCAAAATAACTATCAAATTGATGGTGTTATTCAATTTTTTTTATTTTACACACAATCATTTTATGACATGGTATCCTATTATTTATATTATATATATATATATATATATATATATATATATATATATATATATATATATAATATATGTATATATATATATAATATATGTATATATATATATATATATATAATATATGTATATATATATATATATATATATAATATGTGTATATATATATAATATATATATATATATATATATATATATATATATATATGTATACATTTTGAAATATTATTATTATTAATACTCAAAATAGGTTAACTATTAATTTACTATTTTCATATCTATTGTAAATAAATCACAATAATTTTATTTAAAACTCCAACAAAAAAAATTATAATTTTTGTAGAAGTATTTGTTTTTAAATAAAAAGTATTACATTGGTATATGTATTTCCTTAAATACTTATATATTTGTAACGGTGTACTACTGTTACGTATTGGTTTTTTCTTTCGCCAAAATAATTTTTCTACATTAATTTTTAAAAAAATAGTTTTTGCATTCGACAGACATTAAAGTATAACAAAAATTATAATGACTTTAATGTTCCTCAAAAATATTCAATATAATACAGTGCATAGTTACTGAGAAGATAATTAAAGATCTTATTATGATTTTCGATCGATAACTTTTCTATTTACTTGTAAAAGTAGGAAAAAATAATGTTTTGTGTTACGAATACCATACGTATTTTTTTCTATGTTTAAATAAACATCTTGGGATTTATTAAGATATATTTTCATTCAGATATTGAAAATATAAATATATCAGATGTGATAACACTGATATGTTATTGAATTGTCATATATATATATATATATATATATATATATATATATATATATATATATAAAATTGTTATCATTACTTTCACTTTTAAAAAATAATAAAAAAAAATCTTTTATAAAAAATACGAACCTCACAAAATATTTACATTATAAAATTACAAATATTACATGTTTGCAATTTTCTTCATTGCAAAATGATTCGTTTTGTATTAAACGCAGATATATGAAAAACTTTTATGTAAGCATTACAGTAAAAGCTGCGTAACTGTTCCACTACCGCTGAACAAATGACGCATGAAGCTACCTTGGTAGCTTGGCAACCCGCCCCGTGACGGCCGCGCGTCACACGGGGGCGAACTACCGTTCGACGCCGTAGCCCTCACTACCCCGCAACGCCAATAAGCCACTACCCCGTCCCACGTTCAGTGACGCCACGTTCCTGTTTCAATGCCTTCGTCAGTTAAAACGACGACCGACCGGTAACAGTCCACCCACCCTCAGTTTTCATCGTTCTACCAGCAACCACCCGGTAAGGTGCAAATCACGGTCCGATTGTCAGCCGCCGACCACCCCTGCCGGCCACCCCTTTCGCCAACCTTGTGGATGGATGAACAAACGAAAGCCAGTGGTCACCGTTCACCATTATCCTCGACGTTCACGTTACTAACGCCGTTTGCCACTTAAGTACACCTCCACCTAACGAGCGCGGGCACATACATCTGTGTGTATATATATATATATATATATATATATATATATATATATATATATATACATATATATATATATATATACATATATACACGTGCGAACAAACGCGTCTACAGTATTATTTTGTAACTAATTTACAAATAATCCATGTTGCAGTTCCTTTTTCCGTACCGCGTTGAAAGTAATAATAACAGCTCATGTTGAAAACAAAACAACGACCAATCTAAACGAAAGAAAAAGTGAAATCTCATTTTCTTCTAAGAGTCAGTAATAAACGACCATATTTATCACATATCAATCTTGAATCTTTATTATTTTATAGAGACAGTACAGTATTTGTACTTGTGACCTCTATGTTTTCTTTATAGTTGGACTAAACATATTATTTCGTCGAGTACACTGATCATAAACACCAACACTGAACACCAATTGTACATAATGAAGATGCAGATTAATATAGATATTGAATAATCCAACTTTTTATATAAATATATCTATTTTTTAAAAACAAATAGTGTGGATTATTTAAAGTGTTTTATCGTACAAATATATAAATCAAATAATTAAATCTGAATACAAATGAATCACATTTATTTCAAAAATAGCTATACCAATAAGTTTATAAATAACTAACTAATTTCGTATAACAGTAAATATGAACTAAAATAATATTATTACTTTTTAAATACTGTGACAATAAATGAAACAATTAAATAAAACAAAAACATGAATGGGTTTCCACAAATTTCATACCGATAATTATAAAACATTCACATTATTAGGCATACATTTAACTTGAAACACTAAATGAATAATATTATAAAATAAAAGTGAATATAGTCAAATCTTATCTGTAAAATATATGTAGCAGGAAGCAAATTTCATTTATGAATAGAATCAAAATTACAATACACTAAAATCATATTCAATATTAAATTACCTTTCATATTTAAAAAGTTTTAAAATGTAATTGAAAATCTTACACATGGATATTTACATTTTTAGAATCAGGATTATTTTATTTTCATATACAAAAAAAATATTTCGTTAAATAACACACTGTGAATCAATACAAATTCAAACATGAAACTATTTACTACCACTGTAATAGATAATTCATGATAATTTATTACTGATTATACATTTAATAAAATTATTGATATTTCAAACATTTCATTTATAAAACTATATATTTTCACTGGAAAAATGTAATTATACATGGCATTTAAAATTTATATTGAAAACAATAAACGTACATAATAATTTATCATTCATTTGATAATAGCAATGTAATAGCAAAAAAACTAAACATACGTACTATAGGAACTTACAGTTTACGATGTTAATATTTGAACTTTAAAGGCACTTCTTTTGCATACAAATCTGCTACCTTCAGATCTATTGTCACGCACTATATATTTATTTTTATCCAACAGTTTATATTTATGGCGAATATGTTTCCAAATATAGAATTTGACTGTGATACACAGAGGGCTGGTTGGAGTTTGTAAATTGTTCAATCAATACTAACAATTTACATGCATGTGTACATACGTATGTACGTCTATATATATATATATATATATATATATATATATATATATATATATATATATATATATATATATATAGACGTACATAAGCATTCTATGGCATACACTCTGGCCTAAGGTGTAAAAATAAAAAAAAAACATTTATATTCACATTTTTATTAGAATTACAAATGTATTTAAAATTCAGTTCAAATCTAAATAAAATTTACTTTTCAATTAACATGTAAATACTTTTTGCTTTTGCATACGATCATTTTTCGATTCTGACATATAATTATAAATAATTGAGATATTATTTAGGGATAAAAGTGTAATCTTAATAAATGTCCGTAACAAGTATAATTATTAATTATTCATTTACCTTTTAGATTTTAATTTTATATTACTACACACTTTATCCATCAACTTTGGTTTTAAGATAAAATTGCTATTTTCTATCATGTATTTAATTTGATTCTTCTACATAATAGTGTCAAATAAGGTTTATCTGCTATAAATATTTCATATTTGCAAGCATATTATAATTAATTATAACTGATCATTTTTTCAATAAAAAAATGGTTCTAAAGCTTAGTTTTAAATATTATCTATTTAATAACATAGGGTATCATCTATTTGGAAATTTATCAGCTCGTAATTATGTGTATAACAATCACTTGTTATATATATATATATATATATATATATACATACATACATACATACATACATACATACATACAGATCTAACTGTTATATTTCAGAAAAGAGAAATGTAAAAATTAAAATAATAAAGTTTCAATTTTTCAAAAGTATCAAGTTACAAATTGAAATTTCCTTCTTTAATTTATAGAATATTTTTAAGAAATATATGTAAATATAACATCGTTCACTGGCCTTGTATCGTTCTGAATAAAATATACAAATATTAAATAAAAATATAAACCGCTACAGATTGGTTCCCACACGGATTTGTAACAGTGAAAGTTATGTGGTGTTAGAAATATGAGTATATTCACTGAGAAAGGTGAATATGGATACAATTTTTTCATTATGATGATTCGAGGAGGTTTTATTTTTGTGTTTTTAAACATGATATTTGACATAATGTAAAATATTCGATGTTGATATAAAATAAAAGAATTTTTTTTACTGCTGCGAGGTAAAATTTCATTCGCCTACGCAACACGTCACAGTATTTAGTTCAGAGATATTATAAAATTCAGGAAGAAAATACAAGTCGCATGGCAACGAGAAAGCTCATCCTTGGCTGATCGATATTGTCCTGAGGGATGAAATGCATGTAAATACACATACGTAACGATATATATATATATATATATATATATATATATATATATATATATTTAAAGTGTATGTGTGTTTATTTAAATATTTTTACTGCAAATATGATTCATATTTATAAAACATTAAATTAATATACAATATGAAATATTTAGATTACACATTTGGAGTAATTGAAGTAAATTCCAGCTGTAGTATATACTGAAGTCATATTTTTCCTGATCGATATTATTGTTTTCTCTTTAGTCGTGTAATATCTTTTATTTTTTATAATGTAAGACTTTTTAATTGGTTCTTGAAACGATTCAAGTTACTGTGTTGTTGATTTAAGATATCAACAGGTGAACTCTAATAATAAGTTCAATATATATATATATATATATACATATTCATTATTTTCGAATAAATCAGTATGGGGTTTTGATGTAGATCCGAGTTAAATGTTTCGCCAGAACGAAGCAGATTTTCTCGAAAAACACTTCGATGATATAATAGATATACAATATATTTTGAATACTTACATACAACATGTATGAAGTGGCCATGATTCACATCTCCAGACATATACGTGATCTGAAAAAGTAATAATAATTGAATCAACAAATACTATTTTTCATATACATTTTAAGATTATATTTCGTATAATATAATATTATACGAATCAGTACAATTTTTTAATAATATTGACTTATTTATTAAAAAAAAACAGTTTATTTTAATTATTTAAATACCTTATAATAAGAATAACTCTTGCATTTAATATATTTTGTAGTGGTTTTATTCTAAATGTTTGTACTAAATCACTTTTTTCAAAAGTATGTTTCTTTTTAAAATATTTTAGATAATGGATAATTTTACAATACGTATTTGATTATTTATATTGAAAAATAGATTAATAGTAATGTCATAAATACGTTATTTATTGGCACCAAGACCTCAACTCTTTTAATTTCAATATCTTTAATAACAACCTGACAATTTCGCATATTACAATAAAAATGGTGCTCTAGTAAGTAAGTACTAGAATCCGAGTAGCCAGTGTTATTGTTATATATTATAATAAAGCCAGTGTTATTGTTTTCTTAACATTTTGAGATTTTACTAATACACTGAATGTTTTATGCTTTGATTCAGAAAGAAGCATTTAATAAAAAAACGTTTTTTCGTCGATGTATTCGTATACTATATGTTGAAAATCTCTAATTTACATAACTATATGAAATTATTCTAATTCTATGAAATAATGTTAACATAAATATCTTAAATAAAAAAGTCATACAATAATCAAATCAATTTTTTAATATTAATGGAACGTTATATACCTTTTTTAAATATGATGTGTATAGATAGATCTATTTGATTATTATTAAAAAAAATACATACACATAAATAATTGCTGTTCGATATTTGACTTTTCTTTTCAATTTTATAAATGTTGTACAGTACATAGCAGAAAAATAATTTATGGACAAATAATTTCAACATATTTGTTTTCTTATAATATATATTTTTAATATCTATTTTCTATCACAATATAGATTTCGTCATTGTAGTAGAATTCACTTTTACAAATTTATTTTTTACCTTTATTTTATGATTTATGGAGGAGTGAAAAACTATTTTTAAAATATATTTTCTAATCGGTATTTTAATTCAAAAAATTATTATCATTGCTCATACAATTATTAAAGATTGCTAGAAAAGTAAAAAAAAAATAAATATCTTAGTAATATAATATAAAATCATAATCGATGAATTAAAATTTTTGTTGAAATAACAAGAAAATAGTTTTCGATTTAAATATATCTTCAAATAATGATTCTTTTAAAGGAAAATAACAATAATAACTAAAAGACTAACTCGAAAAATAAATAAAATTTAGTATTATATATATATATATATATATATATATATATATATATAGATAGATAATTCTTTATGTACACAAGATTTTATTAACATTATCAGTATTTAAAAATCAGCATTTTGTAAATTATATAAATGTGTATATGTGTGTGTGTCTGTGTGTATATGTATGTATGTGTGTATATATATATATAATGTTTATAATATATACATAAAACAAACGTTTATAAAACCACAATTATCCATGCGTCGGTATTGAAACTATACTAAAATACAGTAAATATTTTTATTATAAACAAATAATCGAATAACTAAAAGCAATCATGAATAAGATTGTTTTTTTCCACCCAATAAATATTAATTATTGAACCTTAAATGAACAGACATGACACTAAATGATAACTATCTGATAAGGAAAGCAGTAGTCATAGCTAACGAATGTAATGTTATTACCACAAAAGGAAATACATATCAATAATCAAATATGTATATGTTTTGTATAAAAGGAAACATTTAGAGGAAAATATTGTCTAATGGATATATTTAAAGGATAACTGCAATAAATTTCCAATACAATAAGAAAATGATTACATATTACAATATTATTTATACCACTGATTGTAATAAAAAATAATTTAAAAAAGGACAAATTCGATAAAACATACGTTTATGATATTATTTAGATAAATACTCATGTTTAATGTGTGTAAAAATCATTAACTCAAACATAGTAACAAAAATTTTAGATAACATATCATCCATATATATATATATATATGCACACAAATATAATATGTACTCAATACATTTTTAAATTAATTCAGATTACATGTAAATTTTCATCACAGAACTGAAGTAAATCGTTTTTTTTTCAACAACATGTATCCAGATATTCCCTTTTCTATATTTGATAATTACAAAAAATTTAAGATGCATCAGTTTACGACCTAATTATGCCAAAGTACGGAATACAATCTATTATAATAGATGATCGAAACTTGAAATTGTAAAGAGAACAGATATATATATATATATATATATATATATATATATATATATATATATATATATATATATTTATTATTTACACGAAAACCAATTCATCAACTTTGTTTAAATATTTGGTGATTCTATATTCTATTTCCGTAAAAATAGATGTATATAATTACAGTAAATATTAATTTGATACTTTAACATTTTCTTTAGAAAACATTTCTGATTTCAATTTGATACATAATTTTAATACTATCATTGTACAAATAACGTACATCAATCTAAACTATTAAAAAGTGTATTAACCACTTGCGCTGGAAAGACGTGCCAGGTACGTCGAGATGTTTTTGTACCGAAATCGCCAATGATGTGGGTGGTATACACGTCGATAGTCAGTTATCCCAGAAATAAAAGGAACGTACCACGCACGTTTCTTTTTTTTCTTGCGAAAAAAACCATGGCAAAGGCTAAAAATACTCGTTTTCAAAATTTCGGTTAGATATGGCAGACATTTTTTTTACAAACTATTCATTTTCCTGATTATTAAATGCGTAAAAGGATGTCTATTGGTAACAAGCCGTTTCTTTTACAAGCAAAGCAATGGGGACATTTTCCCAGGAACATTTCACCAACAACGGCTAAAAAAATCCTCAAAGAAGATGTAAAATTTGCGCAAAAAACAATAAACGCAGTGAAACTACCTGGGAGTGCCAGCAATATCTTGTTGCATTATATATTCCAGATTGTTTTGAAATGTATCGTTCTGTACAAAATTATTAATAAACAAAATTACTCTACATATAATAACTGTGTAAAATAGGTAAAGACAACATTCTTCACACCAGACTCTGCCGAGTCTTCTCATTTCAAGTTGAGACTCACGTCGAATAACAATGTAACGGTTGGGCCCGCGATTCTGTAAACGGTTGCCAGCGCAAGTGGTTAAACTAATAAATATTTTATATTCCAACAAAATGAGAAGCTACGGCTGGATATAAATATATGTGTACATATCAAGGGCAAGGCTGTACATTGTCAAACAAAGCTATAATAATTTATTATAGCAAAAATCTGCATTGCTCACATATATACAAACATATTCAAAAATACACGTGCTCTAATCAAACAACGTCATAAAACAATAAGATATTTTGCGATAACAAACGTTTTAATAGTGGGCAGAGTAATACATACATATTAATATGAATACATATATATATATATATATATATATATATATATATATATATGTATGTACATATATATATATATATATATATATATATATATATATATATATATATATATTATGTGTGTGTGTGTCAGAGAGTAGTGTGTGTGTATGTATGTACATAAATAACGTGTATATATATATATATATATATATATATATATATATATATATATATATATATATATATATATATATATATGTCTCTTTTTTTATACTGGGTAGACCTTGCCGCGTTAAATAAAGCCGCTGTTCTGTTTATCAACACCAAGATTACCGCACTAGCACTGCTCGTACAAACCATTTCACTTGAATTTTACTTTATACATTTACACAAATAGAAATAATGTATGCATTTTCACACATATCCGTTATGATATTTGATTGTACAAATTAGCTTTAAAGAGTACAAAATATACATATATGTATGTGAATATTTTATATATATATATATATATATATATATATATATATATATATATATATATATAAATTATGTATTCGTAGAGAAATATCTGGCTCCCAAAACCTTTACCTTTAATGTACAGTTTTTATCAATTGAATATTTACTATTTTTTTCAATTTTACCGTAAATTTTTCTGATGAGAAAAAATATATATATTCTTTGTATTATTCAAATTACTTAAATCAAAGTTACATATAAAGGATATTTTATCTGATAATAATTATATATATGTATATATATATATATAGAGAGAGAGAGAGAGAGATTTTCATATTTTTAAATCAATATAAATGCTCTTTGTCTGAATTATTTTGTTTAATTCCCAACAAAAACAATTTGAAAACATTGTGAAGAACATTTTTCTTTACTATGTAATTAATAATAAAAAGAATATTCTAACAATAATAAAGAGTGATTCACACACACAAACATACAATCATTTGTATTTGCACAGCATCACATGTATTACGAACATATATCATTAAAATAATTTCTAGTGCTAATATAACGTACAGTTTGCAAATTAGTATAACAAATATCGACAGATTATTGCTATAGCTTTCAATTTAACAAATTTAATGTTAAAACATACATACTAATAATCGTGTATGAAGGGATTTAAATTATATAAAGTAACGATTAATTTTGTGGAGGTATTAAACTGTTACCCTACATTTTTCGGATACATTTCCACATATCTCTGTGTATATATATATATATATATATATATATATATATATATATATATATATATATATATATATATATATATATATCTTGTATAGTGTATGAGAATTGCAGAGAACATATTTGTATACAGTGATCACAGCAAGTCGAGTATCACATGCGCTCAAGGTCGTTTCGCCAACTTGATTTTTCACTAATTGACGGTAGACCAGGAATTATGGCCAACAAAACATGCATCTTTTGATTTCCTGGCGTTCATATGAATAATAATGAGTTCTTTTTATCATATATTTAATCATATCATTCATCTATTTTTGCAAAACACAAAAATGCTAAAAAGTGGCAAAAATGATTTTAATTCTCTTCAAAAATCTGTTTTCAAGTTAACTGAACAATATCTATTAACTTTTATTAGCTTCTTATATTGAATATTCAGTAGTTTAAACTGATTATATTACACTTGTACCTGTTTTATAATAAATGTATACATTTTATACACATATGAGATTCTTTTCTCCACAAATTTGGCATATATATATATATATATATATATATATATATATATATATATATATATAATATTTATTAATCGGTATGAATCATTACTATAAATAATTTTCAAAGAATAAAATATGTTTATAATAAATGTTAAATATTCTTCTTCTAATATAAATCATTTATATTAATATAAATACTAAAACATTAATTGTAATTATACAAACTGCACATTTTAATTAAAGTTATATTTTTTAATCTCAATGTTAATAAAAATATATCCATTTTTTTCCGAAAATTGCATATTCGTTTAATTGTCATCATTTTCTCATTTTTGAGCGTCAAATTTACTGTAAAATTCAAACAATACTTAGTCACGTTTTTATATACGTAGCATGAAATGAATTTAAAGTGAATACATTTCTCCACAAATATACTATTGTGGGATATAAAATATTTTTAACTGAAAAAAGTCAAATACAAAATAAAATTAAAATAGCTTAGAAAATATATATTCTTATATCACAACAAACTTACATTAGTTTTTAATTATCCTTAGTCGTATTTTAATATTTATTTATATAAATATTGATTTATTTCTATATAATATACATTTATTTCTATATATGTACATTTTCGAATATTTACCAATTACTTCATTTAATAAATTTGATCATATAATCAGAAACTCATTAATTTTATTATACATTAATCTGATTTTCCGAACTATTACGGCCTACTTCAAATTACTGTATAGTAAATTCTTAATATCAATATGTAAATAAACATACTTTCAATAACATATTTAACATACAGACTATCAAATTACTCCTAATTAATATAATATATATGACTCAAATTCATATACAATGTTCAGACGCACATAAACGATACACACATTATTTGTTTTAATTGTTACTATTTACAGTAAGAACAAACTTAATATGGATTATTATATTAAAATAGTACCAAATTTCTTAATTTACTGATTGTCTCGTATATTGTAAAGTAATACAAAATAACTGAAAGTTAAAATAATTTATGGTATATTTGATGGAAAGAAAACCACTGCAATAGTTATTTAAACAAATTAAACAAAATGTTTAGTATTTCAGATTAGTTTTCAATGCTCACAATGTATTTTGAAAACATTTTGCTAAAAGTGTTTAAATTGCATTAAATTAAATATTAAAGAATAGAAGATAATAATAAAAAATTGTAGTTTGTTCTACAATAAAAGAAAGTTCCTGAAAATTATTTATTAAACTAGTTAAACGATCGACATAAATATAAACCTACATTATGCCACGAAAAAGCATAAATTATACAAAATATCACAAACACCAATAAAATCGTGTAAAGGTCAAATCAATATAACATCAACATTTTCATTCTTATCAGATCCTATAATGGATCAATCTGAAATATTTATTATTCATAACAGTCATCTTGAAACTACGACAAATACTTTATATATATATATATATATATATATATATATATATATATATATATAATCACGAATATTTCATAAACAATACGTCAGTTAGAATTTTCGTGACAGTTTTCGATTAGGCATACAAGATCGTGTTGAATAAATATCTTAAACGAAAAGTGAAATGTCAAAAAATTACATTTTTCATATAGAACCCTTGACCCTCATGATATATCACGACTTAGTGCATAAATAAATACACACATCTCCTTTCTGCCTCCCAACCACCTTCCCTCCCTCTCTCTCTCTCTCTATATATATATATATATAATTATCTTTAAAATTAAATCACAAATTTTGCCTAATATAATTTAAAAAAACATTTGGAAAACTTCCAAATCTCATTCAAATATGAACTACAGCTATTAGTATTTTTCATTAAATCAATATATATATATATATATATATATATATATATATATATATATATATATATATATATATATAGTAGTATACCTCAACAAAGAATATAATATATATATATATAATGTCTGAAAACAACAGATCACCAGAAAATAATGTTAAAAACACATCATCAAAAATTAAAATATATAAACCAGATAATCATAAATAGTTACAATATAATAATTCTCTTATTTTGTCAACTTTTTAATTACAAAAAATATTTAGTATTTTAGAAATAATAGCAAATTCATTTTTTTCGAATTAAAAAGGTAACTAGATAAGACTAGAAGCTTTTTACAATTAAATTGTTATGTACACTGAAAATAATTTTTCACGTAAATGAAATAATAAACAATTTAAATTAATACATATTTCAATTATTCAATCTATCCATTAAAATATAAATTAATCGATTTTTAAAACCTGTACGTTTTAATTATATATATATATATATATATATATATATATATATATATATATGTACATATAGATAGATAGATAGATAGATAGATAGATAAATAGATAGGTAGGTAGATAGATAGATAAATAAATAGATAGATAGATAGATAGACAGATAGATAGACAGAGAGGGTGACAGAGAAGGAAATAAATATAGTACCTCAAGCAATATATAAACCGGAGATTTATCAAATAAATTTTCTGACTAAATTCATAATTAAATCGTTAAATTATGTTAAATAGTCGACCACCAAGGTCAACTGGGAGATCTTCATACCAGTACAATACAAATGGTATAGTGTGTTCGCACACCGTTTCAGATATACTAACAAAATCTTGAAAAACGACAATTGGAATACAAAGAATACAAGTAATTAAAAAAAAGTTTTTATTATGTCATACATAAAGAGAAAAAACAATGCGTGGAGATGTAGTTTACAATAAAATTTATTTTTATTTTCTGGACTAAAAATAATATTCAACGTAGTCCCAATCTACAAATAAAAAACATTGATTTTATTCTAAATATAATATGTACCAAGAAAAAGTCGCGAACAATAATAAAACAATTCGACTTGTGATAAAATGAAATTAAAAGTGAATTTCTCTTTATTGCCGCTTATCATTATAATTTTAATAATATGTAACGATATAAAAGTATGTAATAATCACTAAGATACAAAATAAAAAAATTAACATACACATACACATTGTATATGTATATATATATATATATTTATATATATATATATATATATATATATATATATATATATATAAATAATATGTAGATAAGTGTTTTTAATCTGTTTTTTTTAAATGAAATATTAATTTGAAATTATATTTAATCTCCTATCTAGTTTTGTCATCTAATGTGTGAATAGTAGGTAAATTATGTATTATAAGCGAATTCTTTTTAAAAAATACTAGTATAGAAAAAATATATTATTCGTCTACTTAAAAATGAAAAAAGTAAATCATTGTTATGATCATCTATATGCAAATATCTTTTATTTATCAGAAAGATCATCTGTATGATCAAAATTACAAAATACAATAAGCATATAATTTATTAATTACAAATTTATCCCATGAGAAAAAAACAAATAAAAAGAAACAGATGTCAACGTCATTACTTTAGGGGTTCAGATTATTTTATTTCATACACAGTGTGAAAGTACGAAACGACATTTTTAGCACAGAACTTATAAACCATATATTTTATACATTATATGTGTGTATGAATGCATGTATATATATTCAACAGAAACAATTTATTATTAATCAAAACTATGAGTTAAATCAATTTCAAAGAATAAGTTATATAGGGTACGAAATCAATTTCCGGTTTGTTTCCTATATATAGACATATGCAAAAAATACGGAAATTTCTCTATTTTTATAGATTGTTAAAACTTTAAATTAAATAGATAGATATATACTTATTATTTATATTGAACCAGCTTCTATTTTTTTAAAAATATTTCCTGATTCTATATTCTGTGTGAACGGACACAACTTGAAACCAGATAGGAATATGGTGATTTCTTTTCAGTTGATTTCTATATTATTAACAAATATAAAGTGTGTTCATTAAATTAAATATAATGAAATATTTTAATTTTCTCCTCATTATACACACCTTTATTAGGGATAAGAAAAGGACGTAAACAAAAATAATCGTTTACTTTTATAATAAAAAATATTTATAATAATTTATACTTCGATGAATATAATTATGACTAACTATAAATCTAATAATTATCTGGTTAATTGTAAAAAGAAGCTTGTTTTATCTGTCGTATAATTTCATAATTTTATGTATTTATTTATTTTTTTTGTATTACATACATACATTTTAAATTAATATTTTATATAAAAAAATCTGTATTTTTAAAATTGAATTGTGAACAAATAGCTTACGAAAGTATATTTTTTATTAATTTTTTCATTAATTTTTATAATTCACTCTAGTAGTACTTTAATAATTCGAGCTTAATTTTTAAAAAAATGCACTTTAATCGATGTTATATTAATAACGATTAAATTTAATTAACCAAATTTTCTCAAGTATTATTTCTATATAAATATATTATTGTTAACTAATTTATATTGTAAATATAAATTTTCATATTTATTTATATATAAATACATAGATTAATTAATAAATAAATATCAATTTAATGAAGATAATTTACAATAGAGATACAATTTAAATTCGTTTTAGAAAATCGAATTCTTTGTATGGAAGAATTCTTCTACCAATCTTATTTATAATTTACACCAGGGAATATATATATATATATATATATATATATATATATATATATATATATATATATATATATATGTATGTATGTATGTGTGAAAAAATGTTCCCAGAAAAATGTATATCTTTTATTATATTTACACAACAGTGACATGAAACAATAAAATATTTTTTAAATTAATTTTCGTAACGTAGCACGTTTCCAGTTTTTTTAGCACTCTTATTTACATTACTAATTGATGTGTCTGAACGTCTATAATTTTATAGTTAATTCTTCCTAGAATAGATAATAATATCTCCGATTTTTTGCTACAATTATCAACTTGGGTTGAGTGACAATTGGCCTGAGAGATATGTTCTGAACTTACACAAAATACATTTCATATTCATTTGGCCATCACATTTGCAATAAGACTGCAGGATATTGGTATATTTATTACTAAGGAAAAATTATCTCATAACTACAATATATTTACTGATATAGCTTCTTTAACAATATAACACTCTAATGCAACTTGTATATTTAAACCTGCCCAAGCATATGAATGTTTTGCGTGCATGTATGTATGCTGATACAGACACACAGATATATATATATATATACATATATATATATATATATATATATATATATATATATATATATATATATATATATATATATATTTATGAAAAAGTAGAATGATATATTTTTTTAAAATTCTGCTATTAAATTGTATTATCATTTTATGACATGGTATCTTATTCATATTATATATATATATATATATATATATATATATATATATATATATATATATAATATATATATATATATATATATATATATATATACATATATATATATATATATATATATATACATTTTAAAAATTAATATTTCTCTTAAAATAAATAATATGAAAAATTATTATCGGTTTTTATAAAATATAAATAAAACACATTATATTCATTTCAGATAATTAGAATGATCGAAAATCGTCCTTTAATCATTTAACCTCGGTGAAAATCAACAGTAATTTATTAACACATAATATAAGAAAACCATATTTCGTCATGTAACTATGCACAATTTTCTGCGTAAGAACAAATATTTACAGAAATGATAATACCGGTATACATTCAAACTTACTGTATACTAAAACGACAGATAAATATGATTTAATAGGACGTGTTAAATACGATAAAAATGAAAGGACGTGAAAACATTAAATGAAAATAATGTAAAAAGAAATTAATAATTCAAAATACACGACTAATGATCATTTAACGCGCAAATAATACTATTTTTGCAGACTTTTACTTTCGGATGAGAAATGCTGCCAATTTAAAATCATAACGTGTGTCAATTTATGAATAATTTTGATCGATTCATTCATTTATTTAAAATGACCATATATATATATATATATATATATATATATATATATATATATATATATATATATATATATATATATATATATATATATATATATATATATATATATATATATATATATATATATATATATGAATGTGTGTATGTATGTGTAGATCACATTTAAATTTTACTTCTTTTGATATTTGACTATTTTTGTTGAACACCTATTTAAATTTTAGTAACGAACAAACAACCGAATGACTATCGCAAAAAAACTTCGTACGTATTTCGCATTTTAAAACAGTTTATGCAAAATTTTATTTGCACGTATGTCAAGATGTATGTTTAATGTTGGGAACGTGGAACGATACATTCATTCTCGATCGATGGATGTATTTCAACCGTACTTTTTCATTTATTTTTGAATCTTAATCACATTGCACATGCCTCAAATTTTGTGTACAAACAATTCTCGTACTGGAAGAAACACAATTTCATTACATCGCATATCTGCCGAGTTCAGAGAATGATATCACGGTTTTAAGGCGGGTAGCGTAGTAACCGATCTCGGAGAATATGTTCTATTAGTGTAGTGTATAGAGTGAGACCTTCATTTGTCACTAACATACACGATTAACCTGTGAAGGCCACTTCGCATGGTTCTGACATTTAGGAAGGCAAGTCGAACAAACAGTATAATGTACACGTTCTGCTTCCTTCTCTCTTTCTGACGCACACGATACATTTGCACCAACCAACGCGCATACATATGAAATCAAGTGTACGTAAATATATGTATACTTAAATGAACAGAAATATGAAAGAAGCGCATTATATATATGTATAATATATATATATATATATATATATATATATATATGTATGTATATATATATATATGTGTATATATATATATATATATATATATATATATATATATATATATATATATATATATATACATACAACCATGCGTTTTATGCAGAGATACAGTCATATGTATGTACATATATATATATATATATATATATATATATATATATATATATATATATATATATATATATATATATATATATATACTCATATATATGTATGATGTGTGTGTATATGTATGTATGTATGTATGTGTATATATGTATATGTATATATATATATATATATATATATATATATATATATATATATATATATATATATATATATATATAATTGAAATCAATTTATATGTTTCTCCGATGGCCAACAAGGAACATATGACGACAATAACAACATCCAACCAGTTAAGCATCAACAAAATTTACTTACAATGTGACAACATTGATCCATCGGAAAAATCGTCGCAAATATTGAAATAATACGATAGTCGTCACTCGGTTAAAAAATAAAAACACTTAAAACACAAAAAAACACAACATCGTATCGTGCATAACACTGGCCACTGGCACTTATCTTGCTATTTTTTGCGACTAAAGAATATCAAACTATAGAAAATAAAATATATATTATTTTATTAATGGCATATTCTTTTTTAATTCTTTATAATTAACTGATAAACTGTTGTTACAGTTAAAATGAATGTTGTAAAAGATGTGTCCAGCTTATTTGTTCACATGATAAGCACAAGACCGAACCGAATTCCTGGCTAGTAGCCAAATAGCGACAAACAAGTGTCTCCTCGACTTACCCGACACATTCGCGTTTTTCGCGATTCGTAATTCGGCCGTAATATATCTTTACATATGGTCGTATTTTGATCAACATTAGCATTGTACCCAACACACTATGGTGCACTGCGATGGCGAACGACTGTTTCTCTTCCACTCACTTCATGCCATCATTCTTACACACTCTCTATTAACTCTTATGACGTCATCTGATTGATCCATCCACCGCTTACGATGGCTTGAGCTGAGATTCTGAACAAAATAATATCAAATGCTATCAAGTTTCATGTGTGTAGGCAAATGTATACTACATACTTACATATATGTGTATGTATATATATATATATATATATATATATATATATATATATATATATATATATATATAGCTAGCTAGCTAGCTAGATACATAGATAGATAAAGAGATAAATAAATGTGTAGAGAGACAGATACATTAACAGTGTTTTATCAAATAATTCTAATAATTTATTGTATACCTCATATTTTAACCAAATCTATATTTTTTCCGTAAAAAATCTGCTTTTATACACTTAAATTTCGTCTTAAGGTATAATATGTATCACTACAAAGTGAATATTAAATATTACTTTTATTAAGTGTATTAATAAACAAAATTAAAGTCATTTGCATTTGTGAACTAATATATTTACCAAATTCCATTCTTAGCAATGAAAAATATGATAGGGTTCTTATAAAAATTCTTTAAATATATCAAGTTATTTTCATTTACCAAAATATCTATGTATAGTTACAATATTTACGTTTTGTTATATTTATAACTAGACACTTTTAAATAGCCGTTCTTAATAAAAATATTATTCTCTTTTTATATAAAATAAATTTAAAATAAAATTTTCAATGAAAACACTTTTAAGAAACGACCTGTTTTTAAAATAAACCTTTTATTTATAATAAAGTTAGATGTTTTATGTAAGAGATATGTGATTTATGTTATAATAATTTATAATAAAGATTATAATCCAAATTTAACAGATTTCAGGTTTGATTTTTCGCACGTTTTAGAAATTTAACTTTTAGATTTTTGTCATGTATATATGTGGATCAACTTAATACCAAATCATAATAATATTCGTAAATAAAACCTGAAAATAATTATATTTTTGATATGAACGCGGAGTGTTATCTGTTTTATAAACATATTGTACAGAATTCCATCCGACAGCTTAGTTTGTCAATTCTTGTCGGGAAACGTCTGAACACAGTAATAATGCTAACGCGAAAAGAGCAAATTCGTCTCAGATATAACTTTGGAGTTATATCTTTTACAAGAACGCAAAGTGAATTCAATGCGTTGCTTAAATATTATAAGATGAACTATAGGTAGTGTTGATGTTCATCGCGAGAGGGGTTCGCGACGAGAGGTGCAATTCTGAAATTCGCAACCTGATCCAAGGCCTGCTATCATCACCTTTATCAACAACAGCAATGCTCTTTTTTATCAGAGACAGCTGTACGAATAACAATCAATAAAGACACCTATTGCAAATGGTGAAAAAAACATGGCTGCTCTGTATTTGTTCACAATTAAAAAGTGCAAAATTTACATGTAGTTTTAGCCATATTTATATTTTTAAATAATTTTTTAACGGTCGTAATGGGATATTTTTGTATAAATATTCAAGATAATTATTTGGAATATAAATATTGAATAGTATTTGAAATCTTTAATACAGTATATATATATATATATATATATATATATATATATATATATATATATACACCCTTACCCTCTCCCAAACTATTAAAACAAATTCAAAATTACTTAAATATATCATGAACTTTTAAAAAATCCTTCATTGAAAAATTCTTCTATCATTGAATTATACAGCATATTTTTAAATTAATTTTCAAATTATTGTATTCTTCATATATATATATATATATATACATACATATAGAGATAATTATATATATATATTTACATATATATATATTTATATATATATATACATATATATATATATATTTACATATATATATATATATATATATATATATTTACATATATATATATATATATATATATATATATATATATATATATATATATATATATGTATGCACATAAAATGAAACAACACATTCAAACGATTTGTAAATTTCATTTTAATCGACTGAACAAATATTTTACATTGCTGTAATTAACAATAGATGGCTATAGATGTTACTAATTCAATGTATATTTATATGGTTGTATTTGCTTGGTTATGTACATGGAAGCTATAAGAAGGAAACCGAACTCGGTCGATTGCCTATTGTAATCAATTTATGAAACTCGACTATCAGTTGATGGCGCTAGTAGCAGATTGAAGGGACTTCTGCGCGAAGGCCGATGCGCACAATTCTCCAAAACCATAATAACTGCAAGCACAGCATGTACTAACAAATAAACGTAAACAAGACAATGGAGACGTTGAGGTTAGAATACCTAGGTTACTTGCGTTTCTATGCGCAGTTCATTCCTCGCAGAAGTCACCGACTGAAACTAAAATAATCACTTTTTGGTGCCTACAGATACCGAAGTTCGGTCTCTTTCTTATAGCCTGCTTAGTTATGTACATGTTATGTATTTATTTTTTTAGAAAAGTGGTTTTTAACTAAGAAGACGATATATTATTCCTTAAGGATCGAATAATTGATTGAAAATACAATTAATTCAGTCATTTTTAATAACTATACAGGAACATATTATGTAACTCAAAAGTGTGGAGTATGCAGAAAACTTAAAAATTACTGGTTATACTATATGACATTTCCCGTAATTTGAAAATGTATATTAACCTTTTTGTTTGGAATTATCTTTAAAAAAATTATTCAATGAATACTTTTAAGACCATATCATAAATAGCAATTTATTGAGAAGCAACAGTAAGTAATATTTAATTAACCTATCATGTATAGGTGTAAAATAAGTCACCATACAACTATTTTATAGTATACATACATACATATATATATATATATATATATATATATATATATATATATATGTATATATATATATATATATATATATGTATATGTATATATATATATATATATATATATATATATATATATAATGTGTGTGTATATGTATATATACTAAACATATATATATATATATATATATATATATATATATATATATATATATATATATATATATATATATATATATATATGTTTAGTATATATACATATACACACACATTATATATATATATATATATATATACATATATATATATATATATATATATATATATATATATATATATATATATATATAATGTGTGTGTATATGTATATATACTAAACATATATATATATATATATATATATATATATATATATATATATATATATATATATATATATATATATATATACATATATATATATATAATGTGTGTGTATATGTATATATACTAAACATAAAAAAATGTTTTTAATCTTAGCTGAAATCTTTCATCAAGTTATATCCACACTTACTACAGTTAAGTAATTGCATTTTGAAAGTTCTTTTCAAAACAATTTAAGTATATAATTATCCTATATTCAGTGTTTTTCTGTTATTTATAATTGTGACATACAAAATGAAATATATTATTTTGCTTATTTAAAATTATATTATTTTCATTTATATTACTTTAACATGAATGTTCTTTTTTATATCAAATCAAATGAAATAATGTAAATATTTATATCCCTTTATTAAACTTTGTTTTAGTGATTTCATTATTTTATCATTTATATCAAAGAGCAACATTTGCTGAAGTAGATGAAGTTATTTTTTTTAACAAATGCCAAAACACCATTTGTGAAGATTGGTTAAATGGATATGAATGTATAAATGAAAATTGTGTTCATAATAAGATAAAAAAAATTGTATCATATATTCATAAAGCTAAAAAGACTATAGATATGTCAATATATACAGTAAGTCAACCAACATTGATAAATGCATTAATAAAAGCAAAAAAAAGAGGAGTTCATGTTAGATTTATAACAGATCGAACAGTTGGTTTCGAAACATCTGCAGTTGCACGGTTTCTTGCAAATGGTATTGAAGTGAGAACCAAGAAATCTGCATATTTAATGCACAACAAATTTTTTTGTATAGATACATTCAGTTCGGAAGGTGTAATTATAACTGGATCAATGAATTGGACAAAACAATCTTTTCAGGAGAATTATGAAAATGTCAATATTATGTCAAAAAAAGCTATAAGAGATGAATTCCAAAATTATTTTGACTCACTTTGGGAAGTATTTAGTCGAAGTGGAGAATGAGTCTGAGAAATGTATTATATACATTTTTCATTTTATACCCTGAAAAAGTACAATGTGTGTTCATATGTTTTTTTTTTTATTGTATATATGTATTCTATTGTAAAAGTATAATATTCTGTATATTAATATACTAAATATTATGCAAATAAATATATTTTGATATTTCAGCTTCATGGTCTTAAATATTTTCATTTTATATTATTTAATTGTAACAGTCTTGTTTAATTAGTTGATTTTTTTTCTTGACTGATTATTTGTATTGTCATGTTTATTACAATAGTTTTATTTGTTTATATTAAGAAAATAAAGGAAGTTGTAAACTATGTTTATTTAGGCAAATTTAGTAACAGTAACTCATTTATTAAGAAATCAACAGAAGAATAATGGAATAGAGTTTATTTCCATGAAGTATCAATATTTAAGCAGAACTTTATTTTGTATAGTAGAGTATTCATGAAGTATATCCACTCTGTCCTTAAAATTAAAAAAAATGTCTTTAGTGTCATTAAACAGAATAAAGTGATATAGAAAAATATATATTTAGGATAATAAAAAGAGAGATAATGATAACCTATTTAGCTACAATAATAAAAATAAATATTTTGGCATTAAAATGAGCGATAAATGATGATGGAAAGCAGAAATTATTGACTAAGAAACAAGATATAAAAAGATTCAGAAAAACGATAGATATCATAAAATGTACAAAACAGAAAACTATACATTGAAACGTTCAAATTAGAAGAATTTGAAAAAAAATAATTTAGTTTTGAAGTACAATTATTATTATGTATGAGTATATATATATATATATATATATATTTATATATATACGTGTATATATATATATATACACGTATATATATATATATATACATATATATATATATATATATATATATATATATATACATATATATATATATATATATATATATATATATATATATATATATACATACATATATACACGTATATATACACACTCATACATGTATCTGCTATGTAATGCATTTGTAAATGCAGATGTACAAATATAATAACACATGTTCTTATACGAAATGAACGAACGTAACTTTGATTTCAAACAGGATTTGCATGTGGTTTTGATAAGGAAAAACAAATTAAATTTAACTACGTCTTATACTGACAGTGCATAATATAGAAGAATAAAAAAACAACAAATATAAAGGTCAATATGTCAAACAATCAAAATTTGTAATTATTGTCGAAATCATTTTGAGTTAATCAAAGTTTGATTTCTGCAAATAAAAATATTTTGGCATAAAATTGTTTAAGTATTGAAATGAAATTATTTATTTATATATTGTTATTAGATTAATCATATGTCTACTGTCACAATTACTATAAAACTTATAATAATAGTTATAAATGATAGTCTTTTCATTTTTCATCATTTATTACAATTTAATAACGGTATTATGTAAGAGAAATACTTTTTAATCATTTTAGTTTATTTAATTTAAATGTGTTGGTTTTATCTTGAACTTATTAGTACCCGTATCCGGACGCGCCATCAGTCAATTTTAGAAATGTACTTATTATGTTTAGCAAAACTATAATTGCAAAATTCTTCAGCACCATAAAATATATTTTACTCAAACAATAAATATTGTCGTTTTTTTAATAGGATACTGCTAGTGACTAATTTAGATTCATAGTTTAGATCACTATAAAGAGATTATTTTATGGTAATCTTTCAATTTCAATCATTTTTTAATACAAGAATCATTTTTTTAAATGAAACAGCACAAATATGTCGTTAGATTAGCTTCAAAATTGTGATATATGGGTCAAAATTTAATACTATCAAATATTTATTTGTATAGTTCCTTCTGTCAGTAATTTGATTTGATTTCATCATAATACAGTCTAACATTTACTAAACTCACCTTTATATATATATATATATATATATATATATATATATATATATATATATATATATGTATAAGTATAGATAATTCAATTTAGGCTTTCAAATGGAAGTATTAAAAGGGGGTACAGGGGTTATGAAAAGACATGTTATTTTTTATTTAGTATTTTAGTTCAATTCAATAGTAAAATACAATTGAATTAATACTAAATGGGGGGTAGCGTGTTTTTTTAATTTTTGCGATTTTTTTAATACTTTTGTGTGGAAGCTTAAGTTAATTCTCTCTCTCTCTCTGTATATATATATATATATATATATATATATATATATATACAAATACATAAACATATACATACATACATGTTTACACCACTAAGAATTTTCTGGTCAAAAATGTTTCGTAATATAGTGGTTTTTCTGTATCTTAGTGTTTAAAGTTGATAATATCACTACTGAAAAGCGCATAAGCAACAAATATCAATGATAAAATCATTTATTAAATATTTTTGACCAGAAAAATTCTTTGTGCTTTGTGGCATGAACAAATAATTCAATTGTGAAACATCATTTCATATTTTCAATGATAGCTACTTTTAATTTTAAAAAGCTGTATATTGTTGTCTTTACAATAATATTTGATTTTAAGTACAATTATCGCAATAGAAAATGTAAATTAAAGAAATTAATGTCATTTTTCATTTTGGTTTCTAATAAATTGTTTACGAAGTGATTAAATTAAGATGAATCATTTTTCTTATCAAACTATATTCGTTATTTTTATTTCCTAATTGGAGAAATACTAATAAAAAAGAAATAAAAAAATTAAGAATACATAACTTAAGTATTTGTTTATTAATAGTTTGATTAGTATGTTTTTGAAAGAGGTTTGATATTATTTAGTATTCTAACTCCGAAATAATAAAAATTAATCTACTTCAAATATTGTGTTTTTAGTATTCAAAAATGTAGTAAAATGCTAACAAAAACTATATCTTAGATATTAGTTTGTGTCTCAATTTCGAATTAATATAGTTCTGGCGAATTTAGTATTTTCATTTGAGTTATTGTTTACGTATAGATAAAATGTAATACAAAAGTATATTTTATCATCTTTTTCAGAATCAAATTTATACAATAAACACGTTTGAAATTTCTATATGATTCATACGTTGCGTTTGGGGCTTTCCAAAGAAACAAGTCATTCTTGTTTATTGGATCGGTCCAATATACATTTTATTTTATGAGTGGGTATTTGTATACGCAACCTCATTGGAAATCATATTAATTAAAGAATTTCATTCTTTATGGTTAAGGAAAAAATTAGAACAAACCATGTTTTTTCTATGAATTTAAAAAATGTGTTTCTTAATGCGGTTAAATTAAATTTAAAATGCAATATCATCGTGTTTATAAATAATTTCTTTTAAGTATATACATATACATATATATATATATATATATATATATATATATATATATATATATATATATATGTATATAATAATAGTAAGTAAATTTTCGTCATTTATTGAAATAAATATTTTTAAAAATTATATTTTATTTAATACTATATACTTTTCAAATCTTTATTCGAAAAAAATATGAATTAATTTTGATACTTTAACACAAATAAATTAAAATCTCATTTCTGTGTAATTTGAATAATGCATTTAGTTTTTGCATATTCATTTATTTCGAGTAACTAGTCTTATATATTGAGAATTTCTGATCCCTCCATTAGTGTTGACTTGTTCTTTGTTCCTTTTTTCATACTTGTTATTCATACAGCGTATATACAACTTTTATTTTAACAATAATTTTCCTTATATATTTTATATTTCGTAAAAAAAATTATCATGTAATATTTCTACTTCTTCATTTAGTAAGTTAATATGAATTTAAATATTATAAAGTCAATTGCGATTTTTTAAGATTATTGTAATAAATTTATTAAATTATATTTGTTAAGGCATTCATTTTCTGTGTTGTGTATAAATCAATAATAAAAATATATAAGAAACCTCAAAATTATTACATTATAAGCTATTTTGTTTCTAAGTACAATAATTAAGAAACAAATTTACCTTTTACTAACAAAACCTTTTAGCATGTTTTTATAAACAAAATGTTTATTGACTATAATATTTATTGTGAAATAATATTAGATTGTACTTTAACGTTACTACAATAGAAATAAACTATTTTAAATACTACTAAAATTATTAATTGTTCTATCGTCACGGTTAAAACACACCCAATGCATTTATAAACTAACATAGAAGTATTGAATTGATAGTTCAGGTGATAAGATTTCCTTTGTGGTAGATACAAACTTATTTAATGATAACACATTTCCGGGATGTAGAGAATTTCATTTTCAAAGACGTTTAAAATTTTATATTTTGTATGCATGAAGGTCGTAAGAAGGATTTTTAAAATAAAGTAATAATAATGAATCAAACATAAATATTGTATTCACTATTGTATTTTATGTAAAAAAGAACTACAGGTGTTCATTTATTTTTTCACACATGCATATATAAACATACATACTTATTTTATATATATATATATATATATGTACACACACACCATATTAGCTCTAATATAGGACGAATCCCAGTTTCATCCAAAGAAATCAAGAAAAAAGCATTTTTACTACCACGATTATAAGACGGCACGCAGTTTTTCCCAAAGAAAACCAAAATTTTGATTTACGTTTTAATAGAATATATTTATAAAAATTTCACAAACACACACTTAAAAAGCTTACAGTGGCTTGTTAGTCTGAATTTCTGAAGATCCGAATATAAGATGATCTTTTTTTTATTTATGAAAATCTGTGGAGAAAAACCTCGATTTATATTTGGGCTAATACGTTATATATATATATATATATATATGTATATATATATATATATATATGTAAATATATATATATATATATATATATATATATATATATATGTAAATATATATATATATATATATATATATATATATATATATATATATATATATATATGTGCGTGTCTGTGTGTGTGTATCGCAATTGTTAAAATAACATATCTTTGTGACGTAATTGACAATATCAAATGAATTCGGTGTAAAAACCAATGGAACAGGTTTACTATGGATATACATATATGCTTAGTATAAATAAGCACTGTTGTTCTTTCATCAATCAGTTCATCTTTAAATTTCAATAGGTTAGTTTCGTTGTAAAATTCATCATTATACCTGTATATCACACATTTTGAAATATACAAAATGGTGAGTGTTATTTTACGGTATTAATTCTCATTTCCTTCTCGTTCAAATCATTAATTAGCGACATTTTATTAATATTTTTGAAAAGTTTAATTTTGTGTCATTTATTTGTTACACGTTTTTAGAAAATTGCAATTTTTTTATATAATAAAATGCAAATTATTACTTCTTGTTGTGGAATAAATTTATTTTTTTTCCTCATTTGGTATGCTTCACATATATTTTATTTATTATTGTTAAAACTAGTACATTAAATCTTTTATTACCAAAATATATACGTAATTGTTAATTTTATTAAATTATGTATATTTTCGTCGTATTGGTGATTGAGTTTTTTATGTGAATAGTTAATGACGATTAATTTATTGATATACGTTAAGATATTTACGTTTCTCAAAAAAATTGTTACTATATTTTTGTATGCAATACAACAGCTATAGATCTGTTACCTTATTCAGTTTATTTATACACATTTAGTGTTTTTTTTCTTTTAATTATGTGAATTTTTGTAGCTACTTATATTATTTTATGTTCAATATTTTCTTTGTAAAGATTTGGAATTTTTTTTGAAGTTGATACTTTCATAAAATTAAAAATGTTTTACAATATAAAAGAAGGATATTTTTATTGTCTGTTTGTCTTAAAAATATTGTATAGTTTGATTTGAAATTACGTTACAAATTCATATGTTTATAAAATTCATTATTTGTATGTGTAATCTAACAACTCATTTTTAAACAAAAGTAATTATGTAAATTTGCATTCGAAATATATTTTTTGTATTTGTCTACAAATTGTTTTGTTAGTTTGATAACATTTGTGTAAAAGATATTTTATTTTTTTATGTAAAAATATCAGTTTATTCAATTATTTGTGTGATATATTTACATTCTTATTTTAATATCTTGTTACATAAATGTTAATAAATCTCTATCAGCTATTATTTCCTTTGTGTTGTTTTTGTTTTGGTTTTTGTTTAACAACATTTGATCAATTTTACAAATCGAAGAGAAACAATTATCAAGGTCGTATATGTAAAAACGTCACATTTTAAACACGATATATACTTTACGTAAAAAGTTTTCTACTTAAAACCGGTTCATAATAGTTTTGTACTAATATTACTTAAAAAAAGTAGAACCAATAAATATATTCAAATCACGTATAAGAAATATCAGTATGACAAGACTTTTTATATTATAATAACATTTAATATTTATATCAAAAATGTTTTTTTTTTGGGTTAATTATGTAAGTATATAATAAACAATATTTTTTCAACTTTTAGGAAAACAATTCATTTAATTATATTACATTAGATTAATATTAAAACTTGTGAGATTCATATTATTATGTATTTCTATGAAATATGTTCTGTTTTTTAATAGTTTGGTGACTTAATGAAATATTATTTTTGTATTAAAAACATCGAATTAAGTATACTTAAGTATTTATTATGTCTATATATGTGAAGTGAATAAACTGAAAATTTATATTCAGGGCTTTTCTAATTAATTCTATTTGTTGTCCGTATAAATTGTATTTCTCAACTGAAGTAATAATTTTTATTATATTTATTTCTTTTTATTCAGTATGTAAAATTTAATTATAATAAAAAATCTTGAGCTGATAATTGTAGTTATACGTGTTTTTGTTTCGTATCAGTATGAAAATGTATAAAATATTTTTAATATTATTACAATAATCTACCATTTAGTATTTTGTTTATTTTAATGACAGTATCAAAAGTATTTAAGTTTATGTTTTGTATATTTCTTAATCATTTACATGAATTTATCATTAAACTTATGTATTCATATATTTATATATAAAATACTTTCATGCACACACACGCATATCGCATATATTATATATATATATATATATATATATATATATATATATATATATATATATATATATATATATACATTATATATATACTAAACAACTTTAATAAGATAATCAAAGAATAGGTTATCATTTGTATGTTGTTATATGTTGAAATAGTATATAAAGATAGTGTAGTAATAATTAAACATTAAAATAATACAAACTGTGTATATATATATATATATATATATATATATATATATATATATATATATATATATATATATATATATATATATATATAGAGAGAGAGAGAGAGAGAGAGATGGCAAATTTCACAGTTTCATTAGAAATACTTAATATTACCTTTTTTTTAGAAACCTTTTAATTTTTCTAACTATTTAATTAGTTTGTATATTTAATCTTTTCTGAAATTAAAGTAATTAAAAATATTTTTTAACAATTACAAGTTTAATAAAAGTAGCTAAAATACAAACATGCAATTTGAATATGTAATACAACTGTTATTATTTAGTTTTAAAATGATATAATATTGATTTATTCCATAATTTGGAATTTTATTAAAATGTTTGACTAAATGTATTTTTTTTTAGAAACTAATTTTCATTTGGGTAGTATTGACTGCAGTCATTATGCCGTCATTGGTAGGTGCTCAACGACCATCTTATGCACCACGGCCAGTCGGTTATCCAAGTTTAGCAAATCGTTTCCGAAATGACAATGAAGATCAAAATGCAAATCAAAATACAAATCAAAATACAAATCAGAATGCAAATCAAAATCCAGATCTTGAAAATCGAAATAGTGGAGTGACTACAACGACAGTTCGTATACCCATCGACGCACTCGGAGATTCTGATTTAGTAAACCGTATTAGTCAATGGCCACGAGAACATCAACCGTTCTGGTATCTTAATTCTCAAATTATTGAGAATGCTCGTAGACAACCTTTCCCACTCCCATCTAATACCCAAGATACAAATTTGGAATCTCGTTTTGGCGGAAGTGGTGCTGTTAATCAATTTGCAGTTCCTCCTAGTACTCCACCACGATCTTCGTTTGTTGGTTCACGCAATCGTTTCCATTAAAATAGTATAAAAAAGATCAGCTTTCGTTCAATATTGTAACGAAAACGAATTTAAAGAACACATTTAAATCAAGTATATGTTAAGGAAATTAATATTTATGTAATTGTATTTTGAACAACATTTTACTGTTGAACTTGAATTACTAAAAATAATACTACTGGTATTGTGATTTTCATTGTGCCTTTACAGACGCTTAAAAGAACTTGAATATATTTTATAGAATAATAAATGGGTAGTAATCTTAATTGCGTATGAAAATTATTTTTTTATTTATTAATTATTTTATCTACACATTTGTAGCAATTTCTTTCTTAAATGTAATTTGACATTATTGATAAATTAACTTCCACGAATTATACTCAAAATTTTATTTGATCAAAGTGATCAAAAAATATTAGTAAAAAAAATTATTTGATTAAAATGTTCGATAGATTATTATTTGTTTTGTCATGGTAAATTTCGACGGTAAGTCCATTGTCCTCAGCGTAGCCATAAAAAATGTTTTGTATTTGCGTTCTGATCATAGCTATCAAAATACAAATTTGAAAAGCAAATATATTATTCACAGAGTGTACACTTAGTGAACTACAGACTCATAATTACTGTGGTTTTACTTTAAGGATGATGACATTGCTATAGAATATTACTGAATAAAAATAGATAATAATATAACGAAGTTGCTTTTGTAAATGTAGTGTTGATATCAAATATCGAGCATGAAACTAACCTTAAGATGGGATGTAAAAGGGAGTGGAAAATTATTAGATATTTTGAAGAAAAATGATGTTTGGGTTGAATTCATTTGTGAAAATAATACACCCTTGCAAGCACCGTAACCCTCACCCTCCCTTATAAAAATGTAAATATATATATATATATATATATATATATATATATATATATATATATATACATACATACATACATATAACTAATAAAATCTGTGATAAAGTAGAACTCCCTTTTTTGTGGAAATTCAATTACAATTATATGTATATATACATACACATATATATATATATATATATATATATATATATATATATATATATATATATATATATATTAAAATTTTAATTTAAATGGCTTAGTATTTTTTAGTTCATGTGTAAAAAATTAGAAGAAAAATTTCTATCTAATATTAAGTCCAATATTAAAGGTATTTCGACACGTGTACTTTGAAGCATGTTTATAGAGCATCCATATATCTATCTAATATATATATATATATATATATATATATATATATGAATTGTAAGGCACATAAATTCTGATATAATTTTACAATAATTCTATGTAAATATTTCATGTATAATCACCTTATATTGTATCCCATCCTACAAATCTATTTTATATTGTGTTAAAATATACTGTATATTTTTAATAGATTTTTATAAATAACGTAGACATTTATTTTCCTTCTAAGATTATCTTTTTATTTAAGATCGTATAACAACAAAATTTCAATTTGCAATTTAAAGAAATTGACTTTACATATTAAGGATTATTTCGAAATAATAAAAATACTTTTTATATTGAATTTTTTTTGTAGTTTTTTAATTAGGAAAATGTCCTTAATTCGTACGTACATTAAAACTTATAGTGATCATTTGAATGGATAATTTAATTTAATATATTTAATCTAAAATCATGTATACAGTACAATAATGAAAAGAATAAATATTTCTATTCGTATTTAAAATATAAAAAAAATGTGTGGGAGTGTGTGCGTGTTTTCTTATATCTAAAATTGATGTAGCTTTTTCATATTTAATATGTTGTTAACAGTGGTACGTAATCCATTAATAAAATACTTGCCTAGTGTATAGTTTTCTAAAATCGATAATTAAGTTAGTATATTTTTCAAAGATGTCAACAAATTTAAATATCTATTCAGCTTTTAGTATAGATTTTTTTAAAATATATTTTTAATGTAAAGCCTATATTCCTATCCTGAATTAAAATGATTTTTAGTAGTTTTCTAATATTGTTGTATAAAATATGTAACTGAAAGGCAGTGTTTAGATATTAACATCTTGATTAATATTAAATTTACTAATAATAATAATAATGCCAAATACAAAAGAAAAAAAATAATTATGACATGTAAATATATTTGAAAAGAAGTTAATGATAGTAGTTGCTTATTACTGTTTTTAATCTTTTCACTATTATTAACTCAATTAGAAATAAAAACATAATTTATTAGTTAAATTCGATTTATGGTCAGTACAGTATTTGGTGATATTTAGTGTCCTTTATCAAAATTTAGAGTTGTCTATTGTTGAAAATCAATGACAATAATCAGCATATTCTTAGTTCTTATCTAGACAATTTTTGTAAACAGACGTTTTGAAGACTTGAAGGAATTCCGTTACTAATAAGTGTCAAAGCTGTATTTAAAAGAAAAAAATATCATCGATATAAAACAGTAATAAACAAACCATTTTGAGCTTTATGTTAGCATGTATTACATATTATATTAGGATAGAAGTGTATTGGTTAAAAGATTTGCTTGCTTATCATATGTTGTTCACTGAATCGGATAAGTGTCAAACTCTGTTCATGTAAAAATGCAAGTTGTGGCAAAATACTTATTTTTGCACTGTTCTATTTCGATCAGATCATGTTAAACAGATTTCGAAACGCTGTCGTACAGGCAGTTTCAGGAGAACAACAACAAAATAGTAAAGAAAATAAGTTACAACCAAAGTTTCAGTATAGTCGCCCAGTGTTTTTAGGATTGAATACGGCTGAAGAATTGTCAGTGTCAGCCGATCATAGATTACGTCCCATTATTGTACCACGAGATCCTGAAGCTTTACCATGGAATTCAGGTTTACAGGTGTTACTAACTGTACTGAATATTTTTTTTTGATCAACAAATTTATTGTTAGGTTATGCGGAATGTGTAAACTCTGGAAAGAGTTTTTTCAATGAGGATCAAGCTATGAAAAAGTTAAGTGTTTTAAGAAAAGTAATTCAACTAGATGATGGGACTATATCGTCTGTTGAAATACCATATGTATTATTTGGGCTGTTTGATGGACATGCAGGTACAGGAGCATCTTCAGCAGCAGCAGCACAGTTTCATCATGTTTTACATGTATGTTTTATTTTTGTTTTATCAATGTACTTATCTCAGTAATCATTGTATTTGTAGGAAAAGTTGATAGATTGTAGTGAAGATCTGGATGGAAACACTCATGATGGTCTTATTACAAATGATCGATTAATTGTCGGTGCTCTTGAAACAGCATTCTTAGAGATGGTAAGATCGAAAGTTTTAATATGGTTTTGTATTGTTTTTAATATCTAATATGTTTGTTAATCTAAGCATGCTACTTTTTAGGATCAATTGATTGCAGAGGATGTTGTTAAATATTTTATGCCTGGTGGTTGTACAGCATTAGTTATGATAATGATTCTCGGTAAAGTTTATGTTGCGAATGCAGGAGATTCTCGTGCTGTTGCATGTCTCGATTCATTTCGTAATGTCGTACCGATGTCGAAAGATTTTACACCGGAGTCTGAAAGAGTACGGATTCGTAATTTAGCGTTTCACCGCCCTGAATTACTCGGGGATGATTTTACACACAGAGAGTATCTTAAAAAACCAAAACGTCAGGATCTCGGTAAGAGAGTTCTTTATCGAGATCCTCTTATGACAGGATGGGCATATAAAACATTGTCTTTTGATGATCTCAAGCAACCGGTCGTCGCAGGCGAAGGAAAAAGGGTATAGTATTTGTCCAGTTACCGTTTACGTTGGTATGTGTGATCGATTATTTATTTTGTATTAGTGTCGTGTAATGGGTACGATCGGTGTAACGAGAGGGTTTGGCGATCATGATCTTCGTGCGTTACACACGAATGTTCGTGTGAAACCATTTTTGTCAGCGCTGCCCGAGGTACAACTTATATTTTAAAATAAATTTTAAATCTAATTTAATTCTGTTTATGTACAGGTAAAGATTTTAGACCTTGATGATTATAATTTGACATCTGAAGATGTAATCATACTTGGTACAGATGGTCTTTGGGATGTTATGTCAAATGAAAGAGCCGCACAACTTATACAGAATTCATTAAAAACTTTCCCAGTCGAAAAACATAGATTTGTTTCAGCTGCTCAAGCATTAGTTGCCAGTGCAAGAGGTAGACGTCATGATGATGGTTCATGGCGAATGTCTGCTGATACATATGCATCAGCTGATGACATATCTGCTTTTGTTGTGCCATTGCATCCATTTTTTATTGACAACGTAAGTTGACATCAGTCCGAGCGCCTCCATTCATCAAGGGGGGTTAGCTCGGAACAAATAATTCAATTATGTAGTAGGCAATTTTTTTTCCTAAATAAACAAAAATTAAAATTCACATATGGAATACATTTTTTGAGGATTATGCTTACTCTTATTGAAATGTGTATCTTTCAGTTACTATTTGGAGGAAATAAACTTCAATATTTAACTGTTTCTATTATTAATTGCTTGTAGTACTTAGTTTTATTCCTTGTTTTTTTATAATTTGTGGAAACTTTGTAATTGAGTATAAAAAGCTCATGTGACATAGTCTTATTTCATTGCATGTTGTTATTGGTATACAATTTTAATTTTCAAGTTGTAATGTGTATTTTTATTTAGAATTAAGCAGCAGAAGATTGATTGTAAAGTCGTGTATTATTATTTACATTCCTGTATTGTAACAGTTACGAATTATGTTATTTTTCCATATTTGCATTCGAATGGTATGTTAAAATTTTGAATGAATTTTGTATTTGTTGTATTAAATAAATTTTATATTGTATTTTTATTTTTTTACAAACTATTTTTACATGTGAATTATGAACATTTTATTTAATAAACTTTATGTTATGTTTTTATTGTTTTTATTTCATCTTTAGTTATGAAGCATAAATTATTTTATAATTAACCTGTTGAAACTGAAATCAATGAAATTGTATCAAATCTGTTTCTTTCAGATCGATACAAAACGTGCTTTACTATCTATGGATGAATTTGAACAACTGCAGAGTTAATAATGTATTAATTGTAAATCAGTTGAAAAATCAAGATCTGTTTAATGAACGATAAAATTGAACTGATCTTTTGCTCATCGCTGTAAAATGATGATTCCACCCTGTTGATATTCTGTTCGAATGGAAGTGTATGTGACCGAATAGAAGTCAATATTGAATTATTTTTTTATACAAATAAAATATTACATATTAATAACAACTTTTTATTATAAGTGTTATATACCCCATTTATAATATAATACTTTCTATTTAAAAATTATGCAAACCCCTATTGAGTACACTAAATAATGTATGTTGTTTTTATGTTATTTATTTTGATTATTTGATGCTTGTTTTAGTTACTGTTAAGTAACATTTTTAATATATATTCGAACATTCCATAATGAAATTAAAATACAAGAAATAGTGTAATTTTATTTAATACAGTAACATATATCTTTATTTTGTACTATAAAATGTAAATATAATAAAACACATTTTTTTTCAGGAAATGATGCTTTGTAAAACGTGAATTTATTTTGTTAATTTGTAACAAAAATAATAAATGAACGGTACAGCAACTATATTTTTATATTTAACAATGTGCTTTTTTACTTGACTCTATATTTGCCAGTGCATTAAATTACATTTATTTACCAAAGTATAAAATCTTAATTGTTTGTTTTGGAAAGATAATGTATTCTAAAATAAGCAAAAAATTATTTTTTGTTCCAATATAAGTTGTGCTGAAAAACGAACTTAAGTACAGTTTATTGGTAAATGAACAATTTATTAATTGTGCTTATTATTTTCGTCTTTCATGACTTTAAAATACATTTTTTTTGACAATGAAAAAAAATGTTATAATACTTCTTTTATTATTAAGTTTGTTAATATATAATTTCTTAAATACAATTAATATTTAAAAGAGATTTTGTCGCATCAAAATATTGTCGTTTTTGACTAAAATAAAAATAATTTATTTAATGATTATCAAAAAGTTATTTTTAGGTAAGACCGATGTATAAAATGATATTCATTGTGTTGTAAGTAGTTAAAGTAATGGCCCTTGTTCATATAAATAATACATAATTAAGTTAAATTTATAAATATATTTATAAACAAAAAGAAAATCAATTTTGTACACTATATGTCAACACTGCATGGAATAATGCAAGGTGTAGAATAATTGTATATTACCGTTATGTCAATAACCTTTCTAGGTCATTCATTAATCGTCTTTTAAAACAAACTTTCTGTTGATTTGTATTAAACTAAATACGAACATGTAAATAAAATATTTTAGGAAGAGTACGAATTTCTTCGATTTCAAATTCAGAAGGGACTAAAAAATTATGATTATAATATATATATTAATTTTTTATTTGTGAACGTATAATTATTATTATAACTAATATAAAATAATAATTTATTTCAATTCAAAATTATTTAATTGTATCGTCTAAAAAATCTGTTGATTAATGTATTTAAATTTACAAACATATATTGTTATAAACATTATTAAATTCAAAGAAAATCTGTTAATTGATGTAAAAAAAAACACGTCCATGTAAATTACGCCTCGATATTTAAATTAACAATCCCACTCTGAAGAAAAAAGTATTTGATCAATGTATATTACTAGTCTTTTTTTACGGTAGCGAAATGGGTGCTTAATGCTAAACCCTTTCAAAGACTCCAGAAAATACAAGAAGTATGGAAAGATGCATGCTAGGAATACCAAGAAGAGATAAGAATAGAATGGATACGAAAATAGACAGGAGTCATAGATGTAATAAGAAAAGTAGAGTCTGAAATGGAAGTAGGCGAGGTATATTGTAAGAAGAGAAGATAACTAATGGACAACAGAAATTGTTAACTGGGAACCAAGGAAGAGATCAATGAACAGGTGGGATATGGAAATTAAAAATGTTATTGGAAATCAGTGAAGAAGAGATGCATTCAATCGTACAAAATGGAAAATGCAAGAGGCCTTTATCCAGCAGTGTATTGACAGAAGCTGCTGCTGCTACTGCTGCTGCTGATATATATATATATATATATATATATATATATATATATATATATATATATATATATATATATATATACGCACATTTTATCTCTGTTACCACATGGATAAATATTCTGGTTATAACCATGAATATGACTAGCTCACTCGTTTTCTTACCACGAATTCGGTCTTTTATGAACAGAAAGACATGAAACAAGCATTAAACTAATTTTAAACCACAAGAAAATGTTTTTGTGGTCGGAATAATTTTTCACTGAACATAAAATTGAATATCGACTCAAATATCGCATAATTCTTATCCCAAGCTTCGTTTTTCGCATGAAACATATTTGTTATGTCTATTATATTCGATCTATACCGAAAAAAAATCGGTTTTTAGATTTTCAATTTTTGGCCAAAAAAAACGTCAAGGTATACCCCTTGGATTTTTGCCGAAAAATTGTTAGAAACCAATTTTCGTTTTTTTACCACCAATCCGGTCTTTTGTGAACATAAAGACGTAAAACAAGCAATAAACCAATTTTAGACCCCTAGAAAGTATTTTTTATGGACGGAATAAGTTGAGAATATTCAATAAAACAAGCAATGTTAATATATTAAATATATTCGATAACTAATAATTTCATTAATTCCTACTTTCGTGTTCTAATATTGTCTACTGTAGTAGTAGTCCAATTTGTAGTTACAGATTTAATATTTATTTTTGCTATTGGTCCAATTGTCTTGTAAATATTGTTGCTTATATTTACAAGAAAAAAAATGTAGTTGTATACTATCCAAATCGTATAACTGTATAACTCACGTTATAATATATATATATATATATATATATATATATATATATATATATATATATATATATATAATTGGATGTGTTGAAATGTCTATTATAGTGTAAATAATTTCTTTCTATATATAAATTTCTACATTACATTTTATTTCTTACGAAAAAATCAACTTTATATTTTTATTTTTTGCATAATATATAAAATCAGTTTTATTATATCTTAATTAATTGATGACCTCAATGAATACATTTATATTTATGTTAAAGAGAACATTCTCATTTATTGTCTTCGTGTCTTTATATTCATTGATTTGACTAATATACACCGATGAAACACATTAGTATCTACATCGAAAGAGAGGGACTGATGGATTTTTAAGAATATAACGAATAGTGGGTTTCTTTGGTCGTGGTGGTACGAGAATGGTTATAGTGAATGTGTATGGAATAGTTTCGTACAGGTATCTTGGATATCTGTAAACAGTTCTTCATTGAACTTTAAATGAACTGTTGAAATTGTATCTTTTGCCAGTATTGTTGACTAAGTAACGTGTGTGAGTGTTTCGTTAGTGATCAGATTGGCTGACGACTTAAAACAGATATTTATTTATTAATTCATTAATTTAGGCATTGTTGAGTGAATAAAAAAGTGTAAATCGTTTATTTGTAGTCAATATGAAATATACTTGGGCTGTTATTTTAGTTATTTTTATAGGTATGAATTTTAAATTAAACATCGATTTTTAAGATTTAAGACAGTACAAACAATTATTTTACTTTACACACATACACTATATATATATATATATATATATATATATATATATGTATATATATATATATATATATATGTATATATATATATATATCACTGAGTTGAATATTGATTATCTGTTTTTAATTTGAAAGTTTATTTTACATGTAAAACGTGAAATAATAAATATATTACTGATTTAACTAAACATGGAAGTCATTAATTTTCAATTAATAATGTTTACTGAAGATGTATTTTGAATTTTTGTAAATTTTTATAAAAAAATATATAAAAAAATATTTATTTGCATAATACGTAACAAGTATTTCAAATTTTCGAGTAGTGTTTCGAGAGGTTAAACTTTTCTATAAATTTGTACAAAATTGGTTATAACTGAGTATTAGTAAAGATTTCTAAGTGTTTGCTAGGTTCCTCTTAAGAACTTATTTCAAAAAAATCTTAATACTTTAACGTTAAATATATAGTTGTTAAACAATTATTTCTTATCGAATTAAAAGTCTAGATATTTGCTAGATGTTTAAATTTACCCAAAAAGTATAAGGTCTAATATTTATTTCAGATGTAAATAACACGCTTTGTAAAACAAATTATTTAATTTTATAAATTGATAGTTCTTAATATTGAACTTTAATATATTTTATAGCAATATGATTAGAAACGGTATCTCAAGCGGTACATAAGTATGCGGTTTTTATAATTTGTTGTAATTTAATAATACTATGCCCTCATTAATTGTGTTATATATATATATATATATATATATATATATATATATAAGTTTATAGTGGTATTTCCATTTTTCTAATAAAAGACCTTTCACATTAATGGTCGTGATTTTATTACGAATTGCTTTCTCGCGGAACTAAAGATTTGATGTTTATTTAAATTTCGTCTGTGTATACCGATGATTGAAAAATATATTTATTCAGTCATGTGTTTACACATTATTTTCAATATATACATATATATATATATATATATATATATATATATATATATATATATACATATTTGTATTTAATTGAAACATACTTTAATAAAATACTATGCTTAATATATAATCAATAATTAGTACACAAAGTTTGTAATTAAACAATTAATTTTATTTAAAAAATTGTGACTCCATTTTTATTTGTAATAGTGTATATTAAAATTATTTTATAATTGTATACAACTATTTATCCATCAATGGCCAATTTATTTCAAACGATATACATACACAAATTATTGTGAATGAAGTGAAAACGCATTGACAATTCTTTGAATGATTTCTAAAATAATTAGAGCAAATAATTGTAATATTATTATTTGAAGATGTATATATTTTTGAACTATCAAATTATATTAATTACATGTATTTATTTTTGCAGTAACGTAGTTTTCCTTTTTCAAACATTATTCTATAATAAATATATATTTTATTTCTTAATTCGGCACAGTATATGTTGTAATCCGATTTAATAAATAAATAAAAGTAGTAACATGCATTTATTAACATTTTATTGAACATAAAGTTTACTAATTTCGACATATTTTTGTCAATGAATGCTTTAGGTAAAAAATAATTATTGAAAATTAAATAACGATATTCAGTATATACTTGACTTTTTATTCTTTTATTGATGATTTGTTGATATTACAACAGTTTGTTATTTATTGTTAATTTTATAAAAGTATTATATATATATATATATATATTAAAATTATGTTTTAATACATTGTTTTTAAAAATCTTAAAATCAGTTATTATTTATTGATTATTTCGCATTATAAATTCTACTAATATACTTCAATTAATTCAAAATATTTGACATGTATATGAATATTTCAAATTAAAAACGCAAAAAATTAATTGTATTAAATTGGAAATAACATACATTTTTTGAATTTTTGTGTATTTTTCTACATTACTTATACACATATGAACATTTACAAATTACTTCAACTCTTCTTATATCTTTTTTTGTAAGTACGATATTTATTTTAATTTTTTATATTTAATTTAGCAGATGTCAACTAATTTGTGTAATTTTATTGTTATATTATAAAATGTTTATATATATATATATATATATATATAATATCATAGCCTATACATTATTAAGCCTCTTTGTATATTTATTATGATTCCGGTCTTTAAAATGTATATTTTAAGAAGTTATTTCAAAAACAATTATAAAATATAAATATTTTTATATATAAAACTCATCAAGATCGGTTTGTTTGTTTGTATCGGTTTATTTATAAAAATGTATTATATTTTTAAACCAATTTAAAGAATTCTCGTATATTCGTCTTTTGCACGAGAATGGTATTATTTTAAATCATATATTTAAAACAAACATTTTTAAATTAATTTCGTATTTTTTGAATTAACTACATGACTTTCTTAATATGTTTATAAAAAAAACCGTAATTTCATAAAACACTGCGTTTGTCTGTGTTTTTAATCAGTAACTTGTTATTATTTTATTTTAATAAGTTTACAAATTAAACATTTTTAGCAATTGTTTTATTATACATTATTTAATTTTTATTTAAATGTATAATCATATTTATTCAAAAAGGATCCATGTTCTAGTAAGGTACAATATTTTTCACAGTAAATTTTTGATAACAATTTCACTTATTGGTACTGAAAATATAAAAATATGTGACTTTTGGAACATTAATATATACATAAACATATAAACACGCACATATACATATACATATGGAAATATATATATATATATATATATAAATATATATATATATATATATATATATATATGTGTGTGTGTGTGTGTTTGTGTGTATGTTTAAAAACGTTAAGTAACAAGTAATTGACTGTTTAAAGTTATAATTGGAAGTAAAGTAAATGACAGTTCATAAACATTTTTCTTGACGTATGAAAGTCACATGTAGATAGAACTATCATGTATTTTAACTTGCCCAATAGTTCCTTTTTATATACACTGTATTTGTAGAATTAAATCGACATGATTAGTATTATGTACATTGTATTTTTTAAACAGTGTTATGTTGAAGGATGAAAACTAGAGCGACCGATTTAGTTAGTACATTTTAATGTGTAATGAATTTTTCCTGCAGTGTGCATTCATAGTCGCTTGTATATGTATTTTCAATTCATTGTCTTTGGCCATGTCTTTTCCAATAAGATACGCTTATTTTACAAATTAAATCAGTATTATTGCAATGTTGTATTCAATCTTTTTTCAGTCAATGTTATATAAAAGGCTCGAAGCAAGAGCGACCGATTTAATTAATAAACTTTAATATGTATTGATTTTTTTTATAAAGTCTCATACGTAGTCAGGTGTATATTTCAGTATATATTAGGTCAGTAAAAAAATAATTACGGTTTATGATCTTCAGTCATAACAAAAACCGCAACTATTTTCCTACCACATAATATTTGGTATTTGTTTTATACATTTTAATTTAACCATTCCTTTCCTCATAACATGCGCATGTTTTATAAAATTAAATCAGTATTGTTGAAATGTATTCTATTTTTTTCAATCGATGTTATGTTAAAGAGTTGGAAGCAAGATCGGTCGATATAATTGATAAATTTTAATACATATATTCGGGCGATAATGATCTTAGTTATCAACGTATTTCTAAACCCCAAATATCTATCTACATATTTTAATGTACCTAAATTTTTCCTATAGAATCATATACGTAGCCGGATATGTATGCATTTATGTACTGTTATTTGGCGATGCCTTTTCCATAAGATACACTGTATGTAATACAGTGTATAATATTTTCACACTGTATAAATTTGATTATTGATTTTTTTGCTCTGCCTGTTTTTGAGGAGTGGGCACAAGAGCGATTGTTTTACTTTGTATGTTGTGCTGTGAAAATATTTATGTAGCGATTTTATGGTTAACCATAAATTGAGGATGAATATAATTTAGAGGTCAATTTATTTAGAGTTGTAGGACTTTAATGTTTTATTATATATCATTAAAAGGCGATAAATAAATGAATGGATTAAAAATGAAATCATGTTTATAAGTTAATATTTTATTATACCGTTTAAAATTAACGAAATATTCAAGAAAAAATAAATTATCAAATGATGTTATAAATGCAGTTTCTTAATATTTTATTAACTAATAGTATAGTTTAATATTTTATTATGAAATATTTTTGAATATTTCAATTCGATATTTATACAACCTATATATATATATATATATATATATATATATATATATATATATATATATATATATATATATATAAATATATAGTTCTGTATGGTTTAGTCGTAAGTAATGCATTATAAAACAATTGCTTTGAAATTTAAAATAAAAATATTAATAAATAAATAATTGTAATTATAATTCACTGAAAGAAATATAAAATTCGTTAATAGATGCACGTATGTATATATTCTCTCTATTTTTATTGTATGATCACGACATATGTATATAAAAATGTACATTTAAATTTTTACCATTTTCTATTTCTGTAATGTTTGTCTTTAGAGTTAGTTTTGATTGACAAGTAACACTACTCAGTATTGCATGTTATATAGTAATATTATTCTTAAGTAATAAGTAATTCTGAATCTTTTTATGCTTATTTCAAAACGGTAATCAGTTCTTTTCTACCACTTTATTTTTTTTATAAAAAAGGCAATACAATTGAACATACTTTTCTTTTATTGTATTATAATTATAGAAGAATATAATTAATTTATTAAATAGAAAATTTATGAAATCAGTTATTATCCACATAAAAAACGAACTTACTTATTTATACAATTGTTAAATCAATATA
>CM068324.1:17369719-17387219 GCA_034766995.1 Acanthacorydalis orientalis | reverse complement strand
TATTTTTTATTATAGCAACAATTTTTAATTATACACATATAGAAAATACATATTTTTTCTATTTTTATTATTTAAGTATTCATAAGAAGTTTATGTAAAAAGCACAAAGTACAAACTTTAATGTTGTAGAGTATTAATCGATGGTTGGTTCGCTAATGGGATTTTAGGGCGCTTCGAGAACTGAGGTCATTAGCGCCTGGGTATTAATCGAGTATAAGAAGAGAAAAAAGTACAATTTCTATACCTTTTTAGAAATTATGTTCTTCGATTCGTATAAATTTCAATCAAATAGACTTTTTACAATTCTCTTCATTTTCATAAGGTTGTCAATCAAATTTACTTTTTTTTAAAAAAATAACGAATTGTGATTATTGTAGAACTGGATTTTATTTTACTAAAATGCAGGTATTTTATTAAAAAATGTTGTTTTTATCGGGGTAAATCAATGTATATTAATTTAAAAAAACTGGTCATATCCCATTGTGTTTACAACTGACTGGAAACATTTTACTTTGTATTTTTGATACAATTTTAATATTCGTCTTTTTTTTCTTTTTTTTGTGTGTATTAAAACCTTTGTTTAAATAATAAGGAAGTATATCTTTTTATCATACGAAATTTCCTTTAATGTTACACGCAACAGATTTCATTTAAAGACAAGTTGACACTTACGTAAGACGTGACTTGTAGAAATTTAATTGGATTTGATAGCACTAGTAATTATTAAAGAATTAGATGAAATAAAATGACATATTTATTCATATACATATATATATATATATATATATATATATATATATATATATATATATTGATAAATCATTGTTAAATGAGTCTAATAATCAAATACTACATTTCTAACATTATATGTATTTATTTTAGTATGACTATAAAACAATTCTAGTAAATTGTTTCTGATTTCTTTTATATATATAGGTTAAATTGTTAAGAAACATTATTGAAAATCTATAGAAAAAGATAGTTAATGTTTTCACTAGTATTGTTTTTGTAAGCAATATTTTTCAACACGTAAAATAATAATTTATTTTAAAATTTTGAAATATGTTATATTGAAATTTTATTTACTTTTTTACATATTTTTGTTACACGAAAATTGTGAACGTATTCTTTTTTAAAGTTAGTCAGTACAGTACATAATACATTTGTGTCCACTTTCTTCCTCTGAGATAAATTTATCCAAAACTTGGTTAAACTATTAGATTTGTAAATGACATTAAAAGTAGAAATCAACGGGAAAATATTGCATTAAAGTTTCACACACTTCGCAAGAAAATCCAATTTATCGCAGCAAACCAATCTATATAGTATTCAACTTTTATTAAATTTAGCAATATCGTAAATAATCTTTAAATTTTTAATAAATACAACATTACAAAAATATTATGTACGACTAGCTTATATTTTATCAACTACTATATTGTATTATTCGGTCTTTTTAATAATAATTCTTGTCCTTTGCTTTGTTTATAATGTGCTAGTTATTTTATTAAACGCATTGCTTCGAAGGTTGATCGTTTTTGTATTTAATGGTGATTAATGATTCATAACTTTTTCACAGGTCACTGTTTTATACTAAAAGTAATTATAATTCATATCGTTTATATATATATATATATATATATATATATATATATATATATATATATATACATAAGTTTAGTACGTACTTGTAAAAATATACGCATATGAGAGTGAGTGTATATGAATATATTGCATAATTTTAAAAAGTCATATGTGTACATGAATCGTTATTTTCAAACAATACATTGACGTTTGATAAAAAGACAAAACTAATATCACTTGAACATTTATGAATTTAGAAATCTTCATTATAAAGGATTAAATAAACGAGGCCGGGTCAAAAAGTATACTTTTAAATGTGCTTGATAGATCATTTATAATAATATTTTAACACCTATAGATATATTTAGTAATTTTATATCACTTATTTACTTTTAATATTCAAATTAATTATCGGCTTAACGAAATAGTATTTTTTTAATTTATGTTTATAGAAGCATAATATATATATATATATATATATATATATATATATATATATATATATGAATTATATACGTAACTTTTAAGAATGTAGTGTTTTTGGAAAGGTCTTTCTAAAATCGACACAGATGGCTAGCGTAAAAACCTTCAGTATTTTCAAACAAAACTAATTAATGATATCAAGGATGTATGAAGAATTATTTAAATATAATAACGCACAACACGTTATTAAAAAAATGTTTTATGTACATAAAGAGAGTAGTATAATAAAACGCAGGTAAAAATGTTTATTTTTGTCTTGTAATAGGAACCATTAAAATATTAATTTTATATTTGTTAAACATAAAACAGTCTTAATTTAAATACGGTGCTTATATATTTATTTGTATGAACATTTATCAAACAAGAAAAAATCAGATGTTATAAATTAATAATATTGTAAATTTAGTAACGAAGTTGTATTGATACTTAATTTTTTTATTGTAAAAAATATAAGAAAATGTTTTACTGGAAAAATAATATATATTTATTAAATTTACAATACACAGTACAATATATGATAAAACGCTTTACCTGATTTTTTTATTTCGGTCTCTGCTAGTGTTTTAATTTATTGTGAAAGTAATTTTTTATACTAGGTGAAATCTGAAAACTTGTTTATTATTTCTTTTTGGGTTTTATTATGATGAATATTGGATATATTGGAATTTAAACCTCTGAACAGCAATTTATTAATATGTGTATTATTTACCCAGATTCTTTCATTGAATTTGTAAAAAAATATTAATCATGCATTGTTCATATATCTACGGTAAGCAAAATGTTTTCATCTTCTGTAAAATGTTCGTTTTTTTATTTGAATGTTGTAACTATAGCAGGAAAAAGGTTAATAACTGTATTTTGTAATAAATAAGAACGTTAAAATTATAACAAAATATTGAATTGTATTTTTTTCGAAAACACGAACTTAATTTGTAATTCTTTTATAAGTTATATATATACATATATATATATATATATATATATATATATATATATATATATATATATATATATATATATATACATTATATTGATTTTCTCAATAATCTATCCAATTTTATAAGTTGTACAGTATATTCCAAATCCATAAATAAGTGACTGATGTATTTTACAATGGACTTATTGGTTTATTATTTCTTTCATTTTGCTAATACTTGACCTTACTATTAATAAGAGTAGTGATAAAGGTATGTTTGCTATAATAAAAAAATATACAAATAATAAATATGAAAGTTAATTAATGTTCGACTTAATATAAGTATGTAGTGTAGGATTTATAATATAAAAATATTTTCTGTTTTTTTTTTTTTTCAATAAATTTCAAATAGTTTTCATAAATGAAGACAAGGAAAAACACCTTGTGTTGATTTCTGAATTCTTATATGTGTGTAACACAAATTGAAATGGTATCGCCATAGAATGTAGGTCGTGCAAGATGTAATATACGTGAGGCCAGGGCTTGTCCAAAGACCCGCTAGCTATGACATGTTACAGCAGTATTCAACTCATGGTTTATATATATATATATTAACAAATATTTGTTTTTATTTTGTTCAACTAGCGTAAACAGTTTACGTATTTTTTGATTGAGTTAACGTTATAATAAAGTCAATTTCGTATAGTAAATACGTTGACATTATTATTGAAATCACATATAATTTATTAATAAATAATTTATTATTAATTCATAGCTTCATTTATACTAATGTTTATAAAATGTTTGGTAATTACCAACAACAATTAATAGTTGTTGGTAATTACTAAACATTTTATAATATATTATTTATTTTATTCATTGAATATAAATAGAATTATTAAAAATGTTGGAGAGTGATAAAAATATGTTGTAGAAAACCTCATCGAATCTTTTTTGTAATGCGTCTAGTAAAAGTTCGATTACCTAGAAACCGCTATAAATCTAGTCATCTTTTTACATGCGGTCATTTTTTTTAATGCGATAAATATATCTTAAACGTTTTTTTAATTGTTTATTACTTTTGATAAAATGTTACTTCATTAATAAAATAAAGCGCTCAATACGTTCCTTGTAATTCAGATTTACAATTTATAATTTTTTTTTCTGAGTGCAAGTAATTAATTATGTATTTTGATTATAATTGCTCTATGTTATTAAAAAATAACATAGAGCAAGTCTTGCAATATTACGATACTTGCTTCAATGTCCTTGCTTTTTATTTAATTTCTCTACTGGAAATGGCAATATTTTATCGTAATTTTTACATTTTACACAAACAAACCGACACACGCATATATATATATATATATATATATATATATATATATCCATTTTTATGAGGTTTTCTTCGGTCAATTTCTATTGATTATAAATATTGATCTTTTCATCATCTTTATTACTTTTGTTTTATTTGGGTTAACATTTATTTTATATTTTTATATAATTTTTTATATAGATATTTTTTGATTGAAATTTTAATGTACATTAATTAAAATGAAGGTCCTTTTTTTCACAATTGTCATGGTTTTTAAATGCTCAACTACTTATCGTAATAAATAATAATGTACTATATACATACATACACACACACACACACATATATATATATATATATATATATATATATGTGTATATATATATATATATATATAAATTGATTATAATTTTTAATTCAATGTTACAATAGGAAAATCGTATCATTGTACGTAACTCGCCCCCGCCTTCGCAGACTGCAAGACGTATGATGACACCGGTTGCACCATCAGTACCAATAAAAGTTGGTTCTGTACAACCGGCACAATTTGTACCAGCAAAACCAGCACCATCAGTCGTTCCTGCTTTTAAACCTATTCCACCAGCTGAAAATAAACTGATTAAATCGACAGCGTCTCATGTAAAATTAGTTCAATCAATGGGAATTTCTGATCCTTCACTCCCAAATTTTCATGCAATGCCTGGATCCATTTCAAGAGTATATTCAGTAGCACAGCCAACTGGTACAAATACTTTAAATTCTGTGTTAATGGGAGAAAAAGTTTCGCCAGTAAAACCAGCTGCGATGGCAATTGTCGTTCCTGCAGATACAATAGCACAAGTTAATAAAAATATACAAAACCAAATTTTGGCAAATACTGTACCAAGAATTGTAACTCCAACTATTGCAACTTCTCTATTAAATACATCAACGTTATCTTCTGTGGAAGCTGGTATTTTATTAAGACAACAACAACTTAAAGAAAAAATAGCAGCACAAGCAACATCAACGACTACTTCAACGACAGTACCTCCTACAACTCTTTTGTCTTATCCAATTAGAGTGGCATCACCAACCAAAAAATATCCGTTAGTAGGTCCCAGTAAAGTAATGAATGCTCCTAAAGAGTATTATCCTGTAGGATATGACAAAAATTTTGATGATAACTTTGTATCGCGAGTAGAATTACCAGACACATCTTTTTATTGTGGAGATCAAAAACATTTTCCAGGTTTGTATGCTGATGAAGACTTAGGTTGTATGGTATGTACTTTTTTTATGTTATTTATTTATTTATATATATATATATATACTCTTCTATTATTTTTTTTCTTTTTATCCGTATTATTACTTGATAAATTTTAAAATAAAATGTAGTTTAATTAATTTTTAGTATAATGTTATAAAAAACAGAAAAGAAAATACAATATATAATAATTAATTATTCTTTGAATATTAGAACATTTTTTTATAGTATATATTATTAATTTAAATATTTATTTCCAAAGAAAAGTAAATCCATTTTTGTATTAACAGATTTGAAAGTGACAAGATATTCAAATATTAATAATTTAAATTAAATTAACGAATTTGCTGAAAATTACAATATTTTAAATTTTCATTTCTGAAAAATATGTAGTAGTGTGTGAATGTTCATGGGATTTGTAGTAAACATTTTGTTCTGCTTTCTTATTACTAGATATATGAGTAAATAATTTTACCTTTTGTTATACTGAAAAGCTGTAAGAAATACAATAATATTGATTACGGCTTTGGGTAGTTCTTTTTTCGTTTATTTACCAGAAAGTGTATAAAAATATATTTGATTCATGTATGCATTCTTACATAAACAGAATTCATATATCGATCTCATACAATAATCTGAAAGTGTTCTATACATAGTATAAATAAAAAAAAATAATTACTATTATATTAATTTATACTTTTTTCTGTGGATTTTCAACAAAAAATTACTGTTACACAAATGACTGTAACATATTAAATTACTAGTTGTTAACAGATAATTTTCTATTTAAAAGATGACATTATCAAGGAAACTTTCAGTTTAATGATTATTTTGCAATATTATAATTTGTCGAAGATGATTTGCATTTTATTGTTTTTATTTAATGTTAGCTAACAGAATATTGACACATAAGAAGCGAACATGGAATTCAAATAGATAAAAATCTTCCGCAAATTTGTAATTACTATTGAAGTATTTTTTTTGTATTATACAATATATATTTGAAATAAATTGTATATATATATATATATGTATGTATGTTATTTGTTTAGAAACTTGCGTGCGGTATGTACTATTTTATGTTGTATTCACATATTATCGTCTAGATAATTATATACGTTTTTTTGATTTTAATGTTCATTGAGTAAACTCAGATAGTCTTGTAAGAACATGTGAAACGTTATTATATTTTACTTTTATGAAATCATCAATGGAACATTTTTTGTATACTTTTACTATATATATATATATATATATATATATATATATATATATATATATATATATATATATATATATATATATATATGTGTGTGTGTGTGTGTATCTATCTGTGTGTGTTTCTGAATAATACATACATAATCATCTTGGAAAGTAATACTGAATATTTTGATTTTGATTAGAAATATCAATATTGTGAATTATCAGTTATATACCCATTTTTGTTTGTATCTGCCATATATTTTTAACATACATTTTGTTGATATTTTTCTGAATGTGTATCATTATTGCATTTTAACAATGATGTTAATGAAAATTAACGTGCAATTTATAAATATCACATTTATAAACATGTTAAATATCATTAAATAAAAATTAATGATAATGTGATTGATGAGTCAATGATTCGCTTTTGATATCATTGCAGTCAAAAATATTTATACGGAAATAGTCGACTACATGTAAGAAATGTAGGCCAGTATGTCGCAGCATTGCTTACATGCTACTTATTTAAATTTATTTGCAGATTATCCTAGTTTATTCGGCTATTAACCAAAGGTTATTCGAAATAAAATATTTATTTGTAAAAATGTAGGATAACATTATTATTAATAATTTTACAATTTTTTAAAAGGTTGTGTGTGTGTGTGTAATTTAGAGCTACTTATTAAAAAATTATTTTATTTCTGAAATATTTTCAATTTATGTAAATATCGTCATGGAATTATAGTTTATAAAAAAAATTATAAGTAATTAAAAATGTATGTTAATTTATTTCTATATTTGTTGATATGATTTGTAAATATTTTGTATTAAATATAATAACAATAATAATGTGATATTCTACTAATACAATGAATGAACATAAGTACAAATATATTAATTCATTTATTGTTTTAGGTATTCCATGTGTGTGCTCTTACTGATGACGGTCTTATTATGAAAAGTTTCCTTTGTCCGGAATCGACATTATTTGATCAAACAGTATTAAAATGTAATTGGTGGTTTTATGTGGATTGCAAGAATTCTAAAAATCTATACGATTCAAATATACCGATATCAAAGAGTTATCAACTAATGAAAGCATTAACATTTTTTTCATCGTTCAAAAAAGATGCACAGAAAAATAGCACTGAGCATTAATTATAATTATTTGACAGTAATACTGGTCATATTATGTAAGAGCCTGATATATGCTTTGGAGAATAGACATTTTTCTACAAAAGCTATCTTGGCCATAGTCAAAACACTCATTCAGAATTTTTTATTAATAGATAATAACTGAGATTTTACATACATATATATATATATATATATATATATATATATATATATATATATATATATATATATATATATATATGTACTTACAGGTGTACGTATGTAAAGTTATAAAAATATGGTGCAACAGCACTTTTAGTTTTTACATAAAATAGACAAGACATATTTATCTTAATAATATATATACATATATATATATATATATATATATATATATATATATATATATATATATATATATACACATATGTACATTTGTATCAAAGCAAAATATAATGTTATATTATTTTTTATTTATTTTTTTGAAATAATAAGTGTTTTGTAAAGAATATATGAAATATCACTTTCATATTTTAAAATATATGTATATATTTATAATTTATACATGAATAATTAAAAAGGGACTAAGTATACATATAAATATTCTTCAATAATGAAAACTTAGTTGTAATGCACAAACAAAGATTAAATAATATTAATAATAAAATGATAAGAATAAAGTAATATATAATTCTTTTTATAAGTAAAAATCAAGTATCGTTCAATGCTGATTTAAACAAAGAAGTAAAATATAAAATGTATAAAATATAAAATCTTATATTTTTCTTACTATTTACCTAGTTTGTTGCTATATTATAAAAAAGCATGTGTTTGTATGCGTTTCTGGTTTGAAAATTATTGAAAGAACAGATCATTAATTTTTAATTATTCATATTTATAGATTTTAATTAATATAGTACTGTTTAAGTGAATTATATAAAATAGTATATTTGTATATGTGATCAAAGAAGGGATGTTACAATTCAATCATGGCGAAGTCTGCATTTGCAAAAATACTGAATTTATGTAAGGTGGCATTTACCTAATAAGAGAGAATTATTGATTTTCATTCGTCGAAATGCATTTTTTGCTTTAATTAAATTTAATAGTAGCTTCACTTCTTACAACTTCTTTTAAAAAATGACTTGGTTATTCATATAATCGCAACTCAATGGTACTAATATTTTAATCACAACTTTATAGATTTCTTATCCAAAATAGCTATAAAATTAGTATACATTTAAAAATATAACTCCATTATTGGAAATGTCTATATTATTTTTAATATCAGTAAAATAAATGTTTTTATTACCGACTTATAACCAAATATTATCGTGTTGTTTACACTTAGTTTACAAAATTCTTGAATATTAATACCTACATGTTTGTCTTAAAAATATGTTTTTAAGAAAGGTAAAAAATACAAATTTATTAATCAAATCGATTTTGAATAATTTTTACTGAAAAACAACCACTTATATGATTGTTTTAATCATATATTGACTATTTATTATTAATTTCTTATAGGTTTCTGTGAATTTGTAAGAAAATATTTCTATTTAATAGCTCATTTCATCGGTTTTCTTTATTTTAATTTTCTTAGAGTCACTAGAATCACTGTAAACCTTTGTTTATATATTACTTCTGCTTGCTGATATTCAAAAATCTATCATTATATATTCATGATTTATTTTTTCCATAAAAAACAACAATGTTCTAAATTTATCTCATATTCAATATAAAATTTATAAATTTTCATATGAACGGTAAGTGTTATGAATATGAATAAAATAATTAATTAATTAACAATGATCACCTTAAGTTTATTTATAGGAGTAAATGTTATTATTCTTGATATATATATATATATATATATATATATATACATATATATATATATATATATATATATATATATATATATATGCACAAGAAGAGATTTATGCTTGAAGTATTAATCGATTTATTGTTTGAATTTTTAGTTGTTGATATTTGAAATAGTTAATGTATAAAATATGTTTAATAATTCAAGTATTAATTATTAACTGAAAAGAAATGTATGTTTGTTGGATACAATTTAGTATTAATTTATTTACATTGAAATTGTGACTTCATTGTTGCAGTATATTGTATAAAAGATGTATATTCCACTTTTGTATATTTCACTTATATTTATTTTGTAAAAAGTCCTTCTCTTATATTTCCATTCTTTTTATAAATATATATTGATAGCTTATATTTTATATTTGGAACAAATTACTTGGAAATTAATATTTATTAATTTTTTAGAAATTAACGAATTTATATCGTTATATGTATGTATATATATATATATATATATATACACTTGTGTGTGTATGTGCGTGTGTGCGTTCGTGATTAAATGTGTATATGTATGATGTTTTTATGTATAGAAAATATAAGTATTCATTGCTCGCCGAAAAAATAGAAATACACTTATATATATATATATATATATATATATATATATATATATATATATATATATATTGTATTCTATAATGTATATTTGTTATAAATTTCAAATTTATTTCATATTTAGACTGCTTATACTTTACATTTTTTTTGTTTAATGTATCAAAAATAAATATCTTTTATAATTAATTCATAATTTAATTACTTCCCAATAAACATCTCTTCTTTATAGGTGTTTACTTTTATCTCACATTATCTATCTATCTATCTATCTATATATATATATATATATATATATATATATATATATATATATATATATATGTATATAAATACATATAATGTTGATATATCATCATCTTTGGCTCTTAACAATCGTTATATAACGGATTATTCTCATTTCTTCTAATGAGAATGATCCACTGATATTTCACGTATTTTAAACAAATGTCTGATACTGATATCTTACATATTGATTGTAATTTGGTATGATTTGTTATATTTTTCATGATTGCTTCTCAGTAATATTTTTGAGTCATTTGTCTATCGTTTATCTTCTATTCTTGCGATATATCTTGAATAATAATGCTATAAAACATATGGAATATAGTCAGGAAACGAAATACACCAACGTATTTTATTTGTATATTATCTTTTACTAGTTGTAAAAATGATCATTTCAAAAATAAAAAAAAACTATATTGTTTACTCTGATATAAAAATATATAATAATGAACTTAGAAGTGTGAAGTAACTTCCAAAATATTACAGGTTAAAACTAGTGTTTAAAAAATTACAGACAAATAATATTTAGAAAGTAAAGCATTGTAATAATATATATAAAAAAAACATTGTACAATAAAAATGTTGAAAATACTGATTTGTTTACTGGGCCATACAATAGTTGCATAAATCAATTAATTTGAAAAAATTAGAAAGTAACTTATACGATTCTTTAAATAGTTACAATTTATTATCCATTACTAATTTGCTGTTTACTCAATTTACTCATTTAAATGATATTATATATTTTAGGTTGAACTTTTATGGAACGTTATTGTAATATAAGTTTATATATATATATATATATATATATATATATATATATATATATATATATGTATATATTAAATATAAAAAACCCTTTTTAAAAACCTAATTTAAAATAAATATATTCGTATTTTTCATTCAAAATATTTTATTAAAATAAAATTATCAAAAAATAGCTCATAAATAAAAATAAAATAAAATAATTAAATTATAACAACATCAATTACTAATAATAATAATCATAATTTGCTTTCGTGTGTCCTCCACCATTACTCCCTGCTTGGCCACCTCCATTTGCTGCACCTCCACCTCCTCCTATAACAGGTCCTTTTCCAGCAGCATCTCCAGCTTGTAATCCAACACTTGCTGCTGCTGCAGCTGCAGCAGCATTAGCCTACAATAAATTGATTATTTTTCAAGTTAAAATCATTTATTTTACGTAAAAATAATTGTTTTTATTATCATTAAAAAATAAAATAACCGAATTTATTTATTTATTGAAATTTGTTCTTTAACCGGTTGTATATTTATAGATATTATTTTTTAAAATTTCTGTACTAATTTCATTTGTATTATGAAATAATATACAATGATTTATTGTATATAAACACCACTTTTCAGTAAAGACTGTCTACTACGAGATACTACATGGCCAATTGACATTTATTTTTACGTAAATGTCTGAACAAAAGAATTTTATTTTAAACTAATTTTTATTAATTCGTATTTTGAATATAATTATAAATAAAATCAATTATCAAAAATATATAGTCAATTAAGTGTTTATTTGCAGTAACATTATATCGAACTACCAGTTCCAACTTCTATTATGTACGGTAATTTTGTTCGTTTGTTTTTATTTTTGATAACAGTCTTTTTTTTATTTATAAACATATTTGATTGTTTGTGATTTAGTAACATATTAAAATTTTTAATTATTATTAAAACTCGTTCTAAAAATAATCCAGTAAAAATAATCAGTTTCAGTATTGTACATATTAAGAAAGTAAGAAAATTATAAAATTAGTACACGTAAGTAATCTATCTGTCAATCTATATAAATATATATATATATGTTACTGAAAAAAGCCACTTTCATATTAATATAGAATGTCAATTAACGCAGTTATTTTTTATTTAAATATAAAAACAAAAATTAAAAACAAGATTTCGACATATAATTACTTTTCTCGTTTATAATCATTACAAATCAGACTTGAATCGGCGAATGTATTGTATTTCATAATACCGCCCATTCACTATTTTTTATACAGTTACATACAGTCACAAATATTGAAAGTAAAAATGTGTCTGGTTATCATTTAATATGCATGTTGTATATTTTTTGAATAAATGTGAAAGCTGTATCATGTTGCATTATGTAAACGTCATGTCAATTTTTTACGATTTACCTGTGCAGCCTGTGCAGCAGCCATTGCTTTCTGAGTTGCTTGCTGAGTAGCTTCAAAATCGATTCGAGCACCAGTCAGTTGTTCGTTAATAGCATTAAGTCGTTGTTTTGCAGCACCCACCATTGCTGTTTGTGCTCCTAATTCTCCAGCTGCTTCAGAAGCAGCCTGTGCTGCATGGTCACTGGTCGCTTGTGCTGCATTCAACGCAGCTTGAATGACATTGACCTATATAATGTTGATCATACAATTTCTAATAGCTTAACGTACGTGTACTTATACTTCATACGACATAGAACTTAATAGGTTATTAATATCAAATATACGACAGCTTATACGACATAGAACTTAATAGGTTATTAATATCAAATTTATGATTATATTTCGTATTTTTGATCATATCAACCGTATATTCAGTAATTTGGAAACTATTAAAATGGTTTAAGATAGGTATTTTTTTACAAAAATAAATTGCTCTATTATAATATAAATGAAAATCGAAAAAAAACATTTTACAAAGTGAAAAGAACGAGATTATGAATTCGAACTTGAAAATATTTTATTTTCTAATATTTACTAACCTGATGCATTGCTTGCTGGGCAGATAATTGAGCAGCAGCAGCAGCTCGCTGAGCTTGCATTAATTGCATGTTTTCTCCGTCAAAAGCTACTTTCGCATCGCGCGCTTGCTGTTCAAGACCTTGAAGAATGACCTATAAAATTATAATTTACAATATTTTTCACGTTTGGATTCATATTAATATCATTTAAATACGCAATTATTATTTTGTTTCTATCGAAAAAATCATATAATTCACATTTTTTACAATTTTTGGAAAAAGAAATATTCTTTTGAATAAAATATCGATAAATTTAATAAAAAAATACGTCGTTGTCGAATTTCATTAAAATTGTTTAATATGAATATCAGTTTGTTAACAAACCTGTTTTCCAGCAAGAGCTGCTTGTGCAGTTGCTGCTGCTTGAGCTGCAGCTTGTGCGAGTGTATTTTTGGCAACATAAGCCGCTTGTTTAGCTGCACTATCTTGATTAGCTACAGCTGTATTCGCTTGTTCAAGAGAACCTTGCGCTATTTGTCTTAAGCCACTTCCAGCACTGAATCCTCTCTTTCCACCGTTTCCTCCTACATTTCCTCCTGCGTTTCCTCCTGCGTTTCCTCCAGCATTTCCTCCAGCAGCTCCTCCTGCTCCTCCAGCAGCACCAGCTCCGACACCTCCGTGAGCAACTCCACCTGCTCCTCCAGCTCCATTTGCACCTCCAATGGCACCTCCTCCAACTCCATGGTTAACAACACCTCCCGCATTCACTCCAGCATCAGTGCTATCAGCGTACGATAAATATCCAAAATGTGTTTCGAATGTGTTCGATGGGGCACCGACACCATCATAATCGAAATCAGTGTAATATGATTCTTGTGTAGCGACATTTATAATAACACCTATTACATATTATAATTTTAAAAGATATACTTGGAACATATTTAACAAACAAAAGAATACACATATTCTTTAAAATGAAGAATACAATTATAATTAAATTGAATGAATTTATTGAAATACTACTAAATTTAAATACATTCAATGTATGAATTGAGAGATAAGAGGAGAGTGAAATTATTGTTTTTATTTCTTTTCTCTTTCATTGTGTTTTAATTTCATTGCAATATCTGGATTAATGTATCTAATGCTAATATTTTTTAAATTATAATAATTAAGCCTTTCTCGACAGTAAAACTAAATTAAAATCTATCATGGAAAAAAATCTCGAAAACATTTTAACATGTTTTAATGCATTTAAAGTCAGTGTAAATAACATGAATAAAATATAATTTTACAAGTTACACTAATATATAAAATATCAAAATATGAAATATTAATTATATGGCCCTAATAAAAGTTTGAATACGCAATATTTATAGATACTTATAATACTATTAAAACAATTGTACTTTTATTTTGAAATAGATAATATAAACGTTATAATATTGATTTCAATTCATGCATAACTCCATTTAATTGTTTTAATGACGTCTATCAGATATGTTTCATTAAAATATATGTATATATATATATATATAATCATTCTAAATTTCTTACAAGTATATTTAGAAATTTTTTCGAAAATTCATATCATAAATAAAATATTAATTTAGTAAAATATTAATCAGTTTTAAAAATTTTAAATTATATTCATTTTTCACATTGATTTGGATTTTATGTACAAATTTTCAAGCGAATTAAAATTTAAGGATTTCAAATGTTAGCTTTATTTAAATTGTATATATATATATATATATATATATATATATATATATTTATATATATATATATTTATATATATATATATATATATATGTATGTAATATATATATATATATATATATAATTACTAGTATCAATTGAATAAAATTCATAATTGAGATTTTTATTCGAATGAAATTCTAGAATCAGTATTCTTTTAAGATCATTAAAAAAATAGCGCGTTAAGTTATAATAGCAATTAGTTGTCATTTGAAGAAATTTGCCACTTACAACAAAAAACTGCAATTAAGAAAAAACCGCGTTCCATTATGACTTTTGAAATAAATCCAAATTCACTTAAATGATTTTATTACAGTGAACAACACAAACTACAGTTGATAATATGTTGTTTAAAATAAATTGCACTACTTTAAATTCGCACAAGTAACGCGACTTCACAGCGTCAACACAAATCAGATATAATTAATAACTGGTAAATAAATTAACCAATTCTCTATTTTATACCGTTTCAGTAAAAGTTTAAGTATATTGTTGTACGCTGTTACTATCAAAAGAGTTTTGTACCTTGATGGGGGTCATTAGTTTGATCAGGTGCGGGAGAATGGTCAATTTCATCGAGAAAATTATATAAATGATATGAATGGCGCAATTATGATACAATTACCTTCATATATATATATATATATATATATATATATATATATATGTATGTATGTATATGCGTGTGTGTGTTTATTAAGCATACAATCGCTAAAACTGTTACAATTATGTCAGATTCAGACTTACATATGAAAATAATTATGTATTTTTAATTTGTGAAGGTATTTTAATATAATATTGAGGGGTATTTTCCAATTAAAAAAAAAACGAATAAAATAGTGTAAAATTTTAAACGATGTTACAAATATATTTCAATTTTTTATTATTATTTACTTGATGTGAAAGTAAACCTGTTATAAATAAAAAATAATGGAAAACATTAATTATATTTATTAATTTTATTATTAAATAAATTGATTATAATTTTATAAGTCCAATTATTAGTGTGTATACTTTCTTTCATTTTAATCATTTTTTAAGAACTTTTTTGAATATTAACCGGTCTAATGTTGCAGCCAAAAATTATTCAAATAAATACAAAAAATACCTACCAATATTATAACTTTCAAAAACTTGTCTACTTCATAAAGAATATCTAATATTAATAATAAATATTGTGTATTTATTATATATTTTGTTTAAAAAAGCAGTTTAATTAAATCTATCTATCTATCTATCTATATATATATATATATATATATATATATATATATATATATATATATATATATATATATATATATATATATATATATATACATATACATGTAAGATGATTTATCAGCCAATAAAATTATTATTACTATGAATTTTGTATTAATAAATATTTAAATATAAAAAAATGTAAATAATTTAGCCATATTTTTATATTTAACAAAAATTATTTTACATAACATATATACATATACATTTATATATATATATATATATATATATATATACATATATATATATATATATATATACATATATATATATATATATATATTTTTTTTTTTTTTTTAATAATATACATTTTGAATAAGATTTGTAACTTTTCAAAATGAACGTTAATTAATTGTCCATTTTTAAGAACGTTTTTGTCCAAAATGGATTAAATTCGTAATATATTGGGAAAGCACCTTATTTAATTTACTTATTTACCTTGCTTTATTACTTACTTAATTTTGTCATAAGTTAACATAATCCACCTTATTTTTTTAATTTTATTGGATACATGAAAAGTTTTATTATAAATTATTTTGTAATAATGATATATATATATATATATATATATATATATATATATATATATGTATACATATAATTCGATATTTAAACGAGCAACTATTTTTACTATAAGAAAAATTTTGCAAATAAATCAGAAAAATACAAATTTAAGAGTTTAGCTAGTATGAAAAATAGATAAGATTTTTGTGTGTTTTTTTCAATTTAAGATTTCCTTAGATAAAAGCATATACAAATTTTAGTGAAAATGCTATAGTGAACTATTATAATGGCAAATAATAATAAGTTAAAAGTGATTTTAAACTATAACAGAATATTAAAATTTTATATATATTGCCCCTCAATAACTACGCTCCTTGCTAAATATGTTAATTGACTACTACAACAAACCCCTCCAATATTAAAAATATACTACCAAAAAATTCAGAAAATAGTGAAAACTATAACTAATCAACAAAACTAAATAATATTTACATCAGGAAGTATTATACTTTGTCGTGCTTACTAGCGCATGTTACGAATTTATTTCAGTTCAAGTAACAACGAAAAGAAAAGAAAAAGAATGAACTAAAAAAATTAAATAAATTGTTAAATGAAAAAAAAACGTTCAATATGCATTTTTATCGATTT
>CM068324.1:17342219-17364719 GCA_034766995.1 Acanthacorydalis orientalis | reverse complement strand
ATATTTTATTGCATATCGATTGTAGATTAAAAAAAATTATATGTTTATTCTTACACCGATAATTCATAATTAAAAGGAAATCCTTTTTTACATAGAGAATTCCAATTTAACAGTTTTAAATAATGGGATACATATTTTTTGTATTACATGATAAAAATAATTTGTTTAGGATCTTGCAAGTTGAATTAATTGTTATATATATATATATAAATAAATAACTAACTATAATGTATTAATGAAATATCAAAATTATCAAGCATTCAGTAAGTAATTATTCAGTTGAACCTAGTTTTTTTTGTTAAATAAAGTGCAAGCTGTTAAAAATTAAAAAATGAGAACAATATTAAATTTAATAAACTAAATTAAAATTCATTTTAATTTACTTTTATCTACAACACACATATACATACACACACACAACCAACCACCCACCTACATATACATACATTTATATTTTTGTTTTTAAGAGTATGTTAAATGTTTCTATCCTTTTCATTTATGCCCTTTGTCCATTCTATTTTTTCCAGACGAAGGTATCGAAAAATCATGTAAGCCATTTATACTCCTACATCAATCCTTCCTATATGGTAACAATTTGTTGTATAATATGTTTCAGCTTATATACGCATAAGTATTATAAATGAAAAATGATGTCTGTTATGAATGTATGTCAAGATGATGTAGTGGTACATGTATGTATGTAAGTTACTAGGATGATAGATAGTACATACATTTTTAATTTTTCAACCATTGAAATGTTTGTAAGTTATTTGAAATTTAATAATTAGATAATACTGTAATTTTAGTAATACGTGTAACTATTGTGTAAATGAGCAATTAATGCAGTTGTATCTTATTCGAGGCATTTTACAATAATTGCCCATAAAATATTTTAGGCTATTCAATTTTAGTACTTTAATATACTAAAGAAACATATTTTCTTTATTTTTTATTTAAATATTTAAAGATATAGAATGTTTTGTGGAATATGTATGTGTACATATACATATGCTTAGCACACAAAATCCAAAATTTAAATGTGTTGTTTATTATGTTATTTTTGTCTCAGAACAGATTATTCAAAAACTTTAATTACACAAGGAATATTCATATTTTAACACATTTACTTACACATACACTTACAACAACCCTCAACCAATTTATATTTTAAATATAAAATAAAACTTATTTCTTCGCGTTTAATTCCAATCAGTCTAAAACAAAATTAAAAAATGGTATTATGGCATTAAATATTAAAAACAATTTTAATAATTCTAAGTTTAAGCATATAAAGTTTTATTCTTAGAAAGAAATTCAAAAGCAGAATTTTTTTTTGTAGTTATATCCATTATATTTTGAGTTAAAAATACCTGTTAACTTTTTTAAAACATAATTTATTTGTATTATAAATGTTAGTATGGATTTTTTTAAAAAATATAAATGATTAATAATTTCCTTTTTTTTATAGAATTTTCGGTTTTTATTCAAAGGCCAATATTGTACTCTTTCTGTTTAGTTTTTATTTTCAAGACATTTTTTTTTATTATATTTTGTGTAAATGTATTTCATATATTATACTATTTTTAATATTGATATAATCTTGCATGTTCTGCTATAGGGGTACGAGTTTTTTTTTAGTATTGTCTTCATTTCGCAATGTTGAACACAGAAATATATTCGAAAACAATTTTATTTATTTATTCTGTCCTAATTTATTCAAAGCTTAACAGAATTTAAAAATCATTTATTTCTAATAATAAATATAGAGATTATTACTTATTTTGTATTTATTGCTGATACTTGAAGTGAACAAATTGCGCGTATATGTACGAGGGTGGTCCCAGAAGTACCCGACCCAACAAAGAAAACACAATTTTGGAAAAAAATATATTTATTTTTCAACATAATCTCCTTTCAGCTCCATACACTTGTCCCAGCGATGTTCAATAAGTTCGATACCCTTTTTATAATAAGAATTGTCTTGCTCCTCAAAATACCCATTAACTGCCGACATCACTTCTTCATCGTTGGGAAATCTTTGACCACTGAGCCATTTTTTCAAATTTGGAAACAGAAGCTGGTGCATTGTCTTGATGAAACAACACTTTCTTCTTAGCCAAATGCGGCCGTTTTTGCTTGATTTCTTCGCTCAAACGTTGCAATAAGTTCGCATAATACTCGCCGTTGATAGTTTTTCCTTTTTCAAGATAATCAATGAAAATTATCGCACGCGCATCCCAAAAAACCGACGCCGTGACCTTCCCTGCAGATGAAACGGTCTTCGCCTTCTTTGGAGCCGGTTCTCCCTTTTCAGTTCATTGTTTTGATTGTTCTTTTGTCTCGGGTGTGAAGTGATGGACCCATGTTTCATCCATGGTTATGAAACGGTGCAAAAATTTGCTTTGTTGCTGTGAAACTTCGCTAAACACTCAATTGAAACATCTTCATGACACTGTTTTTGCTCGAGTGTGAGCAAACGCGGCACCCATCTTGCACACAGCTTTCTCATGTCCAAATTTTCAGATAATATGCGATGTACCGCACTTTTTGAAATGCCTACTATGTCTGCTAGCTCGCGCACTTTAAGTCGACGATCATCCAGTACCGCTTTGTGGATTTTCTTCACCATTTCTGGAGTCGTCACCTCATTTGGTCGACCACTGCGATGCTCGTCTAGGCAGCTCGTACGGCCTCGTTTAAACGTAATACGTAATAAACATAAATTGTATTTTTTATCGATTATATATTCTCCAGTACTGTTTGCAACAATATCCCAATTAGCTGTCAGTTTTTCGATTGTTTAACATAAATATTGGTTTTGAAGCATTTAATGTTTCGGGGACATTTCTGAAAACATTTGTATTTGAAATATAATAGAGTTTAAATAATTTTGCAAAGTTTTGAAAGAAAGTAAAACTAAATCTGGAAAAGAAAGTGGATGTAATAAAACTTCCGAATTCAGCATTTTAATTTCTTCAGAATTACTTTTGGCACATGTTCTCTGTTTTGCTATAGAATCACTCATTTTTTACTGACGAGATATGAACTGTTAACTGATAAATTTACCATATAGATACTCCAGTCGTTGACTATATATTATCAGTAATTTGTATGATTTTGGTTTAGCAATTTAACGTAGACAAAGTTCCTCATATCCTACAAAAAGCAGAACATTATTCTTTTTGGTGGAGCACTTTCGTGTGCTATTTTTTCAATTTAGTATTGTTTCCTTTTAATGTTTTACACAATTTTTAGTCATCTCAGTATTCATTTAAACAGGTTGAATCTTTGCGGTCAACTAATGATAGATAAATGCTTATTCTACAATAAAAAAAGTAATATGAATACGTATTCATTTGTATATTAGGACATAATATAAATATTACTACAAATAATTGTATGCTACATTACATTAAAATTTGAAATATTTGTTTACAACTATGTAATAAATCTGAATTTAATTTTCATTTTCTTTTTATTAAACTCAATATTTGAATTATAATTTAATGATGGTTATTGGTTTTGTAGACAGTCCTAAATGTATGTATTATTCATATATTATTTTTTAATTAGTATGGATATTCATATTACATCTAGCGAGTTAGTTATTTGGGGTTTAAGGGCGCGTCGACGACTAAGGTTGCATCTAACTAGGATCTACCTTAATTTAAAGTTATATATTCAATGTTCATTATTTTAAATGAATGTATTTTAATATATGCTCTTAGAAAAAGTAATATGGGGATTAAATCAGTGTACAAAAGTATTTTATGCGTAAAGAATTTCGCCGAATTTCTTAGAAGTCTATTGCGCGTGCGTTTCAAGTACTAATCAATAAAATTGTTACTTCATAAATAAAGAGGACAAATTTCCAAAATGGTATTCGCTCTTTTGAGTGTTTAGAATTTCTACAATTATATATATATATATATATATATATATATATATATATATATATATTAAATATATGGAGAGAGAGAGAGAACAGCAAAAATTCTCGTAAAACATGCAAATGGTTTTCCTAGAACTGAAGACTTAACGCTGCCTTTCGTATGTAACAGTGTACGAACAAAAGTCTCGTTCTTCGTCGTGTCGTTATTTCCGATCGTGCGTAACCGGAATCGAACTACCGATACACTATACCGAGTTTAAATCTCACGTAGTGTGGCCAGACATGGCCGCTATTAGACAACAAAACATACTTTTCTGCAATTGCAGCAATTTTCAGCACATGTTAGTTTGGAAATGAAATATTTTTATACAAAATACATTTAATTTTGTGAATTCTTTTATTAAAATTAAATATAAATGTGTCGCCTGTTTATTCGGCGTGTAATCAATATTCTCTTGACAAATAAAGTGTATTATTTATCTTAACGCGCCACTAAATTTATTTAAATATATGTTATATCGTTCGGGTAATTTTTATGCGATCAATCCAATGTTTTTAAATATTTTTCTCTAAATGTATGTATACACACATACATTATATATATATATATATATATATATATATATATATATATATATATATATATATATATATATATATATATATATGTATGGATATATGTATGTATGTATTTAATAACGCAGTTTAAAAGCAATTGTAATATTTGTGTAATAAAATAATTATTCTAATACACAAAGTTTTTAATGAAATTGTCAGTATTAAAACAGATTTTAATTTATGCATTAAAGGAATATTTCTTTTATAATGAATACTTTTATGTGAATTTAAATTTGCGCATCTCGTAGAATATATTTTAATTTAATATGATTTTGAAATAAGTATATGTATATATATATATCAAAAATTAGTGCTAAAGATGAAATATGGTTTAAATTTTTTCTTTTTTTGATTTTTTTTAATGTTACTTTAGACGCCGTTCATCATTAAAATGTATTGATTTCATTTTTTGTTATTTGTTATTACAAAATATTTTTTAATTATATGTGTGTGTATATATATATATATCTCACATACGATGTGGTCATATATGTGAATATTTGTGTATAAGTGGGAGTGAAATAGCAACTATCAACACGTAACGAACGCGTTTTTAGAGTAATTTACTAAAGCATCGGACACAGCGCAAGTGTTAGACCTTGATCCGCAGGACCAATATTCCAATATGTCTACCGCAGTAAACGGCGCTTATGCGGTACTATTATTGTGAAACAGGTGTTGCAAGTGTTCGTTCTACGAATACATTGTTTATTTGTTCAAGTTACATTTCGTGTGTAATTAGAACAAGAATAGGGCGAATACTTCTAACTATCGTCTATTTAAATATGGATCATTTTACTATTTTATTTTAGCTTTTTCGGAGAATCTTTGAAAGCAACATTTCTATAATGAAATTAAATAAGACTTGAATAAATATTTATTTATCTTGAACGTACATAAAAATGGAACGAACATCGACAATTGTGAATTAAATTCGAGTCAAGTGGATTTTAAAAATGGTGTTATTTGAAATATCTATATTTCGTTTAAGATTTCGTAAACTATTAATTCGTAATTTTGGAAATTCATTCTGGTGAGATGTTTCCATTTTATGGATTTATGTGAGCAAGAAGTCCAGTATAAATAAGTGGTTAAATATGTGACTGTTACGAATAAAAAATTGAGAATACAAAGATGGAACTAAATATATTATTTGTTTCTCAATTTTTAAACAAATTGTTAATATGGTCGAATATCTGTTGGCGTGACAATAATTGACATAATAAAAATGTGTATTTTTTAATATTTTCGCGTTAAGTAGTAAGGTAATAAAGACACAAATTATAAATGTTATTAGCAAAAAAATATTTTCTCTGTATTTACCATCTATATAATTGGTTAGGTAAAATTAATTTGATGAAGCTGTCCTATTATCATTTTTATTCCAAGATTTTCTATTCTTTTATGAATCTAATACTTTTATTTACCTACATAATAGACATGTATATATAAATACACACAACCACACATAATGTTTATACGAAAAAATATCTGGGCGTTGTGTACAGTTTCTTACATTAAAATTATTTGAATATCTAATATTTATAAATTCAGGGTTTAATTACTTACAAGAAAAAGTTTGGAAGTTTGCAATTATTTATTTGGTTTTCAGGCTTAGACTGTGAATAAATTATGTATTAACACTATATATATATAATATATATATATATATATATATATATATATATATATATATATATATATATATATATATATATATATGTGCATTTACATTTGTGTGTGTATTTAAATTAATTTCTTTGTTTAGTTGGGAAAGTTTTAAAAGTTACGTGAATTATTTAATAAAAATAACATTGTTCCAATATAAATTAGTACGTTCTTTTCAAAGCTAATATGAATTTTATGTTGTGTAAATTAATTAATAAATATCTAATACGGCCATTAAATATTATATTTTAAAGTATATAAATATAAAAATATTGTATTCGTTTTTAAAGTAAATATTATCGTTGATATAAAGTGATGCAATATACATTAAAAATTGATTAAACGTTACTTTCAATATTTATAAATATTATTTTTTTGAATTTTCTCATTGAATTTTAATGGACAGAAAGTAAACTAAAGTAAAACGTATGAAAAAGAAACGTTTCTTGTTAACAAATAATTCATCTTACGATGTGTGAATATCAATGATCGCAATTTAATACATTTTATAAAATAATTAATATGTAGTCAAGAAAGTAACTTGTTCGAATTATATTCAAGTGGTTTGTGATACATTGATTGAAATGACTACAATTGGTGATTTGAGGCACGTTATGGTGGGCACAATATCTCCTCCGAGTGCGCAGCTCGGCGGCTTGCAGCTGCCTCTGGCGCACGCGCAAGTAGCACACGCAAATCATGCGCACACGCATGTACAGACGAGTTACACACACGCGCACGCTCATGTACATTCCGCCGATTTGCCTCGAATCAACCCCACATTACCTGTCAACGATAGCACGCTCTTTGCCGTTTATTGTTTCATCAAAAATTTCATAGGGTAAGTTCGTGTTGTCCTCATTTCACTGCCCATCTGTTTAGAAAATTTTAATGTAAATGAGGACAGGAAGTTAATCAAACTTCGATTAGTTCAATGAGTAAAAATGTTTTCATGAGTAAAAAAACGTTTCAACGTTTCCGTGAAATATGAAGAATATGAAAGTATTAGTTATTAATTATACCCAAACCACACGATTATACGTTAATATTGATGTATATTTTTGGTTTCAATTATTCATCGTTGCATCACTAACATTGTATTTCAATACAGCTAGTGAAATATAACGTTAGTGATTAAAAGTCGAATTTATATACAATAATTATATTTTTCGTACATAACAAGACTGTGATGACTACATACATTCATACATACACACATACATAAATATCTATATATATAATATCTGATAATATTTGAAACATTATTGTATGATTGAAAATATTCAAATAGCCATTGAGCGATAGTAAACTTACGTTAATTATTCGTTAATTAATATTATCAGTAGTATATTTAATCGTTTTATATGTGAGGAAAAGTATTATTTATAACTTATTTTTTTTTGTACGATATATTTTATTTTATAAAGTGGTGACGCTGTAATTCGAGATAGAAATTTTGGTTTTCCTCGGATAATCCACTATAATAAAACAAATTAAAATTGATATTTTTATTCACTGATAACATATATATATATATATATATATATATATATAAAACAAACATTACATTTACACTTGGGAAGCAAATATTAATATCAATTCAAAATGTTCTTGGACAAATTCATAATTTTAATTTGTTTGATATGTTCTTATTTACTAATATATATATAATGTACAGAAAAAACATTTTTTAGATAAATGTTTTTGTATTTTGACATCCTTGAGGAAACTGGCATTGCTATCTAAATGCGTATAAGCAGCAATTAAAATGATCAATAAATAATTAATAAAAAATTTTGATTTGAAAGTGTTTTATGGTTTGCGTGAGAGTAAAAAAAATATAGAAGATAAACAATTTTATGTTATGAGATCAGAGTAGTGAGTCTGAGTTTAGATTACAAGATTATAAGTATATCATATTTATTTCAGGTAATCGCACATATCAGCTGTTGGAGTGTTTGGACTGAAAGACAACTATAAATTTAAAATTTATTTATAAAGTGACTAGCTAATAATATCATAATTTTAAAAACAGAATGAACATATTTGACTTCTATAAATCTATATATAAGTGTGTGTGTATATATATATATAAGCAGATTTTCAACTGTAATTTGAGCAGAAATTTTATTATCGTATGTGTATAATGATGTGATTTATTTGTCATTTTTAGAATATGTTAGAACAAGATTGGAAGATATAATAGTTTGTTTAGAAAATAAACAGATCTGTTCATTTCTTGGTAGCTAAATTTTCGATTTGCTTGTATTTAACATATCTCTTTCTTTCTCTCTATATATATTTATTTACACACGTACATACATACATTATATATTCACACACATATATACAGATTTATTGTATTAAAGAAACATTGTATTTAATAAGTTTATAAGTTATTTAAAACTATAAAAAAACCTTACAGGTTGCGAATGATTGGGATAAGTATTTTGTTAGGCATGTTAATAGTTCGACTGTATTTTAAATTATTTTAATAGTATGTGTGTGAGAGGTGTATTTATAATAAGATTTGCTTTTTAATATGTTGGATACAATATGTATTACTTGTTTGTAAGAAATTTTACTAATTAGAATTTAATTTTTGTTTAGTACAAGTACTGCGAACACAGTTGCTATTGACAACAAAATTGAACAAGCAATGGACTTGGTTAAAAGTCACTTAATGTTTGCTGTACGTGAAGAAGTGGAAGTATTAAAAGAAAGAATTGCCGAATTGATGGACCGCATCAATCAATTAGAATATGAGAATGGATTATTAAAAACACATGCGACGCCCGAAACGCTCGCCCAGGTATCTGCATTACAAGCCGTGATGAGCGGAACAACACCAATGCAACATCGCCCTATTGCCCAAACCGGTGGCGGAGGCACTCAGCAATAAACGCCCTTCTTTGTGCGGTGAAATTTCCTTGTGAACTTTGCGCTATGCGTTTATTACGTTATTCAAATCGAAATCAACTATGTATAAAGAAACGGAATTGCGTTAATCCGATACTATATTAGTCTAATTTTTTCCAATTGTACATACGTACGATCATGGTCTTGCAAGCTGTGAGTCAAAATCGTTAGCTAGCTTATAGGTAAGTAGGGTAAAAAGAATCTGGCCGAACTAATTCAGTTTCGGTTAGTCGTTGGGTGCTAAAAGTTGTGATCTAATAGAGGATGTAAATAAGTATTGGATTTCGACGAAGAAAGTTTTCGTCAACAGTAGTTTGTGATTGATTATTCTCAAAAAAAAAAGAAACGAACGAATGTAGGACTGTTCTGTAATGTTTTTGTTTCTTCTAGTCTTTACTTAGGTTTATATGTGCGGGTTGACATACGTACGACTGTATCGACAACCATTCAACGGATCACGTTCATTTTGACAAACGGACGTTGTAGGGTTACTGTCGCGACGTGCGTATCGTGATTCCTAAAATACTCTTGCTGAAGAATTTAGTCCATAGAGAGCTTGTAAAATGATTCAAAAATAAAAAAATATTCAGATTTGATTTGATATGTGATTTGTTATCAGTATGGTTATATTATATATATATATATATATATATGAATTCTGTTTCTAGTGTTAACCAATATCGATTTTAAGATCGAATAGTATCAGTTTTAGTTGTTTCTTTGTTTGATTTAAGTTTAAGTTGTTGTTTTTGTATAAAATTGGAGTATCATTAAATGCTGTATTATTATAATAGTGTAATATCAGGCTGAGCCGTCTACCATTTAACGAATAATAAAATAATTTTTCATTATATCGTAATACGTTCGTATTTTTAATATCATAATTTTTCGATCGTACAATGGAGTCATAAATTATTTTTTCCCATTTGAATTACATAAAATACGGTAAAAGTCCTGCACCGCCGTTATCTTATTAATTAATCCCCACAACAGACAACATCGAGAGGATGGACCGACATCGTTCTATTCATTGCAAAGTCATCAAAAAAGTCAGTGTAATCATGATACATATAATAACTTACATATAAAGCATAGCTTTACATCACTGAATTTGAAACTAATACGGTATATCTTGCAGTTTGTTTTTGTATCTTCTTATTTATTTTATTATTATTCTAGAAGTTGATAGTTTTTTTTTATTGTATCATGATGTAATAATTACGTACAATGTACATTAAATAATACGACCTATGTATGTCTTATTTCAAGAGCACATTTATTATATTCATTCCATCTGTCAGTTAAATATAATGAATAAATAATTTCAGTAAATGTTGTTTTTATTCAGAATTCCATTTGAGAAATACACACTCAGTTCATGTAAAAAGAACTTATCAATATTTGTCATAGGGCACAATAATAATTTCTTATTTGAAATGTTAATAATTTTGTTTATTTTAAAGGTATTAGACAAAAAGCCATGGACTTACATTTTAAAGTATTATTAAGAGGATGATGACTATAAAATAGATAATTTTTCTATATACGTAAATTTGTCCAGGTAAATGAGAATCAAGATGTTTTAATTCTCTTAATGTATTGTGAAGAATAATGCAAACTTGATAGTAACAACGTGGAAATTGACTGAAGTAACAGTAGGTACTGTTATTTAGATATGAAAAAATGTTTGTAATATGTAATTTCGTAGAAAAAATATTCGAAACTAAATTACATTTTAGTAAATTAAAATAATAAATATATTATACTTTAAATAACACGATGGTCTAACCCTTACATTTTTTCGCCAGATTCAGTGTATTTTACGAAAAAGTACTCAATTTCATATTTCTTTTGAAGACTTTTGAACTAAATGTAAGTATACATATTTATACAAAATACAGAAGTATATATATATACATTTATATATATATATATATATATATATATATATATATATATATATATATATATATAAATGTGTATGATGTATGTATATATAGCCACACTCGATTATAATGAGTATTGTGGGACTGATTATATATAATCATGTATCAGTGTCAGATAAATTCCATTTAAATATATTTTTCTGTATAAATTCCTATAATCATAAATAATTAGAAAATGATGGTGGTATTAAATAACAAGTAATTGTAAAAAATTAAACATTCGTGAAACTTGGAAAACATTAAAATAATAAACATAAAAATACATTTTCGGTTTTAATTACTAGAGAGGTTTTATTAAATTGTTTGTAATGAAGATAATATTGTATTTGTGGATGCGCGAGGTAATTGTTTTCTACCTGTTCTAAAATATCACTCGCCATCAATTAAGCAAAGAATAAATATTTTAGAGTAAGTGGGGTCTTTATAAAAGTGATTGTATGTAAATATGAGTGATCCCAAAATCTATGTAACTGTGTCCTCAATAAACAATTGTATATCAATGTCGTACTTCCAGCTATCTAATAATTATTTTTGGTTGAGATATGTGTTCATAATCCAACTGGTGTTGTCGTACGCGTATTATTGGTTTAAATGTAGCATTCAAGTGATTTTTAAAACACAATCTTTGTAAAAATGTTCTTTAAAATAAGACTGAAGTTTGAGCTGTGAGTTTATTTGTTGTGTAAAAATATATATGCAATATAAATAAGTAAATAAATATATGAGTAAAATTGTTTATATATTCTTATTTTTATGTTTAACAATTATCTAAGAGAAATATTAAAAGTAATGTACAAAAAGTTGTTCAAATACATGCGGTCGCTTTGTGATGTTTCTAAGAGCCATATCTATGTTTTTAACTCTCCTGTTTCAGTGGGGTGAAATTAGTTGACCGCTCATTTTTATTTGTAAATATCCCTCTTTCTGTTACATTCATATATTATTATTCATTATTATTACTAATGAATTTTTAAAAAATAGTCATAGGAACCACAGATATTGCTTTCTCTCTTTCATTTCAAAATATCAGTTTACTGATTATCAGACTTTGCCGTGATGAAGTAGAATAATATTTCATTATATTAATAATGAAATTAGTTTGATAGGAAAATAATTGCGATTTTTGTTTTCTGAATTCTAGCCTTAATTTTTTAATTAGACTATGTAAAAGTTTTTTAGATCTAGCAAATATAGAATAAATAATTAACGAAATACGACAACAGATAATACTCTACATATTTAAATTAATAATGTGTACTTAGCTACTTTGTTTACAGCAGATAACGTACAGGATAAAGTAAGACGATCGTTAGAAACCGCTCGGCCAAACTGCAGAGAAAATCTCAGATACAAACTATGATATAAATTACATTACAGACTACACAGATGACAATGACAAGTAAGGCAGCACAAAGTTTCAGCGAGACTTACCGATCCCACATGTTCTTGTTAACCCAACCGATTTTCAATACTGTCTAGACGGATTTCGCGAATTCGCACTTTTACCCAGGTCAAGTACATACCGTTCCACTTGGTCCGTGCCGAGCAGTTCCTTACTATCGTCGGACTTTGTCCTGCACGTTATTTGCCGATCCACTGCTGTACAAGTACATATTACTGATTTTAAATATGTAGAGCATTATTTACTGTCGTATTTCGTTAATTATTTACTTCTAATTCCTAAATCTGTAAATCTTACATAGTATAATTGAACTGAGACACTATAAATAATTATTTGAGTGCAGAATGTCGTCCGTCGACTGATATGTATATCAGTCGAACGGGGGTGAATTACTTGCATTATTTGTATAATAGTGCTTAAAACAATACAACAGTACATTCCAATCCGATAATCAGAGAAAACAGCTCGGAGCCCTGTGCTGAAACGAACAGCCAGCCGAGGAAATTGCGTGGGCGTACGTGTAGCTACGATGGACGTCGTTGCGTTGAAGAGTATAATGTTATAACTATACGAGTCTAATGTATATTTGTATTGTAAAATAATTGTTTAATTTCTTTATATAAAAATAAATATTGTATACAGAAACGAGTCGATTCTTTTATTTAAACCTTCTATTTTCAGATTCCGTATATTGTCTGTGACTATGTGAGTGTGCGTTTATCTGTATGCATATATGAACCATATATGCACAAACAAAAAAAATAATTTATTAAAAATAAAAAGTTTAATACGTAAAATAATATTAGTTATTAACGCAAAAAAATAAATTAAATAAAGAAATATGTCCATAAACGTTCTTTACTCCAAAAATATTATGAATTAAAATCATTATATTGATTCAGTAGTGGATCGACAAACAACACAGAATAGCCCGACAATCGTCAGGAAACGTTCGGCGCTGGTCCGTGCAGTACAATATGCCGGCCGAAGTCAGACCGCCGCTAAATCTGCACACCAAGCAACATGGGGCACTTTTTCCAAAATGCACCTCTAAAAATCGATTCTTGTATCCGGGTCACAGGAAACACAGAGGGTAACAATTTATACTTGGTCAATGATTTGTATGCAGGAGTATATTTGCGAGCTGTACCATTGGAAATAAGACTGCGCTCATACGTTGAATGTAAGCAATGGCGGACCGACTTCAACTGTGTATATGAAAATTCTTTACAAATATTTTAACTATACAAATTGTTTAATTATCGGTCATGTTTCGTGTATTTACTATTTAATAAATAAAATATTGTATTACTATTGTAAATTTATTATTTATTTCTAACAGTAATTTTAGTTAATAAAAAATTAATAAAACATAATATTTATTATTTATTTCTTTATACACATGTACATTTCTTATACATATATAATATAATTTAATTACATTAAATATTTTAACATATTGATTTAAAATCATTAATAAATATTGGTTCAGTAGTGGATCGGCAAACAACACAGAATAGCCCGACAATCGTCAGGAAACGTTCGGCGCTGGTCCGTGCAGTACAATATGCCGGCCGAAGTCAGACCGCCGCTAAATCTGCACACCAAGCAACATGGGGCACTTTTTCCAAAATGCACCTCTAAAAATCGATTCTTGTATCCGGGTCACAGGAAACACAGAGGGTAACAATTTATACTTGGTCTTAAACTACACACATAAAGCACAACAATTGTCAAGGAACATTCGGCGCGGTTCCGTGCAGTACAATATGCCGGCCGAAGTTAGACCGCCGCTAAATCTGTACACCGAGATATTTTTCCAAAATGCACCTCTAAAAATCGATTCTTGTATCCGGGTCACAGGAAACACAGAGGGTAACAATTTATACTTGGTCAATGATTTGTATGCAGGAGTATATTTGCGAGCTGTACCATTGAAAATAAGACTGCGCTCATACGTTGAATGTAAGCAATGGCGGACCGACTTCAACTGTGTATATGAAAATTGTAAATTTATTATTTATATTTAATAGTAATTTTAGGTAATATAAAATTAATTAAACGTAATATGTAGTGTTTTTTTCATACACATACATTTCCTATACAAATATAACACAATTTAATTAGTTTAATTAAATAATTATGTTTTTATTTGTTATTAATATGATCACACATACACGAACACTCATTTATATATTTATATATATATATATATATATATATATATATATATATTTATATATATATTTATATATATATATATATATATATATATATATATATATATATATATATATATATATATATGTAATAATGTGTGCATAATTTAATTAGTTTATTTAAATAATTATGTTTTTATTTGTTATTAATATGATTACACATACACGAACACTCATTTATATATATATATATATATATATATATATATATATATAAATGTATTAATTTATGCATGTGTTCGTGTGACGATAGTCAAGCATTACATCGTACATTTTTTGTCGATCCACTGCTGAAGTAACATATATTATAGGTATCAAGTATACATATGCCATATTAGAAAACTATCTCCTGCATAACATCAATGTGTTTGTAATTATGTGTGTATGTTCATATGTATGTATATGTAATCCATAATTATGTAAACAAACAAATATTTATTAAATAAAGTGATTAAATGTTAATAAGTGTATTTATTAAAGTTAAAAGTAATTAATATCAAAGTTAAAAGAGAAAATAATTAATAAATGAATCTGCAAATATGCTTTTTATACTTGATATTAACAATATGTGTTATTTCAGCAGTGGATCGACAAAAAATGCACGATGTAAAGCCCGACCATCGTCACACGAACACACGCACACATTATTACATATATATATATATATATATATATATATATATATATATATAAATATATATATATAAATATATATATATATATATATATATATATATATATATATATATATATAAATATATAAATGAGTGTTCGTGTATGTGTGATCATATTAATAACAAATAAAAACATAATTATTTAATTAAACTAATTAAATTGTGTTATATTTGTATAGGAAATGTATGTGTATGAAAAAAACACTACATATTACGTTTAATTAATTTTATATTACCTAAAATTACTATTAAATATAAATAATAAATTTACAATTTTCATATACACAGTTGAAGTCGGTCCGCCATTGCTTACATTCAACGTATGAGCGCAGTCTTATTTTCAATGGTACAGCTCGCAAATATACTCCTGCATACAAATCATTGACCAAGTATAAATTGTTACCCTCTGTGTTTCCTGTGACCCGGATACAAGAATCGATTTTTAGAGGTGCATTTTGGAAAAATATCTCGGTGTACAGATTTAGCGGCGGTCTAACTTCGGCCGGCATATTGTACTGCACGGAACCGCGCCGAATGTTCCTTGACAATTGTTGTGCTTTATGTGTGTAGTTTAAGACCAAGTATAAATTGTTACCCTCTGTGTTTCCTGTGACCCGGATACAAGAATCGATTTTTAGAGGTGCATTTTGGAAAAAGTGCCCCATGTTGCTTGGTGTGCAGATTTAGCGGCGGTCTGACTTCGGCCGGCATATTGTACTGCACGGACCAGCGCCGAACGTTTCCTGACGATTGTCGGGCTATTCTGTGTTGTTTGCCGATCCACTACTGAACCAATATTTATTAATGATTTTAAATCAATATGTTAAAATATTTAATGTAATTAAATTATATTATATATGTATAAGAAATGTACATGTGTATAAAGAAATAAATAATAAATATTATGTTTTATTAATTTTTTATTAACTAAAATTACTGTTAGAAATAAATAATAAATTTACAATAGTAATACAATATTTTATTTATTAAATAGTAAATACACGAAACATGACCGATAATTAAACAATTTGTATAGTTAAAATATTTGTAAAGAATTTTCATATACACAGTTGAAGTCGGTCCGCCATTGCTTACATTCAACGTATGAGCGCAGTCTTATTTCCAATGGTACAGCTCGCAAATATACTCCTGCATACAAATCATTGACCAAGTATAAATTGTTACCCTCTGTGTTTCCTGTGACCCGGATACAAGAATCGGTTTTTAGATGCATGATGGAAAAATACCTCGGTGTACACAGATTTAGCGGCGGTCTAACTTCGGCCGGCATATTGTACTGCACGGACCAGCGCCGAATGTTCCTTGACAATTGTTGTACTTTTATGTGTGTAGTTTAAGACCAAGTATAAATTGTTACCCTCTGTGTTTCCTGTGACCCGGATACAAGAATCGATTTTTAGAGGTGCATTTTGGAAAAAGTGCCCCATGTTGCTTGGTGTGCAGATTTAGCGGCGGTCTGACTTCGGCCGGCATATTGTACTGCACGGACCAGCGCCGAACGTTTCCTGACGATTGTCGGGCTATTCTGTGTTGTTTGTCGATCCACTACTGAATCAATATAATGATTTTAATTCATAATATTTTTGGAGTAAAGAACGTTTATGGACATATTTCTTTATTTAATTTATTTTTTTGCGTTAATAACTAATATTATTTTACGTATTAAACTTTTTATTTTTAATAAATTATTTTTTTGTTTGTGCATATATGGTTCATATATGCATACAGATAAACGCACACTCACATAGTCACAGACAATATACGGAATCTGAAAATAGAAGGTTTAAATAAAAGAATCGACTCGTTTCTGTATACAATATTTATTTTTATATAAAGAAATTAAACAATTATTATACAGTATATTATATATACAATATATATATATATATATATATATATATATATATATATTTATATATATATATATATATATATATATATATGTATATGTATATATACGTATGTATATATATATATATATATGTGTGTGTGTATATATATATATATATTATATATTATATATATATATATATATATATATATATATATATATTTATACAATATTATATACAATGTACAACATAGATTAAAGTCATATAGTATTGTAGTAAGTAATAGAAACATTGAAATAGAATCTACACAGAAATGCAAAATTAAAAAAAAGCAGTTTCATTCGTTTATCATAACATTGTCCATAATTATCAATAATTGTTAATTCACGCGTCCTGTTTTTCTCTACAATAGCACTACTAGCTGAACACTCATTAGTTCACTCCGCTTGTCCGGAAGCGGCTCGCGGCTCGTCTTTATCGCACATTCACAACACTTGTTCTTGGTAACTGTCCTTATGGGAAGAACACCTCAAAGTCAATCGGGGCGTTTTCTTTGTCCACGGATTGAAGATGGATGGTTAGTTCGCGGAGCGCGGTCGTTGTCTTGCGGATGTCTATGAGGCAGTTCGGCGTACGCAGCACTTGTTCTGTTGAGATGTTGAAGTTTCCAACGGTGTCATCGTCGGCTAATCCCAACCCAGAAATATGGTGTGGGACTCATGTCTGCTCACGGCGAAGGTGAATCGGTGGACGCAGCGGTGGAAATGCCTCGCTGGACGGTGGTGGTCCAGGAGTTGTCAGTCGGCATCGGTGCTGGGAAATATGCCGTCTTGTTCATAAAACAGTCGCAACAGGTCTGCACTGCGTAGCCAGAGTGTAACGAACACTGCAAAAATAAACAATAAAATTCCATCTATTGATTTGCAATCACTAATAAATGACAGAAGAAACTAGATTTATTTAAAATATTATTATTCGAGACTTATAAAATTAAATATTAATAAGAATACAATATACAAAAAAGCATAAAAATTATTAATATTACAATTTATAAATATGCATTACATTAATAATTACTGCAATATACGTATAGTTATTTTTTATATATTAAAATAAATACAAAAATCACATTTATACATAAATGAATGATGAAGATCATAACAATATTATCATTATATATATATATATATATATATATATATATATATATATATATATATATATATATATATATATATAAACGTTCAAATATTCGAATAGTCGGCGTGATGCTACAATAATAATTAAATTTTAAAATTGTAATTATTTCCAAGCAATTAATAATTCTGTCAGTAAATTTGCACTTATTACATATAGTGATATGTTAAATTGTATGAATTATTGACATATAGCCCAAATAATGGAAAAAAATATAAAATTGAATTTCGACGTTTTCCGAGGCAAACCATATATACCATCATCTCAATGGTGAACTTCAGTTCCTACACCAGCATTTAGATAGAAATGTGTTTTTTATATATTGGGAATGTGTTTATGTTTTCATGATATGAAATCCACATGTTTACTATTGAATGATTATGTACAGATGAATAATCAAATAGTTATTAATTATTTCATACCATCAAATACATCTATTTAATATTAGCTGTATGATGCATATATAATAATATTATTTCAGAACATTAAATAGAAGATATATTTACCTCTGTTAACATACGACTAAACATACTATATAAAAATACTAAAAATAATTAAAATCGATTGTACATGTCAGACTGAAAAGACATGTAATACTATTATTCTATTCTATGGTGTAAGTGGCCTAATATGCACATACGTACTATTGTATGGGAGCCCGATAGGTTTCGGACTGATTTCGGCGGGTATGCATGAACGTTTCTCCCGGTCGGTTTCATCAGGCGGTAATTCAGCCGGCCGGTAAGGATAAGACCTCTGTGATGTTCCTATATTTATGGAAGTATTATATTTATGTTGTAGTGATCTGTTTAGACATGTGTATTTATATTGACATTAAAATAAGAGTATTTAACGCTATCCTACTCATTAAAATTACACTAAGGCAATACAGAGAAAAATATAAACACTTTCTCAAAATTAAATTGCGATTTTTCTTATTATTTAATAGGACTATAATGATTTCAACATTAACGTACAATAGTTATAATTTCAATTCCTATTCAAAAACCATCAAAAACAACTGATAATGTATATTGACTCTAGCCAGATCATGGTGAAGGGTTTCGACACCATTGATGAGACGATGGTGGAGGGGCTGCCTCGGAAAACATCGAAATTGGTTTCGCGGATTTTTCGTTGTTATTTTCCGTTGAAATCAATAAATTATATTATAGATATATCAATTTATGGCATCATATTATTCCTAATATACTAATGAGTAAATACGTATAGATTAATGATTGAAGACTCATTAATTAATTCATACTATTATAAACACATATTTTATATTAGTTGTATATTGTAATAATTATGATATTATTTTAGTAAATATAATATAATGTATATTTATTTCTGTTAACATGCGAATAAAAATATAAGCTGAAAATATTATAAATACCTAAAAAGATTGTATATATGATTGTACATACATTTCTCCTTGCTGATTGCACCAGGCGGTCATTAATACGGCCTGGCAAGTTAATAGTACGATAAGGTCTATGAGATGTCCGTTTGCTAATGGATGTAATCTACTAATATTATTGAGATCTACAAAGGCATGTGTAATTATATTGATGTAATGTTAGACTATTTAACAATATCCTACCTAGTGAACGTACACCAAGGCCATAATATGGAAAATAATGTAAATATATTTATAAATATATATATATATATATATATATATATATATAAATATATCATTAAATAGGACAAGAATACTCTTTAAATTAACGTGTAATAATCACAATTTAAGATTCCATTTAAAAAACATCAAAAATGACCTTTAATATATACTGGCTCTACCCAGATCATGATGGAGGGTTTCGACACAATTGATGTGATGTTGGTGGAGGATCTACCTCGCAAAACGTCGAAATTGGATTTTCGGATTTTTCGTTTTTATTCGACATTGAATCAATATCTTATGTTATCTACATTATAGATTAAGCATAGACGTATTGTTTTAAGGCCAAACATTAGCGATTTTCATTCATTATTTCGAGTAATTCAGATGCAAGTGTTTGCACTTTGTTATTAAGTTTCAAATATTAAATACTGTTGATGTGCTTAATAAAGATTTAATTTCTATTTTATAGTTCAGGTCTAGTTACTTTTTAAAAGATAATGAATTCTAATTTTTGAAATTGACAATAGAAATATTATTATTTAAGTACGCATTCACATTTTATTTGTTGGTACAAATATATATTTACATATACGGTTACTATATTTTAATAGTTTTTAATTAAATACTACACGAATTAAAATTATAATCATATTTATACAGATAAATTAGTATATAAGTATATTTTGAAGCAGGATTGATAATTTACAATTAATTTATGTAAAATCGACTTAAATTACAATATATTTAATCCGTATTTCCGATCTGTATTCCATAATTATTATATATTGAAATCTATATGTATGTAATACGTAATTTGTTCAGAAACGAACTGAATTCACTTGTACAAGTGTTTGTGTGGTGATGTGGCAGTAGTGACTTTTATCTTAAAGGTCAAATGTATTATTTTTATAGTTAAATATGGTTGAAATTAGATTTTAATAATTGTGTTCGTGTTGATATAGCGTTTATTTATATTAATTTAAACCGGTGTTATAATTAAAAGAATAGAAATGTTTAAAAAATATATTTAAATATGATAGTAAACAGTGGAATCGTATGATGTACGTTACAGTTAAATGTCAGGTAAAATATAATGAAGTTTATTTTTTGTTTTTCTTGAAAATAAATTAATTAAAGTAGTGATTAATAAATTACATTGAGTATATTTCAATAAAAAATAATATAAATAAAAAATTAACTATTGGTAGTTGTGATTATAATTTATAACTGCATTTCATTGATAGAAATATATACGTGTTGCTGTTAGTAAAATTAAAATAGTTTCTGTACTTTGTTATTAACATTCAAATATTAAATTTTGTTGATGTACTCAATAAAAAATATGATTAAATATTATTTTGGTTAAAAGATTTAATTTCTATTTTATAGTTTTGGTCTAGATCCTTTTTAAAAAAGAATAATATAATTTTAGAAATTGGTAATGGAAATTCGGTTATTTTAATACCTATTACATTTTATTTGTTGGCAAAAACATATATATATATATATATATATATATATATATATATATATGTATATATATGTATATATAATATCTGTACTTTTATACAATCTGTACTTTTGATCTGTGTTCCATAATTATTGTGCATTTGAATCTGTATGTAAGTAATACATAATTTGTTAAGAAATGAATTGAATTCACTTGCACGACATTCTGTGTTCGACAAGTGCTTATATGATTACGTGTACTGATTTTTTTTTATTATACATCGTGTATTATTTTGATAGTTAAAATGGTTGAAATTTGATTTTTATTGTGGTTTTTGTATTGATATATTGTTTATTTATATTGATTTAAACTGGTGTTATAGTTAAAAGAATATAAATGTTTTAAGAAATATTTAAATATATATATATATCGATATATATATATATATATATATATATATATATATATCGATATATATATATATATATATATATATATATATATCGATATATATATATCGATATATATATATATCGATATATATATATATATATATATATATATATATATATATATATATATATATATATAAATTTATAAAATCGTAAAAGGAAATCTTTTTTGGAACGATATTTTTAAACTGGTGCATCTGTAAGTTAAATGTTTTAACTCAAATAGCTATTATATTATATTTGATATGAAGATTTTGTTAATTTCTCAATTTGATAAGTAATTTTTTTTAGGTATTTAAATCTCCAACTTATTAAATAATTTAGTAATGTATTACATTATTATATTTTTTATCTTGAAAAAATGTGACACTAGTGCGTGCTCCGTTCCAAACGGAGAGGCTTTAGGTCACTCAGCTCCCCTGTATGAATATACTGTGTACAAATAATTATCTCAATTGAGTTCCTGTATATAAATACAAAAAAAAGACTGCCATAACAGCACTGTCTACGAAATTGTTAATGAATTAGTTAAGATTCAATAATTGATATTTTATATAAAATAATAAGACCCCTACGTAAA